>JAFIRS010001241.1:0-405851 GCA_018342105.1 Gonioctena quinquepunctata | reverse complement strand
GTGTCATGTTCTCGGTAGCGACGGCTGTGACGTCAGCTCGGTGCGTGCGCCTCCGCTGTACTCTCGTCCTTCTGGCGGAACTCTCCCTGGCGTGTTGGCTGGCTTCGCTGCTTCGGAACGACTGCCTGCTCTCTCGAGCATTTGATCCAACGTCCAGAATATCGGCCTCCCTTCCCTCGTGACGTCAACGGCTGCTCGGAGACAGTGTCATGTTCTCGGTGGCGACGGCCGTGACGTCAGCTCGGTGCGCGCGTCTCTGTCTAGACTCAGCTGTGTTGGGTGGCGATCGGACTGTTGGCTCGTACGTGAATGAATATGCGATCTTCAGTGGAAACTTTGATTCTCTAGTTTTGCGTTCGATTCAAGTGCTTGCTCCAGAGTGGGGCGGATGACGTACGATTGCTTTGTTTCAATCATTCGTTCTTTCTTCACAACCACGCTCGCGGTATTGGCGTGAGTTACGGAGGGTGTTTAGCCTATTTATCGTGTTAGGGGTGATTCACGGATTTATCACGAACCTGAATGGTATTTCTAGACCTATTATTACTTTCAAGCGGGGTTTAATTCCTTACAGGGAGCTTTTGGCTGATAAATATAGCGGGAAAATAGTAACTTCGTTACAATACCTTCATTTTAATTATTAATATACCTTCATATTATTTTTCAATATACCTTTATCATCATCATATTTATTATAATATACTTCTTTAGTATTATTATTATTATCATATCCACTTTCATTTCTCACATACATTCATTTTATACACAACATATTTTTAATCTTCATTTCTTTTCATTTTGCTTCAAAATTTTTTTTTTTTTTTTTCCTTTTTAATTATATTGTTTTTCAACTTTACTTTATCGAACTAACCTGTACCAATAAATGTTATCAGCTTTTCTGTTTATCAGTATTATGATTGTTATTCAATATTTTTCCTCTCTTGAAATATTTATGCTTTGTTCTGTTTCCTACAATATTCTCTCTCATTGATTTATTTTTTTCTTTACATTTGTTTTTCATCTTATTTTATTTTATTCAAGTGTTTCTGAAATCATTCCTATCTATTAAATAATTTTTTTAACCTTTTTCCAATTTTTATTCCTTAACTTGCCTATCAAATTTGTTAATCTACAATTTATTATTTCCTAAATTTTCATTTTTATTATTTGTCTCTCCTTCTATGGAATCTTGCTTGTCTTGTAACTACAAGCCTATATTTTATTTCAAAAATTCTCAATTGAAATTTTCTATTAACATTTTCAACTATTTTCATTTTCTTAAATTCAAATTGTTCTTGTTTTTTATAGTAATATTTATTCACATTCTTTCCTCTTTTTATATTTAACATTTTTGTATTTCTTTCTTTCATTTCAAAAATTCTATTCGCCCTGTGAATGTCATTTATTTGCATTACTCTTATTTTTTTATTTATGTTCTTTATTTCCAATTCAAAATTTTTGTTAGCAATTTTTGTATCATTCATATTTATTATTATTATTTTTTTATTTATATTCCCTATTTTTAACTCAAGATTTTGGTTAGCCACGTTCCTGTCATTCACTTTCATTATTATTATTTTATCATTTTCATTCCTTTTTTGCAATTCAAAATTCATCTTAGCCATTATTAGGTCATATATTTTCATTATTTTTACTTTAATACTTATTTTACTTTTTTGCAACAAAACCTTTTTATTTTCCACATTCATATTATGTAAAAACTCATTATTTTTGTGATCTAGATTCTTTTTTATATTTTGTATTTGTTTATCAATTTTTTCTAATAAATTGTTCCTAACATCTGTTTTTTGTATAAGTACTCCCTGAATTTCATTTTTCTCACTACTTGTTTCTAATGGTTTACATATTCCTTCACTACTTTCTTTGAAAATTTTTCCATACTTTCTATTATTCTATCATTCATTCTTTCTATTTTCTCTTCCATTCTTGCTGAATTTTCTTTTAAATCTTCTTTCATACTTTCTTTTATTTCATTTTTCAAACTTTCTGAATTTTTTTCTGACTTTTCATTCAATCTTTCTTCCATACCTGCCATATTTTTTTCTGTTTTTTCATCCATACCTTTCATGTATTCCATCATTTTCTGAAAATGACTCTCCCATTCTATTCTTTCACTTTTTATTTCTATCTCTCTCACACATTTTCCTATGACCCTTTATTTCCCATTTTATGAGAAAGAATATTTTTCCTTTACTTGCCCTTACTCTGCCTAGAAATATTATATTTCCTTTTCTTGCCTTTTCCGCCTTTTTCTCAATAAATATTATGAAATGATATATTGCCTTTACTTGCCACTACGTTGGGACGCCATTTTATTATGTTATGATGAATTGAAAAATATAAATATTGTAATATTTTTGCCCCACGTTTTGGGTGTCAAATTGTTATGGTTTGATATATTTTGAAATATATATTTTTTTATTATTATTATAATTAATATATTTTTGCACCGCGTTTCGGGTGCCAATTGTTATGTTTTGATAAATTGAAAAATCTAAATTGTTTTTATATAATGAATGAAGCTATTAGTTTTTGCTATTCTTTGACAGCCAAATTTTTATGATATAAATAGATATTTCTGACCCTGTAATAATAATTGTCAGCGAACGTCACTGTTCTCTCGTCACGCTACCAACAATTATTATTTTCTTCGCCACAGCTAACAACAGTCTTATATAGTCGGTTCAAAAGGAATTTGGCCACTGGTGGCTAACTTCAGTTTACTGAATGATCTTAGTTATGTTAGTTGATCATTGTGAGAAAATAAACAAACCAAATATCAAAAACAATTATCTCCTTTATTCAGGAAGACTTAAAAATACCTGGCCTACGAGAAATAACTTATGCTAGAGTGAATCAAACAATTATTCACGGATACTCATAAATTGCATATCATGGATAGATAAACAGAACCTCACTTTCTCTGTGAGAGTAATTTTCTGTTATTGTTCATAAGAAGGTGACATAGAGTTCATCGATTGTGAAAAATGTTATTTGTGAAATAGTTCAGGACCGGGAAAGCACTATTAAATGTTTTATACCTGGTTGGAACTGTTGGTGTTCACAACTATACCATAAAAACAGGAAGTCTCCTCTCTCCAGCCTTCGTTAGGACTACAAAAACCATGTGTCAGGAACGTATCGATGCGGGACTCAGCTTTTGGAATCGTGGATATATGTTATCATCAAGGTAATCTTGTTTTGTTAAGCAAATGATGGAATTATTCGATTTTTCTTTTAGTGAAATTTTGTGCGTGCTTCCGCTTTGGAAAATATTTTCGATCTCTCACGAAGCTTTGTTTTTTCGTCGCTTCGCAACATCTTGCCCTTGTTGTTGTTCCATTTGAAATTTCGAATTCGCGCACCAAATTGTCACTTTGCACTGTTTATATTAATGTTGCACAATTTATACACACAATTAAATTCCCATTCTTATCATTAATTACAAGTTTGAATAATAATTGCTTATGATACCTTCTCTTTGCCATTCTCTCACAATTTCCAACTTTTCATTTGATCATCTCTTCTCTGATTGGCTATCTTTCATAAAGACGTTTGCTGTTCTCTCATTGGCTAACTTTTAGTTTGCTACAATTTCATGTACAGAGTGTTTCAAGTTTATAAATGTGTTGATTACTTTTTATTATGATAATTTTGTAAATCTTGACTTTTAATTGTCAATTTTATGATTTTGATGTGTTATAATTGACTGTTTTATAGTACTTTGACATTTTTATTTATCCATATCATACCTAGACTCATAAAATACATTGAATTTTAAAAGCTATTTACAACAAACTTTTGAAATTGATAATTATTTATTATTTATTCTTTTTGTGGCTTTTTTGTCTTTTAAAATTTACAACTGGCATAACATAACATAACAACATATATATATATATATATATATATATATATATTATATATATATATATATATATATATATATATATATATTTTTGTTTTTTTGCTTTTTCAACAAAACGAAATTTTTTTATTTACCCCCATTACCTTACAAGATATGACGTCATAATTTTTTTTTTTATTGAAAGAATATATTTTTATATGAAAAATTAAAAGCCCATATTTTACTGAGTTCAACCAAATGCAAAAAGCAAAATTTATGCAGTCTTATTGTTGAGAATACAGAGTCTACCCGAAAATAATGCCGCCGACAACAACTTGAGCCGGTAAGTTCGCTTCCCCCCATTCGGGAATATCACTATACACTGTGACCCAATGGCTGTTAGAAATTGGTGGTGTGATACCGAAAACGACTTATGGAAAAATGCGTATAGTGATCGTATAATCGATGCAGAAAAAAAATTTTTGGATATTGTCGCTTCGAAAGTTCTTCTTCTACATTTTCTTTTCTTATTGGCAAATTGCGTATAGAACTTTTCTTCCTTTTCATTCATGTCATAAAAATGATACTTCGATACCAATATGTTTTTGCGAGTGTCAGATTTGTGGTCAAAAGAAGGCACAATTGCACAAAGAATATTGATCTCCTCGCATAGATGTTTTTGTTCAGGGTTCAGTCCAGCAATCCAGATTCTTTCATTGAATATGATGAGTTAAATTTTTATGATACATCTTAATATATTGAGATTCTCTGCGAAACGAACAAATACTGTACGAATTATAATTCATTTCACCTAAGAAACTGCTGCTCTTTGATGTTTAAGGCACACACGTTATCACAAAGTGTTGAAATACTTTTGACAGTTTTTTCATTCATATTGACCAATGATTTCCATGACGAATGCAGACATTTGTTGTTGATTTCAGAGCTCACTTTGATTATTGCTTTTGAGACGTCGACGCGACGACAAAAAATTATTCAATAACTTTCCGTTTCTGTTGTACAAAAATGTAAAATAATGAAAAAAAACCCAATTCCCCTATTATTTTGACATAACTGAAACCCAAGGAATTCAGGAAAGGAACAAATAATAAGCATATTTTAAAATGAAATCCATTCTTTCACATTGTTTTTATTTTTGAGTACTAATACTTATATCAGAAATATTGCCATTGCCTAGCCCAAATAATTCATACTTTCAATATTTCTTTATCGAACTATTTCCTTCTCTGTAGTTATCACAAACTTTGTAATGTGAATATAATATTATTTCTTTTGGACCTCTATTTGCACATTGTTTGACTAGTATTCGAGAATCACAACAAAAAGTTAACGCATAACTTAAATTTCATTTTTTTTTTTGGAATTGATCAGAAACAATGCAATAAAAATAGTTAAATTTTTTTTGTTGATATTTTGCACACCTTATTTTACTAGAATGCGAGGATAATGAACAAAAGGAAATGAATACCTGAAAATAAATTAATATTAGGATAACAAAACAAGAAGTCGAACAATATTTTCAAAAGATTATTTGTAAACAAACCTAGAAAGGAGTGATTCAACTTAACAATAATAATAATTAATAATTGTTGATTATACACAATTGTTATGAATAATATTATTAGGATTTATTGTTAATATTTGACGATGTTGAACTTCTGTAGTAACTTCTCTGAATGAAATTTTGCGGCTATGATTTTTGGTGATGTCCAACGAATGATCACCCGTCATGGCATCAATTAAATTTCAATGGCTTTAGGACTGGGAATTACTGTGACCCGTTATCTTAATAATTTCTTGCTCCTGAAAGCCACTTTTTGCTAGACTAGAAACTGCTGTGGCCTCGCTGAATGATTTGTAACTTTAACCTTCTTAACATCGATCCCAATTTCAATTGCGGATTTTTTCAACCAGGCAAAAATTGTGTTTTTGCAAACAGGACAATTCTCATACCAGTCATTTGAAAAATCCACATTCCAGTTTGGGTAAAAAGCCACGAACAATATCTCCACTGCTATATCTGCAGTGAACAGCTTCATTTCCACCAGAGATTCTATACTTCTCTGTTTAACTATTGTATCAAAAAGATTGATAATTAACACGTTCAGCGCCAAGCTCTATAAGCGAATTTTCGTAATTTTTTTGAATCAATATGTTTTGGAATTTGAGGGTTTGAGTTATTTTAAGAGTAATAGGATTATTTTCAGATCTTTTTCCACTTGTTTTCCATTTTTTCCATGAGTATCTCTTTCGGTACACTAGCCTGGCAAAAAGTTTTAGGTAGTGTTTAATTTTCTAGGCCAAGTGTGTATCAAAATATACACGATTCTTATCTACATTTATGCACATTTCTAAAAAATGAATACACAACTGAAAACAAGATGACCATCACGGAGTTCAGGGAGAAAGTAGTCACTGCAATGCTTGGAACCAATGAAGACCAAGCGCCAAGCTGAAGCTGCACCATCAAAAAGACGACATGCACCTCCAGACATTACTTGAAAAAAAAATGAAAGAGAAGGAAAAAAGTGCGTGGACGGTGTGCAGAATGCCATAAGAAATATGGAAGAGAAGGTGGTAAAGTGGTGAAAGCTTCGCAGGTTATAACCAAGTGTTCCGTTTGCGGTATTTTTATTTGTCATACATATTTCAATGCTAGTTACAACAATTTCTCAACTATGTTCCATTGTTCAGTTCCATTCGCTCTTACTTTTCTCTTCTACATACATTTTTATATAATAATTGGGTGTTGCCTCAATCTAAGCTCTTAGGTAGTTTATATGGAATTGTCAAAACCTTCATCCAACTTACACACCAATTTGAAAGGAAATTCTAGGAGGCCAGTGCTTATAATTTCCCATATTGAATGTAAATAAAGTGTGTTTGTTAGCGATACACATCGCCGAAACTGAAATTCAGTTGGTGTATCTTTTCAGATACACAATGTTTCAACTGAGTATATCTAAAAACACACACTGGCGCGGAACGTGTTGAATTACATATCAATACGATACTTGTTATGATTTTATCCCGAGGTTTTCAAGAAAAATCAATCGCTTGGTCCCGAACTACGCCTTAATAATTTTTTTCCAAGTTTCCAACTCCAGTGGCAAAAAATGCGCTAGCATATACGAGGATTTCGTGCATGGTGCGTATTGGTAAAGTTGAAATACTTCGGGTATTCAAAAAATCACGAAAATTACGAACCATTTTCCACTTTAATAATTCTGTCATAAATTGCATCATCATACCAAATTCCAGTCGTACTCCAGATTGAAACGTTGAAATCAGGGGTTGAATTCTGAATCTAGGAATGATTCTGAGCCTGACATCACAAAGGATAAACAGTCACCGATAAACTTTTACAATATCTTCCCAGCTTTTATGCTGATCTCTCCACGATCGCGGCAAACATAAACATACTCCATTTCGACATGAGTGGGTGTACTTACATTCGACTTCATCGTTGATGCAGTGATGCTTTCCCTCTGGAATATAAACCCACATGTCTATATGGAGTATGTGGTATCAGGGATAAGAAGATTACTGAAAAGTATTCTTATTTTGAATTGGAAACGAACCAAGTAGGAATAAAATTTATATATATATATATATATATATATATATATATATATATATATATATATATATATATATATTCCTATATCTTGGACATAAGGTTCATTTAAAAAGCAGAGGTTGTCATTTCATGTTATTTATTAATTAATTCCAGACGTTACTGCCAGGGTTTTGGCCTTTCTCAATGGGTCAGACATCAGCACAACCATCATGTTAAAACACAATTATTGAAACTATTTACAAATACGGGCACACACAGATTTACTAACTGAGTGAAAGACTACCACATATCTTAAATATTGAGTGAAAGACTACCACATATCTTAAATGTTTTTTAAATATTTTGATTGCTTTAGAAAAGCAATCAAAACATTTAAGATATGTGGTAGTCTTTCACTCAGTTAGTAAATCTGTGTGTGCCCGTATTTGTAAATAGTTTAATTGATTGTATTTCAACATGATGGTTGTGCTGATGTCTGACCCATTGAGAAAGGCCAAAACCCTGGCTGAAACGTCTGGAATTAATTAACAAATAACATGAAATAACAACCTCTGCTTTTTAAATGAACCTTATGTCCAAGAAAGGAAAAACAAAAATAACATATACAGTGGTTCAAGAAAATAAACAACTAACTATATATATATATATATATATATATATATATATATATCTTCTTCAGATACGATACGATTTACGTTGGAAAGTGATTCAGTTTGTGATGTGCACTGAAAAACTTTAAACCTGGAGCTGGAACTGTCGCTGTTACAATACATGCCAGTAATATGAAATCCTTTTTCAATCTACTGCTCTCAGGAACTCTCCAATTGCAGAAGGAACCATACAAATCCCCAGAAATCAGTTTGGAAACAATTTTATGTGGAGTACATAAAAGGTAATCTTGTTTTCTCCTATTTATTTTTGTCGAAATTCTCTTGAGGTTGAATTGGTTAGTTTATTATAGACAAACTACCTTGTATTCATATACTGTATGTTTCAATCCTATAATTTTGTTGATCACATTTAATTCAGAATGATTTTGTAAATCTAGACTTTTTTGTTGTATTTTTAAACAATTCTAGGTTGTAATCATTTTGACAATGTATGGAAATGATTGCATTATGGTATTTGCATATTTTTACCTATCAATATTATACAGAGGCTTCATAAAGGAAAAAGAATCTCAAACAAAATGTAAAAACAATATCTCATGAACTACTAACTATTAAGTATTTATTATTTTTGTGGTTTTCTAAGAAATTGTTTCCTTTTTTTCTTTCAGAATATATTACTGTTCCTTCATAACATAACAATATATATATATATATATATATATGTATATATATATATATGTGTATATATATATATATATATATTGTTATGATGAGGGATTGTGGTTTGTTGTATTTTATTATCTTCGCAATCAGACATCACAACAAAAATTGGTTTTTTTTCTATTTTCAAATCCTTTGAGCTAGTTGCCCTTTGAATTTAATTCAATATGTTCATAAATTAATGCCCCTATGAATATTTCAAATGTCCGGCTATGTATTTTATCTTTTTTCCCATTTGACTCTTTTACCTTACTTTCTTTACCTCAGCTAACTCAAACGGTACACCTATGGAATCTCAGGAGCAAGTTCTATTGTGGAGCCCTCTGGTAGTGTTCTTGATGTCAGTTTCAGATAAATAGCAAACTGTTTAGATCAATTATTGAAAATAAGTCAGAAATTCATCAAAATAATGATTTGCTTTATTCAGGTAGACTTACTGTTACCTATTCTGCGATAATTAACTTAAATTAGTGTTCCATAGCAAAATATACATGGAAAGTGCAGTTATGTGATAATAGAAAAGTGAACTGTAACCTATTTTTGTAGGTTATGTTGTTTTCAGAGAAATAATTAGTCTATATACCAATTTATGGAAGTTTTTCATCGAAAGAGTTCTCAAAAGGTTTATTATTGAAATCACTGAGTTTTGTAACTTTTATGGTTCTAAAGTACCTGTGGCTTCTTCAAATGCAAATGTTCAGTGTCTCGGATCGCTCTCCTGTTCTTTGAAACTGCCGTTCCAGTCTGCAGCCCCCTTTTTCGACTGTGAATTCGTCCTCAGGCTGGTATACGTATGGAATGAGAAAGTAAGATTCGTTATGTATCTGGTTTTTATAAGCTACTGTTCTTTCTGATATTTCCTTGTGGTGTAGTGGCAAATAACTATTTTTTTAACGAAAATATGCTTGGTTCTTCCAAAAATAATTTTTTCAATCTCTTCAGCTTGATGATTTTTCTCCTTTGATACCACCTATTTTTTGTTTTTATCCACAAATTCTCGGTTTTCACGCACTTTCTGTAGCACATTTCATTATTTTCGTTTATTTGACAGATTTTATTCACCAATAGTTTCTAAATACCTTACATACTATATACATGATATATTAAAAATCATTTTTGACGTTTTCTGATTTTCATATTTTCCATATTCATAATTTTGCATCAAGATCTTTCCTGGCATCTCATTGGCAACTGTGTTCAGATCCAATTTCATATACAGAATGTTCTAACTTCAACATTTTGTTGTCTGCTTGTGCTCAAAAATATATTAGTCTATTTTGATTTCTATAATTTTTATAAATTATGCCAATTGCTTGTAATGTTGAAAATATGTTTATTTGAAACATAGATATCGACTAATATTATATAAGGTTTCAGAAAAATTAAATTTTTTTTTTTTTTATAATTTTCATTTTACTCTTAACATTATATATAAATTTAAAATATATATATATATATATATATATATATATATATATATATACAGGGTGTTAATTGAGCACGTTGACAAACTTCGGGAGGTGATTCTTTGGGAGATTTCAGGACGCAAAGTTTGGTTTTCTAGGAACAGGGCAATCAAAATAAAAAAATGTCAAGAGATTTTGGAGTTTACTTTAACATTTTTGACAATAATCATTCAAATTTGGCAAGTACAATTAGTTCAACGCGCGACACAGAATAATTCATATCCCAAATAATTCACAGGGTCCTCCTTTTTTCAGAGTCAAGCCTTGTTGAACCCTTCATAATTTTTGTTTTCGCTTCCACTGACAGATTATGGGAAAGTATATTCAATGTTGTTTCATTCAACATATTTTTTATCTCCTGAAGTTTTTCATTAACTTGTACGGTTCAGAATCTATAATGAAAATACTAATGCAAATCTTTTCCAGTATCGCATAATATAAAGAAATTTGAGAAGCAAAAATTCTCATAAACTCCTATATATATATATATATATATATATATATATATATATAATATATATATATATATATATATATATATATATATAGATGGTGTCCGCCAAAAACTTGGAACTATATGCGAATTTTTTTTATTAGTAGTTTCTCAGAAAATTTCATTTCTCATAAAAGTTGGTGCAATTAATTTGACTGAATATGCGCATAGCCGTGATCATCAGTGGCGTGCAGTTAAGCGGGAATCAGGCGATATTCTGAATTCACCAAGGAGTAATGTGACATTACTATGGAAAATATCGAAAAAAGTTGTAAAACAGTTGTTTGCAATTGGAAGATATTCCCAGATATCCAGTGTAGTCTACTTATTACTAATTCCAATAATTTCTCAATGAGTCGGCCTCATGGATAAATCAACTCATTAAGCAGTTATTGACATTGGTAATTGGTGGACTCAACTGGATAACTGAGAATATCTCTCAATTGCAAACAACTTTTTTCGATTAAGTTTTTCGATATTTTCCATAGTAATATCACTTTACTCTATAATGAATTTCGAATATCAACCGATTCCCGCTTAACCGCACGCCACTGATTAGAACGGCTTTGCGCGTATTCAGGCAAATTGAATGCACCAACTTTTATGAGAAATGAAATTTTCTGAGAAACTATCAATAAAAAAAATCCCATATGTTTCCAAGTTTTTGGCGGACACTATATATATATATATATATATATATATATATATATATATATATATATATATATATATATATATAATAAGATCTTTATTCAGAATAAATAAATACAATTTAATGACTACATGGTCGGACTGAATAAAGTAGTAAAGAGATAAGTGCAAGCACTTGTTTACCTAAAAAAAGACAAAATACAGATAAATAATGATGAAAAAAAATGTGCGAAAGACTATGTAGAAAGTATGTAGAGGTATTAGAATATGAAAAATGTAAAGATATAAGAATAAAGATAGAAAAACAACAATGTGTACATGTAAAATGTAAAAATGTAAAAACAGAAATAATACTAGAATATTATACATAATATCCAATAAAAGAGAAATGAATGATGAAATTCAATTAGATGCTACCATATAATATACGATATGTAATAAAATACAATAAATCTCAGTAACCCACAGTTAACTACTATAAAATACAATAGAATGTAATACATAATGTGTAGAAAACAGGGTACAGTTATCTATTTGATTATTTTTATTAAATTTAATCAACCATTAGATTCTATCACGGTAATAAAATATGTTCTGGGAGTTTGTAGTACGGACTTTTTCAGGTACCATTCGAAAGTTTTGTTATTGTTGATAGATTTCATGCTTTCAGGGATGTTTTTATACATTTTAGTGCCAATATAGGAGTAGCCCCTCTGTGACAGTGATTTTTTTGATAATGGGTGTATAAGTAGTTGGCGCCCTCTAGTCATATAGTGATGACAGGGATGAGGTGCTTTATCTATACTGAAGTGATATGTTATAATCTGTGATGTACTACACAGGTCTTCAGTGGAATATGAACACGTTTTTGACATAATTATTTTCAGGAAACTTTTTTGTAGGCCCCATGCCTGTATTCCATATCTGAGGTGACTCTCTACAAGTGCAAAATACAATGTTTCAAGTTTTCCCTTGGTACTCTTTCATGTGTTTCAAGGTAAAAATTATATTTTGTTATTTTTCTATCACGTAGTTGATATGTCTTTCCCACCTTAGATGCCGATCTAGTTACACGCCTAAATATTTCATTTCTTCCACTGACTGGATACCATGTATCTTGCCATTTATGTTTATATTGATTACTCGCATATTTGTCATACCAGCAGAATTACAACTAAGGGGTAGAGATTCAGTTTTTTTGGGGTTCATGGTAGGTAGTTTGTGATTGATCGAATAAGGCTTTTATTACCTTGAGGTCTTTAACTACTTTCATCCTCAGATTTTGCCAAGTATCAGCTTCATAAAAAATAGCAGTGTCGTCTGCAAAACCTATCATCTCTCCAGCTATTTTCAAGCTGAATAAATCATTTAGGTATAGATTGGATAGTGTTGGTCAGAAGACCCTTTCTTGTGGTACTCCATATTCAATGTCTAATTTTTTATTTATTCTCTCCCCCACTCTAGCAACTTGCTTTTTCGAACTCAAATAGTTTTGAGATGAAGTTAACTCCATCCCTCTGATACCCGAGTACCGCTTGAGTTTATAACGTGTGGCTGACAGTGTCAAAAGCCTTACTCAGATCAATAAATAGTCACAGACTAGGCCTTCCTCTGCCTAGAGTTGAGGTTTTTTCCCTAAATCCCAATTGTTTATCAGACAACAAGTTAAGTTTATTTATGAATGAATTAATTCAGTTTTTCAGAAGTTTTTCAAATATTTTCGCCAAGTGGCTAATGAGAGAAATCTCTATATATATAAAAATCAATTGCTGTTCGTTAGTCTCGCTTAAACTCAAAAATGGCTTTGACCGATTTGAATAATTTCGTGTTTATTTCGTTTTCTCCAGTACAGGGGTGGTTTAAAAACAAAACAAATAGGGAAAACCCAAAAGAACACCTGAAAAATAGTAAAACGGACCTATCGTCTAAGTGACGTGCTATACAATATCGTCTAAGTGACGTGCTATATAATACATTTCGTCCGTGCAGTTGTGTAAAATTTAGTACATTACAAATAGTTTTCAAACGTTGTGTATTTTGAAAGAAGTCATTTTGCGATGGTTTGTCATTTATTTTGATCTGCCAGTCTCTACAGGATGATTCAGAATAAGACCGACAAACTCCGACTACAGATTCCTCACCTCATTTCGAGGTGAAAAGTTGCTACCAAGGTATGTCGTAAAATGCATCACCTCTGAGATACAGGGTATCGAAAGTATGAAAAAAATTAAGATTTCACCCTTCTACGATCAACCCCTATTCTTTATTTTTTTTTTAACAGGAAAACGGAATAACAGGAATCCGGGATAACGGGATAACGGTAATAACGGGATAAGGGAATAACAGGAAAACGGATTATTGGGATAAATAAAAAAGGGTTAACGGGATAACGGGAATAACGGGATAAGGGAATAACAGGAAAATGGAATAACGGGATAAATAGAAAACGGTATAGCGGGATAACAGGAATACTGGGATAAGGAAATAACATGAAAACGGAATAACGGGATGAATAAGAAACGGGATAACAGGAAACCGGGATAACGGGAATAACGGGATAACGAAAAACCGGGAAAATGGGATAACGGGATGACATGATAAGGGAATAAGGGAAAAATGGGATAACGGGATGAAGGAAAAATGGGAAAAATGGAAAACGGGATAACGGGATAAAGGGGTAACGGGATAAAGGGATAACGGAAAAACTAGATAACGGGATGGCAGGATGAGGGGATAACGGGAAAACGGGGTAACGGGGTAAAGACAAAAAGGGGTAACACGAAAATGGTATAACGGGAAAATTTTCGGGAAAATCATTTTAGGGAACATAGAAATTTGGACAGGACAACGTTTGTCGGGTCAGCTAGTTGGTTTATAATTACTGACGGATGTTCTATCACCATCTCTAAATACCGGCACTACGACAGAACTTTTGAAGGCATCGGGCCATGTTCCCTTTTCAATGCTCTTATTTATTATTTATGCTAGTTGGGGAGAAACATGGCATGATATTTCTTTCGAAAGTTCTGCCCATATGTAGTCAATTCAAGGAGATTTATTGTTTTTGAGCTCATATATCAAATTATATATTTCTTTAGCTTTCGTAGGAGCTAGCACCATAGTATTGGGCAGGATCTTTGGCGTGCTCTTGAAGTGAGGGTCTCTTTCAATTTTGTCAGCAAGTTTTTCACCAAAACTCACAAATTTACGATTGAATTCATCGTTTTTCCTCATCGTTTGTTAGTAGATCCCCATTTTCATTCGCGATAGTGTCAGTATTTTTTTTGTGTCCTTCCACAGAGTTTTCGTACCATGTACCACAAATATTTTGTGTTTGATTTATTTTTCCTTAGCGGCTGCTCATAATAGTTTTGTTTATATATATATATTTATATATATATATATATATATATATATATATATATATATATATATATATATATATGGATCCAAATCAGTTCAAATAAAAATAAATTGAATTATCTTCAACAATACAAGGGACAAGAAGTTCGATGAAAAAACTGGTTTCTGTATGCTCTCTTGTGTGTAGAGGTGTTCCTGTAGGTTTTCGTGCCGTTCTCTGATATCTGGTGGTGAAGGAGCTCTTTTAGTCTTTTCGTCTTCATTGAAATTAATTTCTGTCAAATCTTTTGCGGTGTATTTCTTATCTCACACAATTTGTTTTGTTTTATGTAACCTTTTTCCGTTGTAGTTTCTCTACAGTGATGCAGTCCTTTCTTCAATATCTTATTTTGTTTCCTCTGTTGCTCTGTAAGATCGTTTGCGATTCCGGTATTCTTCAGCTTTGTGGAGTTTTGCAGTATGTTTTTCATTTTATCTAATGACAATAGTTCGACTTTCAATGGTGCTTCGTTATGTTTGCCTAGGGAATATAGGTCACTTTTATCATTTTCTGTTAAGGTGACACCAAGCAATTTCTTGATTAGTTCACATGAGAAAGAAATATTTTTCCCACTGGGATGTTTCAAGCTGTACTATCTGTTACTATAAACAATAGTCGAATCAATAAAAGTACTCTTAACTTGAAGATCATTTATTCAATACTGCCCGATACAGGCCGGTACGCTCGATATCGACCGCTACATAAAAACAAAGTTTTTTATGTTGGGCACTCTCACAAGTGTGTGTATACAGAGTGGATATAAATAAATGCTAATATATAACACCTCTTCCCTTATATATATTTTTTTTGTTTGTTTGTAATCAACTTATTCTAATTAACATCAATCCCTAATCTATCTGGTTGTTTTATACGGCTCCGACGCCTCAATGTCTTTGGTGAAAAACTTCCCATATTTTTGTTTTCACTATTCACCGTTTTACCATGTACAATTTCACTATTTACAGTTTCACTATTTACAGGATTATTATTTACAATGTTTTCCTCACTTAAACTAGATCGTGGAATGAAAGAAAGTGGTTCTCTTTCTTCTTCATTGGAATGTTTGACTCTCATTTGATTTTTGTGCCTTTTCCATTTCATTCCACAATTTGTTCTTACATTATACGTTTTTGTACCCAGAACATCTGTGACAATCCCTGAACACCAAGGAGGCGTACCTGATCTGAAATCTCTCACCCATACCGGATCGTTTTCCTTAAAGTACACATCTCTCTTCCTTTTATAATATTTTTTCTGATAATTTTGTTTGTTGTGAACTACTTGTGTAACTGAAGGCATTATTAAATCTAATTTTGAGCGTAAAGCACGACCCATCAATAATTTGCTAGGTTTTTCCCCTGTCGTTGTATGGGGTGTATTTCGATATTGAAAAAGGAAACGATTTATAATCAAATGTATATCTGAATGCGAATCATCATTTTTTGCTTTAAGAATAGCATTTTTCATTATTTTTACTCCACTTTCTCCTAGTCCATTTGTGGCAGGATGATAGGGAGCTCCAGTTGAATGTTTTATGCCACTAACCGATAAAAAAATTTGAAACTCCTCAGAAGTGAAAGTTTTTGCGTTATCCGTGCAAAGCTCATACGGTAACCGAATCTGGAAAATATTTCCCTGAAAATTTTAATAGTTGTCGTAGCTGTTATATTGCTGACTTCCACACACTCGATCCATTTTGAAGTCGCGTCTTCGATAATTAAAAATTTTTTATTAAAAAGCGGTCCAAAAAAATCCGCGTGCAACCTCGTCCATGGTTCCTTAGGCCAATCCCAAACCGATAAGGAAGCTTTTGGTGGATTACTGGAATACACTGAACAAGAGTTACACATCCTTGCTGTATTTTCAATTTCACTATCCATCGATGGCCACCACACATATGATCGGGCCAACGACTTCATTTTGACAATACCCATATGTGTGCTGTGTAATTCCTGTAATATGTATTTCCTGAATTTTTCAGGAATAATTAAACGATATCCCCACATGGCACAGTCCTGTTCTACAGTAATTTCGTTTTTTCGTAGAAAGTACGGTTTCAATTTATCAGAAGGACAAAAAACAGGCCAACCGCCCCGAACATAAAAAACTATTTTACCTAGAATGGGATCCGTTGAAGTTTCTATTTTTATCGCTTTAAAATCGATCGGTAATTTTGATTCTTCCACGTATTGAATGTACGAAATGTTCGTATTTGAATTTAACGAAGTTGGTTCGTTAGGATCCTTTCCTTCATTTTTGAAAGATGATCTAGATAAAAAATCAGCCGTATTATTTTCAGACTTAACATATCGTATATCATACGTAAAAGCTGATAGTATATGGGCCCATCTTTGCAATCGGTTTGCTGCAAAAATTGGTAGGCCTTTTTTATTTCCGAAAATAGCTAACAAAGGTTTATGATCTGTATATAAATAAAAATGTTTTCCGTATAGGTACTGGAAAAATTTTTTTACGCCAAATATTATCGCTGCGGCCTCTTTTTCGATCTGAGAATAACCTATTTCCGCAGAATTGAGCAACCGCGAGGCAAAAGCGATTGGTTTTTCTGAATTGTCGTCAAATATATGACTCAAAGTCGCCCCTAAAGCAAACTGAGAAGCATCCACCGTTAACTTAATTTTTTTTTCGGGATCGTAATGTGCCAATACTGATGACGACAACAACATATTTTTAGCTTTTTCGAAACTTCGCTTACACTCTGAAGACCAAAACCACGTAGAATTTTTCTTCAGTAAACTATAAAGAGGTTTCATTATTTCGGAAGCATTCGGAATGAACTTACAATAAAAATTTACCATTCCTAAAAACGATTTTAATTCGGTTACGGTTTTAGGATCTAGAACCTGCTTGATAGCTGAAACTCTCTCATCCGAAGTATGTAAGCCTTCTTTATCAATTGTGTGACCTAAATATTTGACAGAATTTTGAAAAAATTAGCATTTTTCCTGTTTGACCTTGAGCCCGCATTCCTGTAGGCGCTTCAAAACTTTTTCGAGGCGTTCGAAATGTAATTCATCATTTTCGGCGGTTATCAAAATGTCGTCCAGAAAACATACCACTCCAGGTATAACAATCATTTGCTACATGATATTTTGAAATAAAGATGGGGCTGAGGTTATACCATATGGTAGCCTTGTATAAGAAAAAAAACCCTTATGGGTACTCACAGTTACCAGTTTTCTAGATTTTTCCGTCAGTACCACTTGTTGGTATGCCTCCGAAAGATCAATTTTTGAAAACTTCCTACCCCCCTGCAATTGAGAAAATAAATATTCAATGCGTGGCAAAGGATAATGGATTGTTTCCAAACTTGGATTCAAGTTTATCTTGAAATCGCCACATATTCTAATTCCGCCATTGGGTTTCAATATGGGAACTATCGGAGTAGCCCATTCAGAAAACTCCGAAGGTATTAAAATTTTGTTATTTACCAAACGTTCAATTTCTTTTTCAATTTTTGGTTTTAGTGCCAATGGTACAGGTCTGGCTTTATGAAATTTTGGAACAGTACCCTCCTTGACCTTCAGGGTGATTTCAAATTTATTAAATGTTCCTAAACCTCCATCAAAAACATCTCTATATTTTTTATACAAGGTATCAATATTCATAGAAAAATTTCCGCCATTACAATAATTTTTTGTATGATGAACATTTTCTACACCAAAATCATCTTCTGCACAAGACACATATTTGATTTTTCCTATACCTAAATTTAACATTTTTAAGCCATTTCTTCCGATTAGTGGTGGTCCTCCATTTTTAATTACATAAGTTTTGAGAATGATATCCTTTTCTTCAATTTTGATATTCAAATTTAGAAAACCTACAGGTTCGAAAGTGAGACCTACATAATCTTTTAAAGCCAAATCATTTCTGAAAATTATTTTGTCTTGAAAATGTTTCAAATAAAGTTTTTCAGAAATTGCAGCATGAGCAAATCCAGAGTCGGCTTCAAAGCTTATCGGAATATTTTCTACCAATAATTTTACAAAAGTTGGTTTTACATTGCCATTTAAATCCGTTTCAGAATCCAAACAACGAATATTGAAAATGGAATCATCTGCAATTTCATTTTCTTGTGTTACAGACAAAAAATGTTGAGGCGTTTTTCTGCACACAGGTGCTAAATGACCCTTCACTCCACATTTGTGGCATATACAATTTTTATAACTACACTCGCTATACAGATGGTTTTTCCTTCCGCACACTGAGCACTTAGTAGTTTGTGGTTTGCTTACCATTTGAGTCCGTCCCTGATTCTTACCAACATTGTACGAAGAAGGACTTGGTCTCTCTGAAGGACTCGAACGATGAGCAGGCCGCTGTACCTTCCCTCGTTGGCGATGGAAATTCACCGGTTCCGTCTTGATGTTGACAACTCCCAAACTCTCCCTGGTGCTGTGCTCCTTCAACGCTGACTCCTTGGATAATGCTAATTTCACCATTTTTTTTAGCTTTACCGTAGAATTCGAAGCGTCTTCTTCAAATAATCGGTCCATGATTTTCACATCATTGATGCCAATTACGAATACATCTCGCATAACCGTTTCCAGTTCGTTTCCAAACTCACAATTCAAAGCAAGCTTTTTGATTTTTGCTTCCCATTCCGAAACGCTTTCATTTGCTTCGCGTCTTGCGGTGTAGAACTTCAACCGTTCAGCAAAGTAAGACTTTACCGGAGCCAAATGATCTGCTAACAATTTACTCAATTCCTCGAAAGCTTTGCTTTCGGGAAGATGAGGAACACACAGGTTTCTTAAAAATTTTTTCAACCGTTCAGCAAAGTAAGACTTTACCGGAGAAATGATTATTTCTTATCATATAAAAGAATTGCTTTTACGTTCCTCCTCCGTTTTTTTATTTGCAATAAAACTGCTTAAGTCTCTCGAGAAATACTGAAAAGTCGGAATTCCTCGGATCAAAGGTATTTAGTGAACCCAATAGTCCGACAAACTGTTGAGTTTCCGGCATTTTTAAAGTCTTTCGAAAATTTACTGAATTTCAGTACCAATTGCACTATGTTGCACTTGCACGTGAGTTAACAAAGATAATCGCTCGTCGCCACTGTACTATCTGTTACTATAAACAATAGTCGAATCAATAAAAGTACTCTTAACTTGAAGATCATTTATTCAATACTGCCCGATACAGGCCGGTACGCTCGATATCGACCGCTACATAAAAACAAAGTTTTTTATGTTGGGCACTCTCACAAGTGTGTGTATACAGAGTGGATATAAATAAATGCTAATATATAACACAAGCCAAATGGGATAAGATTTTTTTTTAACTGTTTATTTCCTAGGTTTGGCTTTCATTTTTCAGGATCCTATTTTCTTTTTCAACTTCACGCACTCATTTTTTGACTATCTCTATCTTGCTCAGTTAATTTTTTTCCGAAATTTGAGATAGGAGTACTTCGTTATCCATCCTCTAGTTTTGTATTATCGCTTGCCCATGGACTATATAATGGGTTAATTTGAGTGCAAGGCTATTCAATTCTTCGATAGAGAAAGTTGAATCTTCTTTCTGCAGACGGTATATATATATATATATATATATATATATATATATATATATATATATATATATATATATATATATATATATATATTGGATTGAAAACTTGAAATTTGGTATACTGTCATAATCGATCATTCCCGTTCTATATTCTTAGTCCTACAGCTATAAAAGGTGTGCCAAAAGTCGGTACCGCATTTCTCATTTTAAATGAAAGACCACATTTTTTTTCACACATGGTTCGATCGGCCTTCTAATTCTTGGTTTTGAAAACTCAAGTTATGTCAACTTATCTATCAGGTAAAGTATTCAACATGTCAACATTCAACATGAAAAAATAATCCACAATTTGGCAAAATTGTAAAAAACTCAATTTTGCCAAGCGCCACCTACTATTTTTTGACACCATGTACGATTTGAAATAAAACCTTCTGGTACATTATCAAACGTAACAATCGAAATTGTACTTCATTTTCAACTTTCAGATTTTCAGGCGTCCAAAACTGTATTTTATGCCTATTGTAAAATCCCTGCTAACAAAACTTTGCCTCATTAGTCCGAATTATGTTTTCTAAGAACCTGCTTTAATTCGGGAAAAGTGTCCATCTTCATCAACAAACAAACCATAGGTTTACCCGAAAACCAGGTGGAAAATAAAATGATAGCTCTACCAAATGAAAGACCTGAACTGATAATCTTCGATACAATTTTATAAAACTGAGCTCAGAGGTTTTGATCATTTTCGTATGTTTTTTTAATAAATCCTCAGAAAGGGCGCTTCCCAATAAACAAATCTGGACCAGTTACCACAAAACTATAGGCCAATGAAAAAATTATGTATTATAGCAAAATTGTTCGAATCGATCATTTTCCCAATACAATGTTGGATATTCAAAAATGAGGATATCATTGTAGAGGTGATTTGAAAATGATCGATTCGAACAATTTTGCTAGAATACATGCATTTACAATTTGTTTTTCAATTGTAAATTGTCATAGGGTATATGCTAGATTTATTTGTTCATAGTTGATTTCCAGAAAAATATTTCTATTACACCTTATACTTTTTGGTTTATATTGAAATATTTTTTTAAATCGTATATGATTCAGTAAAAAATAAATTTATAATCATTATTATTCAATAAAAAAAAAGGGTAGCAGATGATTTCACATCTGTTCATATTCACAAACAAATCAATCTATCAGACCCCATGATGGTTATAAATGTCGAGAAATACCGATTTCAAAGTATCAGTCCCAAAGAAATGTTTCTAACATTTTTCCATTTTTGCAACGTGAGATTTCTTCTAGAAAATCAGTATGAGTTTTTCTGGTATTCCGGATGATCGTGTAAGTGTAAATAGATTTTCGTCGACAAAAATGTTCTGAAGACTTAGTGAATGCGATGCCAGTCTTACATCAATGTTACAAATGATTTCTGGTGAGTACCTACTCGTCTTTGGAAAACACGTTTCTTCGTTTCATTCATCTATATGAGTTTTTAGTCAAGACTGATATAGAAAATCAAATGAAAATCTGAATGAAAAAGCAAATTCCACATTTCACAATATCCATCAAATGGAGTTCAATATCCAGCGTGGATTAAGACGTGCAAGTAGTTGTTTTTTGTTAGATATTCACAAAAAATAACTTCACTTTCATCAGCGTTTCAGAAGGATCCTGCAAAATGAAAATGTATTACACAGTTTCCTCAAGGAATTTCAGTCAGTGTTTTGACAACTAGAAAATAATATAAAAAATTCGCTCTGATAAGTAGTACAAGTTCATTTTGTCATAAGTTGAAAGACCTTGCATTACGGGTAAATTTATTCCTGAAATAACATGGCGGTCCCTCAGCTCGAAGGACCACTATGTAATTCCATGTATTGAGTATGGTCGCACCAGAAATCTGAGAAGGTCGTAAATCAATAGTAGCCGACGACCCCCATTATCACCTATTGTTTGAAATATAGATAACCAATGGAAGTGTGTGTCCCCTGAAACATTCCCAGGTCCCGATTCAAATATCTCATGAAATAGTTCGGCATTTTAATAATAGTGGACTCTCCATTATTTTTGGCTTCTGTTGACAGTTTTATATTTAAATTCATTTGATAATAAAAAATCTCGTGAGGTTGATTCAGAACCCTTGGTAAGGATATGTTTAAATGTGTGTAAATAATAAAATTTTGTTACCTGGTCAGCAGACTTTCAGTACTGATGGGCTATTAACGAGATTATAACGATAATGGTCTATTTACGGTTACAAAATAAATTAACTACCAGATTTGGAAAACAAGACTGTTTTGAGAACCGACCACTTTCCAATTTAAGAAATAAAAGGTTCAAAGTTAAACAACATTTAGTCATTACCTACCTGATATTCCGTTTTGTCAGATGTGTCTATTTTTAACCAACGAAACCAAAAAGGAGGAGGTTCTCTATTCGACCCGTATATTTTATATTTTTCCATCATATTTTTTTATGTATGATCACGCATAACTTTTTACTGAAGCGTTCGATTCCGATAATCCTTTCTTCAGTGGATAGGGTGTACTTCGACTTTGGTCTCATTTGAATTTGAAAGATGAAATTCACCCCTAAGGGTAGCGAAATGAAGGATATTGATCACTCACCCTCTGAATTCTGGTCCGTTAACCGATTCTATCAGGCATAACTTTGTACTGGGTTCTTCGATTTGGATGATTCTTTTTTTAATAGATAGGGTATACCTTATATTTTGATTTCGAGAGGAATCAGCCACACTCACGGGTAGAGAAATAGGGGATAATTGATTTTTCACTTGTGAACACTGGCACACACATACGTAGTTGACAATGACAGATCGCTATTGACATTATTCTTGTTCCGTTAAAATCAGTATATTTTATGAGAGGATGGAATGATATACAAAGTAATGGAATAAACTAACCAGAACAACGAAAATAATTTACATTACAACAAATAGTAAAAGTAGATTATCATCTTATTTAACTGGTAATAGTTGAAGTAAGGTGGGTAAGTAAGTATTTTGGAAGTAATCAAAAAACAAGTAGGTAGTGATTGGTAGATTTTAGCCACAAAAAATTAAAAAATAAAAACTTTTTAACAAAAAATTAAACCGACGTAATACGGAACTGAAAAGTAAAAAATAAAAAAAATTTAACAAAAAATTAAACCGACAAAAAAATCAACTGAAAAGCAAAAAATAAAATAAACCTTTTCAGTCTAAATGATAATTGAGCTCCTAAACTAATGTAAGTAACTGATTTTGAGTCGGCACCAAACAAACTAGCAATTGAATTAGGTGAAGCATAAAATGATGGCAGCGAGATGCATGGCTGCGTTTTGAAGACTTCTTTCATAGATAATGATCTTCGATAATTGTTTGTTTGGCGCCGACTCAAAATCAGTTACTTACATTGGTTTAGGAGCTCAATTATCATTTAGACTAAGAAGGTTTATTTTATTTTTTGCTTTTCGGTTGAGTTTTTCGTCGGTTTGATTTTTTGTTAAAAAGGTTTATAAAGTGTCTATTCGATTTTTGAGTCATGAAATATGTGGCGTCTATGGGCTCATCCTGAAGCTATTACTTCAACTGCTGGTCGTAGTACCACTAGTCGACAAATGTTACATCCTCATGGGAAACAAATTATATTAAATGTTAATACTCCCCTTCTGGAACGTGGAAGGTCCGAGGATCAAGCTGTGCAAGAGAGTGCTTCTTTAACAAAAACACCGTATTCCACAGTGTTTAAAATAGTAAGTAACCCTATTTTGAAAAGGAAGAAACGAAAACACTCTGGCGGTTCAAGGAAACTAGATGGCTGTGATGTAGATATAATTCGAGGAACAATATATGCCTTGTATAAAGAGCAAATTGTGCCTACATTAGATATTTTAATGCAACGGCTTGAAAATAATGTTGCAGTGTTGCAAAGAGAGTTCAAGGAAGTCTCTTTTACAAAACGGATTTAAAATTAAAAAACTCACTGGTAGCAGAAAAATCTTAATGGAATCTGTGCGCCTTAAGAAATGGAGATTTGAATATTTATTGGCAATAAACGAATTTAGAGAATATGGTAGAACAGTAGTGTATTTGGATGAAACTTGATTCGATACACACGATATTCCGAACAAAAGTTGGGTAGACTCATCTGACTTGTGCCAAACTAATGCGCCGTCTAATAAAGGGAACCGCATAACGATAATTCACGCAGGAACCGAAAATGATTTTATACCAAATACGTTGTTTTTATCGGCAAATAATATTGAGGACTCTTTAGTCGATTATCATGATGATACTACCGCCGAATTATTTGAGGACGTGTTCCAAAATAAACACATACCAAATATTCCACCTAACAGTATTATCGTCATGGATAATGCTATCTACCACATTCGAAGGCTAGGTAAAGCACCATGTTCAAATGACACCAAAGCCAATATACAAGAATTTATGTTAAATAATGATATGAACTATGAGGAAAAGTACAAAAAAAAACAGTTACTAGCAGTTTTACGCAGTTATTCGATAAAAAAAAATCTGATTCATTGGCTGAAAGCTTGGGACATACGATGCTCAGACTTCCTCCTTATCACAGTAAGTTTAACTCAATTGATCATATATGGCATCAGCTTAAGTCAGCAATTCGAAGAAATAATACTTCTCCAATCTCAAGTTCAACTGTGGTAGCTCTTATTCAAACAAAAACTGCAAACATTCCTGAGCTGGGTCAAATGTGTTTCCCATATTAGAAAGGTGGAAAAGTCATATATGGATATAGAAAAAATTCCCAAATAAAAGTTTATTATCAATTTGGATGACGACAGTGAAAGTGAAACTGATCTTCGTGAGTTATTCTGTTTATAAATACCTTTAATCGAGAAACTGAACTTTTCATAAAGCATAAAGTTTGACATTTTACATTAATTAGGTATATCATATATTATTATATAATATAATTATATATATTTTATTATTATATATTATATATAAATAAACAATTCTCAATTATATTCAAGCTATTTTTTTAAATAATTATCTAAACCCAATATCATTATACCGACCTATAAAACAAAATTTAATGGCCAGGGCAGGTACAACTCTGCGTAGAATCCACCACCGGCTGATAAATCAAGTGTTTACGACCTTCTTAGATAACTGGTGCGACTTTATATTTCTCTGTAAATGTCGAATAATATCGGCACGTGAAAATAACGCACCATTTTCAGGCACACCCTGCATTTTTTCACCTCGATTTGTTTGGATATACCGAAATGAATATCAGAAATATATTTCAAATAAAGCATATTTCGAAGGAATCTGATTTCGTCTGATTTCTATTCATAAAGAATGTTTTTTTTTCGAAGTCAAATATTGTTTTCTGTGGAATAAAAAGTTCATTTGGTCGTATTGGAAAAAACTAATCTGTTTGACACAAATGAAAGGTATTTCATTCAATCAAGTAGGAGTCGTACTCATGACCTATCAGTTGTTCTATCACTGTGCGTTAAATGCACACTTATCCCTATTGGTAAAATCATCATATGCAATTTTTAATTCGATAAGGAAGTTTGACTGAAAATTTCGTAACAACAATTCCCTGGGAAAATTATAAGTGAGAATAATAGCAGACATCTAATTCTGATTCCCCCCACACCACTCACGTAAATCCTTCAGCGATTTCCATTAAACTACTAATATCGGCTTTAACCCAGCTTAATCGCAAGCCCTATTGAAATTCTCGATGAATCGGAGAATGACTCTTCGGCTAATAGCCCTGCGGATATAATAACGCCTACTTCGATACTCTCACTTCATTATCATTTCGACGCAGACGGAAATCTAATTTCATATCTGGAACAAGACGCGGAAGTTAAAATGAATTTATGTGCTAGCTCTCGAAGTTACGGATTTCTGTGTATTAAATTTAATCGGGCAAATGGAAGGCTTTTGCTCAGACCGGCATTCGAGCAACCTCAATGTGAATCCTGATTTTGTAACGTGAATATTGATTTATCACTCTAATGAATCATGTTTGTATTTGGACATCATAAAAGGGAGGTGGGGTCGCTATACTGACGAAATATATAAGTGGTATCCACAAACTTGATTTAGATAAATACTGTATTGAAAAGGACTTCGAAGTTTGTGGTAGTTTGTGGTAGTTAAAACAATCATTATATGTTGTTATATGCCCCTTCCGGTTACATAAATATGTTTTTAAATAAGATGTATGACTTAATTATCGATGTTTTCGATTCGAATTTTAATTTGTTTGTATGTGGAGATTTCAATTTGGATGGCTATACTAGTTCACCCCGCTAGAGATTTTATCAAATTATTTAATTTATTTGAATGTTCCAATATGAAGCATATGGTTCATTGGCCAACGAAAGTAACGCAAAACACGATTACAACTATTGATCAAATATTTTGTAATTTCACAAACCAAGGAATATGTTGTGTTATTGACAATACCATTTCAGATCACAAACAAGTTTTGTTCGATTTTGGCATAATACAAAAATCAAACCGAATATTTGGGCAACTCAAACATAAATATAGTGATGAAATGTGTCACTGACTTCGAGAATGAAAACTGGATGGGACTTTTTAATATAAATGAAAGTAGATGCAGCTTTTGAATATTTTTTTGGAATATTTTTATTTTATTTTGACGTCTATTTTCCTAAAACAGGCCATAAGATGTATTCTGGGAAGTAAATGGATAAATGATAAAGTAAAAACATCTAGCATGAATCTGAAAGAGGTATGTTGAAGGTGAAGTGAAGTTTGTTGAAGGTGGAGTTTCCAGAATTAACAGATAAGTATACAGAGGAAAAACAAAAACATGAGCATTTGATCGTGACTACAAAAAAAGAATATTTCCAGAATAAAATAAATAGATCCGACAACCAAACGAATTCGACATGGCAAATAGTTGCTGAATTATCAAACAAAACAAAAAATGTAGATGAAGAAATCTCAAAAAGAGAGGGAGATTTTTTCGTCAATGAACTAGCGACTGTAGCAAATTTTTGCAATAATCATTCCATTGAAGTTCACAAACATCGTGTTAATCAAATCAACTGTAACGGTACAGAAGCTGATTGCTTTACTCGAAAAATTGTGACATCACGCAACTCCTTTTTTGCCTCTCTATACGACCATGCAGAGCTATATGATTTATGACCACTGAAATTGAAGAATAAGTTTTCTTCAGGTCAGGTCAAATTTATTGAGGCAGGCGAGTGCCCTATGGGGATCCTTTGTGATCTTAGTAGGGGATTCGATTGTGTCAATCATTCTCTTTTACTTGAGAAGTTGGACAAATATGGTATCAGAGGGATATCACTGGATTGGATATCAAACTATTTGAGATACAGAAAACAATATGTTATCGTTAAAAATCATAATTCTGGAATGAAAGACATTGGTGTACCGCAGGGCTCAGTTTTAGGCCCAGTATTGTTTATCCTATACATAAATGATTTGAGTAATTTATCAATATCGGCATCACTCACCCTATACGCAGATGATACGTCTGTTATTATATCAGATGAATCCGATGTAAACCTGAAAGATAACTGTAATATCGTTTTTCATAGATTACATGAATGGTACTCTGCAAATCACTTGTTTCTCAGTGTGGAAAAAATCGATGACGTTTCATAACAGTCAAAAATCATGTGAAGAAATTACATTTGGCTCAGATGGTTCTTCAATACCATATGTCTTCAGTGATAGTGACTGTGTAACATTCCTCGGTTTCCAAATTGATTCATGCATCGACTTGAAAAATCATTGTCAGTCACTGATAACCAAACTGAATTCATTATCATATCACTTCAGAACCACTGGGAAGGTATTAGAAATGAGTCAATTTGTTGCATTGTGTTATGCACAAGTTGACAGTGGATTACGATATGATATATGTCTATGAGGTTTCACTGTATCTTCACATTATGTATTCATTGCTCAAAAGCGAGTTTTGCGCTCTCTCGTCAATATATCGGCCCGAACAAGTTGTAGAACAGTTTTTCAAAACTGTAGAATTTCAACAGTTCCTTCATTTTTGAACTTTCCGTATACTCATTTGAGAATGAAGGTACTCTATTCAGTACCAATGAAGATGGACATCAACCCAATACCAGAACTAAAACGGGCCTTGATATACATTTTAATAAATATAGAGTATATTTCAACTCTCCTCTCTCTATGGCGCCCAGGGTATTCAATAAACTGCCAAACTATATTAATGGAAGTAAAAGTTCAAACATACTCAAAAAGCAAATATGATAATATTTACTGGAGAGATGTGTGTATAGTGTTGAATAGTTTATGTCCTGAAACTGTACTGCCTTGTTTGTAAATGTTAATCTTGAGATGTTGATATGTATATTTTATAAGAATTCTGGGAATATTGGTCCAGACTCTGAATTTTTTATTTGAGTTCTTTCGCTTTCAATTTATATTTTGTATTTTAAATATATAGTTCTGGAATTAAAATTTTGTATTTTCCTAGATTTAAGTGTACAACATTTCTGAAGTTTGGAAACTATGGCAGCTCACGTCAATTTTCTCACCAATGAAATTGTTAGAATTTGAACTAATATTTTCAGGAATTGAGCAAAAATAGGATTATTTGCGTTCAGGTGATTCTCTGCGAAAAGGACTTCTCTTTGTAACCACTCGAATCACGAAGGCGTATTCGTTAGAAAAATATTCCCAAACTCTCCGAAATTGTTGAAGACTTCAACAACTATTACGTCTCTGGTATATTTTATAATATTATGAAAATCATTTTCATTCACATACATTCAAGTTCATTCATAAATTGCGTATTTGGAAATTTTTAATATGGTGGATCTAAGAAACATGCTTTAATATATTTTTTGCGTGTGTAGCCAATTATTATTTTTTCTATAGCCAAATCAATATTCCATTTGTAACAAGAGCATTAAGCTTTTTCATTTGAATTAGTCAAATTGACATATTATGCAGTTTTCTATGACTTTGTAATCAACTATGTAGTGGACTCCTTATAAATATTCCACGTGCGAGCTGATTGGAAATTTGGATGCAGAGCTTGAATTCAGAGTGACATCCAATCTCTCGGAATCACTCATTTGGGTACAACTAGTTGCCACTTTTGATTGTACAAAATGACTCATAGAACCATGATTGGTTTGTCATGATCAACATTGAATCAGTACGTTGCAGGTTTCACAGGTTCACCACTTCGTGCACAAACTGTGTAACGTAAAGCATGTTAAAAATGGGAATTTTCGCGCACAAGTATGTTTTGTATCATTGATCCCTAATCTCCAACACCTTGTAAATGATTAGAACCAGCTTCTACAAATATATATAAATATATATGATATATATATATATATATATATATATATATATATATATATATATATATATATATATATATATATATATATATATATATAAACAGTGGGGAATAACGGGGATCTTCAGTCAGCACAAGTGTTGAACTATGAAAAACTCTTTAATACGTTGGACCGAGCTTTCGTTTCGATTTTGAAACTTCTCCAGGGTCCTTGAATATGTAAATTACATTATTGAGAAAAAAAAATACTTAAAATGAAGGAAGTACTTACAGTAATCCGAGTGGTTGATTAATGAACATTAACTTTAAAAAAAAACGTAAAATATGTAAATATTTGTCGGAATGGTGTTATATCTTTGACGTTTCGAGTGACATTGAAGGATTAGAAGTGACAACCTATGATTAATCGTCAAAAAAATATAAAATATGTGGTGGGTGTGTTAATTTTTTTATTATATTCGTTGAGAATCATCAGTTTTAATCCATTTGTAAAAGATAACTGTAGATTTTGCTAAGATTTTCGATATCTGTTTTTTTGTTCATATTTTGATTGGATTTATTAATTTAAATCATTTCAAGAAATAATCTTTTTGAGAAATTTTTTTCTGAATGTATTAAAGAGTTTTTCATTCATTCATTCATTCATTCAACACTTGTGCTGACTGAAGATCCCCGTTATTCCCCACTGTTCATACCAATTTTCAGTCGTTATTTCTTAATTCATATATATATATATATATATATATATATATATATATATATATATATATATATATATATATATATATTGTTATTTTATGTTATGCCAGTTATAAGTTTTAAAAGGAAAAAACCCACAAAAAAAGAATAATTACTAAATAGTTATTAGTTTCAAGAGATTGTTTTGACATGATTTTGGAAGTTCTATTTATTTGTAAGCCTATATATAATATGGATAGATAAAAATGTCAAAATACTATAACACAATCAATTTCATACACTGTCATAATGATCATAACCCATATTTGGTAAAAAGACAACAAAAAGTCTTGATTTACAAAATTTTCATGAATAAAAAGTGATCAACACATTTATAAATTTGAAACATACAGTATATGAAATTGTAGCTAACTAAAAGTAGCCAATGGTAGAACAGCAAACTTCTTGATGAGATTAACCAATCAGGGAATAGATGGTCATATGGAAAATTGGAAATTGTGAGAGAATAACAACGGGGTGATGTCATAAGCAATTATTATTGAAATATGTACATAGTAATAAGAATGGGAAAATAGTTGTATATATAAATTATATAAGATGAACCCAAACAGTGAAATGTGACAATTTGGTGCGCGAATTCAAACATTCAAATGAAAAAGAAGAGGGAAAATTGGTATCCAAGGGAGCAACAAACAAAGCCACAGGAGATCGAAAAGAAATTTAGAAGGGAATGCCACGCATCATTTTGGGAGAAAGAAAAATGAAATAATTCCAACATTAGAAGAGAAAAACCAATATTACCTTAATTATACAACATATCCAAGTGTCCAAAGCTGATTTCTGCATATGTATGGTTCCTGATTTATGATATTGGAGTTCCTGATAGAGTTTGGAGGAAGAAGGGATCCAGTTTCAGGACATATCTTGAACACCGACATTTCCAGACAGGTATAAAAACTTTAATAGTGCACTTCCGGTCCTGAACAATTTCCCAATAACGTATCTCACATTTGAAAAACTTTATTTCATTTTTTTTTGAACTATAACAGAAAACTTCACTCTCAAGGAAAAAGTGAGGTTGTGTCTATCCATCCATGATTTGATTTTTATGATTATCCGTGAATATTTGTAGATTCACATTGGAATAAGTTATTTCTCGTAGGCCAGGTAGAATTAAGTCTTCCTGAATAAAGGAAATAATTGCTTTTTGATACTTTGTTGTTTGTTTTCTTACAATGACAAACAATCATAACAAAGACCATTGAATAAATTGAAATTAGACAGCAGTGGTTAGTGGCTCTATTGCCTGAACCGGCTATCTGAGGTAAGAGGCGTACCAACTGTTGCTTAGCTGTGGTAAGGAAAATGATAACAATTGGCAGCAACGTGACGAGAGAACAGTGACGTAGCTAGCAATTATCATTACATTGCAAAATATATTATACAGGGCACAAATAATTATCTATATCATAACAATTTGGCTCACAAAGAATAGCAAAAACTATTAGCAATCCTATTATATAAAAATATTTTTTTTTTTGCAATATCATTACATAACAATGCATCACGAATCTCTTGAGATTTGTGGACTAGGAACTTGGTGTAATGAAAATTTTGTGACGTGGAATGGGAATGGGTTTTGTATTATGGATATCTAATCTCGAACACCTTGTAAATGATTAGAAAGGCCTCTATAAATATGTATACATATATAGACGGGTTTGTATATTTATATATATATATATATATATATATATATATATATATATATTTAATATATATATATTTATTTTATATATATATATATATATATATATATATATATATATATATATATATATATATATATATATATATATATATATATATATATACAAGGTGTCCCATATGAAACTCCGCGGGCAAATATCTGGGAAAGGAAAGATGATATCTATATTTCGTGGAAGCAGATGATCTTGATGTTAATTCACGTAGAGATCCTACACAAGGCGTCGTCCATCAGCGCGCCGCGACACCGCAGCAATTTTTTTCAAATGGCATCCCTGATTTTCGAAGCTTCTTGCGATTCTGCATCAAATTCTGAATTCAGCCATATAGCACACTAATAGTTTCCTTTGAATACTTATGAAAAACAGCAACTTTATTGCATGTTATAAAGAGGGCCATGAATAAGTCAAAATAAGAGCATTAACACGAGTTTAATAAAAATTGATCTATCAGTTATATTCGCATTGCCTGTTCAGTTTCATCTAGTTCTGTGTTCCTGTACAATCGTAGATAATACAAACCAAAGTAAATGTTTCAAATAACCAAAAAATATTTTACTTTCACCAAAATTCTACCAACATGATGGTTATAACGAAAAAATTAAAGTGATAACATGAATTATTTCAGTAAATGTTCTGACTGCCTCCCTTCACGTAGAATACACATATTGTATCTTTTTATTATTTCTCGATTCGTGACAGCTGAAAGCGTCGCTCGCGATATGGAAGCACCAACATTTGTGATACTATTTTTTAAATCATCCACATTTTGTGGACGTCACATATAAACGAAATCTTCAATATATCCCCACAAAAAAAATCTAGTGGGGTCATATCTGGACTACGAGCTGGCCATAGTGGGACCCTTATTTCCAATCCATTTCTCATTAAAAGTGTCATCCAAATATTGGGTAATTATTCTATTATTATGCGGAGGTGCCCCATCTTGTTGAAACCATATTCAGTCGAGTTTGTATTGGTAAATTCTCAAGAGATTCGGTAACACATGTTGGAGAAAAAGCAGGTACCTCTCTCCATTGAGAATTGCTTCGTAAAAATGAGGTCCTATCAAATAACCATCAATGATTCCGCACCAAACATTCACCCCCCCCCACACAGACTGATATCTTGTTTTTCGAATAGAATGAGGTTTCTCGCCGGACCAATAGTGACAATTATGTTTTTTTATTATACCGTTGTTATGGAAACGGTTTTCATCACTCCATAATATTTTATTTAGAAACTGATCATCATCATGGATACGGGTGGACAACCATGCAATGAAGTTCAATCTGCATCTCCTAAATATGGGAATAGATCATAGTCATGAACAATAAACAATAAAGAATATTACCTGGCTGTAGTCCTTGAACCAGATGTATTTTGTAGGGATGGAATTCGTTTTTTTGACAAAATACGTTGTATTGACGATTTAGGAATATCACAATATATTGCTACTTGTCTGGTAGAGCTATGTGGTTCCAATACCATTCGACCTGCACTGCAACAGTGTGATTCTCATTGGTAGCTGTTTTTTGTTCGCTTCTTTTCATTAAAACATCCATTTTGTGCGATAAATACATATCATATCCAACTTTTATGCATTAAAAAATCGAACCATTTTTCAATTTTACGAAAAAACCAACACAAAACTGGATACACTTTTGTAAAATAAGTCAGGTCCTGTATAGCTCCGGACGACACTGTCGAATTTTGCTCTGCGAATATTAAGTGTTATAAAGCTTTTTCTTCAATTCGTTGACGGTCTTGTGCCAAAGATCAGGAGAAGAACCCCCCATCCACCCTCTACATTGAAGTCCCGACGAAAATCCTACTCAGTGGAAATCGACAAGCCCCCTGGTAAAGGTAGTCTGGATCCGAAGAAATCAGTGCTCCTGGGGATCGGCTCTCTCTCGAAGGCCGATCTCCTGGAGGTGCTGGGGACTTTGCTGAACTCCCTCGGAGATGATCTGTTGAAAATCCCTGTGATAAGCAACCTGATATCCACCAAAAAGGCTGAAGTTGGAACTGATAGCAGCACACCAGATCCAAAGAAGCACAAGAGGAATTATTTCACAGCTCTACCACCACCCAAAGGCACGTTAAAACCTTCTCCAAGCTTCCTTGGCACTCGTAGAAGTTCTCGAATAGTTGTAGATACTAATTTAGATCAAAATTTGCAAAATTCCACAAACGTCAAAATCTCAAATAAATTTCAAGTTCTGTCAGACGTGACATTAAACGAATCCTACGTCGATTGTCCCAGAAATCCAGGGGCGGTATCAGCCAGTGCGCTCATTTTGGACCAGGGCTTAGAAAATTCCCCAAACCAAATTTTAAATTCTACTGAGGGTTCTAGCATCCCCGCAACGACTGAAAATTCCCAAAATTCTCAAAATTTGACCGAAGACGATACAAATATGGACATTACCAACGACTCTGTACGACCACAAACAGAACAGACACCACTAACGATAAAAAAACAGCAGGTACCTCCTATCACTGTTAGGGACAAGAGCAAGTGGGTAACAGTTAACTCACTTCTCAAATCAAACAACATTAAGTTAGACCAACCTGCAAAAAACGTATTCGACGGAATAAAATTATTTCCAAGTTCACCCGATGATTATAGAAAGATCTCGAGCATCTTCAGGGATCAAAAGATCCCTTTCCATACATACACTCTCCCTGAAGATAAGAAACTCAGGGTCGTCTTCAGAGGCGTCCCCGAGTTTATTACTTGTGACGACATTAAAGCTGAGCTGGTTGACAGGGGTTTTACCCCGGAATCAGTGGCACGACTACATAAGTTGAACGGAGAGAAGAAAGTTCTCCCTCTTGTCTTGGTTCTGATGAGCAAGGAACAGCGTGACATATTCAATGTTAAAGATATCCTGAATGTCAGAGTGACAGCGGAACCACAGAGGCCAAGGGCCTCTGTGGGACAATGTTACCGTTGTCAAAAGTTTGGCCACTGTCAGCTGAACTGCTGTGCCACCCCCACTTGCGTCAAATGCGGGGAAAATCATATATCTAAGGATTGAGTCAAGCCAAAATCCGAAAAAGCAAAGTGTGCAAATTGTGAGGGGGAGCACACTGCGAATTATCGAGGATGCCCCAAGTGTCCAAGAATAAGGCGTAGGGTGAACCCCCTGAACACGGGGCACCACAATCCTAGATTTTTCCCTGCACATTCAGGCAGGACGCAGTCGTGGATGTCCTATGCAGCGGCGGCCCGTGATAACCCTCCTGCACAGATATCTCAGCTTAATAGTCCGAGAGATATTCTGTCGACTTTAGATCAAATGAGGACACTGCTTGCACAGTTCGCTGAGGCTGCTGCAACACTCTCGACCGGTTTCAACCCTAACTAATGGGTGAAAGGCAGCTTCCGAACTTCATCAAAGCTGTGAGTTGGAATTATAATGGCCTCCTCCAGAATATACTTGAGTTTCAAGAGTTTCTTGTAGAAAACAACATCGATGTTGCTTTTCTGCAGGAGACTCGTCTTAATCGAGAAACTGTTAGATTTCCTAACTACAAAATGCTCAGAAATGATCGACTTGGACGTCTGAGTGGCGGCGTTGCCATTTTGGTGAAACGCTGTCATTCGCAAGTTCAGCTTGGCATTTCCAATGATGATACCCATGGTATAGAAACTGTAGGTATTGTTTTCAACACGAGGAGTGGTCCTATGCGTTTGATCAGTGCTTATAACCCTCCGAACAATCGGATACTTCCTGAAGCGCTCGATACACTCTTGATGGAAACAGATCAACCTGTTTTGGTCATGGGCGATCTGAACGCTAAGCACACACAATGGAGTCGTGTCACCAATCAGAATGGTAGGTGACTGTGGCAATATTTTGACAGGAATGAATACCAGGTGTTGGCTCCGGATGAGCCAACGCATTTCGGTCATCTCAGGCCCGATGTGCTTGACATTGCTTTGGCCAGGAACATCACCTGGAATTGGGACATTCGTACTCTCTCCGAGTTGGGCTCTGATCACAACCCGGTGATTTTAACTCTAGGGGGTGATCCACCGCCCCAGACAGATCGTATGTGCACAAACGTGGACTGGGAGAGGTTCCGTTCGCTTCTAGAGACAGGTTACTGTACTCCTGAGAGAATTGATTCTCCACTTGAGTTGGACGAGGCCGTAGCGCGTTACGAGCTCACCATCGAAAATGCTCCCAGGGATTCCTCCCGAAGGAAACCGGCTCCTAGATATCAGGATGAATTTCCTCGAAGAATTAAAAATCTTATTCGAGATCGAAATTGAGCCAGAAGGGCCTATCGAAGGAGTCTGTTCCCTGGGGACAGAATCCGTCTAAATGAGTTGAATAGGGAGGTTAGAAATAACGTAACTGAGTTCAAAAACGAAAGATTTGGCAACACATTAGAAAATTTAGAAAGTGACGGACAACTTTGGAAATTAAATCGAAATTTAAAGTCAAAAAAGACTGATTTCCCTCCTATTCATGGAGAGCTCGGTATGTGCTACGACTCCGAGTCCAAAGCTCAAGCTTTTGCTGACTCGATGGAAAGACAATTTAAACTCAATGAGCATCCAGACGATGATCTGGATCGTGATCTTTTGCTAGAAAATCGGGTTCACCGCACTCTAAGAGAACCTGATCGTGATGTCATTCGTCCAGCTTCGCTGGATGAACTTAAGGCGCATATCAAAGGATTGAATCCCAAAAAAGCGCCTGGTTGTGACGGAATTCCTAATTGTATGATTAGGAATTTTCCGGATAACCAGGTGCAGTCATTATTGAATATCATCAACAATTCACTGCGCCTCAAAAGATTTCCTCGGAGGTGGAAGCATGCCATCGTGGTCATGATCCCCAAAGAAGGTCTGAACCCGACCTTCCCGCAAAATTATCGGCCTATCAGTTTCTTATGCTGTTCAGCTAAGTTGGCTGAAAAAATCATTCTAGAAAGGCTTGACGATGAAGTGGAGGACAGAAATGTCCTACCGAATGAGCAGTTCGGCTTTCGTCGCGCTCACTCCACCGAGCTACAGGTTTTGAGGCTGGTGGGAAATACAATCGCTTCGCTAAACACCAACAATAGTGCTCATATTGTCCTTCTAGACATAAGTAAAGCATTTGACAGAGTATGGCACGAAGGCCTGCTCTGCAAATTGATCGATTTCCACTTGCCTTTGAGCCTGGTGAAGTGGATAAAGTCGTTTCTCGTGGGTAGGACATTTCAGACCAAGGTTGACGATTTCCTCTCGGACCCAAGAGAAATTGAGGCCGGCGTTCCTCAGGGGGCAGTACTGTCTCCTGTATTATACGCACTCTTCACCTCCGATATACCACGAACCGAACACGTGAAAATCTCCCTGTTCGCCGATGATACGGCCTCACTTTCCTCGTCAGCCAACCACCTGATGGGTGTTGTTTATTTGCAGAATGCATTGAACGACTTCCAGCAGTGGTACCTGGAGTGGAAAATAAAGTTAAATCCCGATAAAACACAAGCGATCTCGATGGGTCGTAAGAGAAACAACCCGGAGAGGGAAGTGACTATCTCTGGAAGGGAGATAAAATGGTCAGAACAAGTCAAGTACTTAGGGGTTACTGTGGATCGTCGACTCACCTGGAAGCCGCATGTGAATATAATAAAAAACAAAATTGCTAAGAAAATCGGCGCACTTTACCCTCTGATTAATAGAAGAAGTAAACTCTCTTTAAAAAATAAAGTCAAGATCTATAAAATGATGTTCAGGCCTGTCATTTTGTATGCTTCGGCCGCCTGGGGCCAAACCTGCAGGACTAGCATTCGCGTCCTGGAACGGGCGCAAATGAAAGTCCTGAGGATGATAACGAATGCTCCGTGGTATGTGCGGAACGATCGGATACTTGAAGACTTGAACCTGCCTTCCATCAGGAGTATAATCAGAGACCGCAATCAGAAAGTATTCGATTGCTCAATAACCCACGAGAACCCCCTCGTGAGGGAAGCTACTGACTATAACATAGACGACCCCTCGCGCTTTAAACGTCCTAGGCACTCCCTGGAGTGATGGGCTATCTAACAACCTATCCCGGGTAGTGAAAGCTGCATCCTCTATAGAAATTTAATTTTTCAAAATTTAGATTCAAAATTCTTTCTCGGCCATTTTTGAAAACCGCCATCATGGGAAGGGCTGGAGACCGGTCTCCAGTCCTTATCCAGTCAAAATTCCAAATCCGTGAATGGCTGTTGCCCACTTGTTCGAAGCTCAAAGAGTAAGAGCCTTAGGGTTACACTCGTGTTAAGTAATAGTGATAGAAGATCCTGAACTGAACTTTCGTAAAATCTGACAGGTTTTCTGACAGATCGATGAATACTCGTATTATTGCATTTATTTTGTTGCTTTCATGGCATCTCTTTATAAAATGCAAGGAAGTTGCTGTTTTCATTATAATTCAAGGAAAACTATGGCTGAATTCAGAATTGGAAGCAGAATCGTAGAATGCATTGCAAAAAAATTTACGTCGGTGTCGCGACGCCCTAACGGATGACGCCTAGTGATGGATATCTACGTAAATAAGAGGACCCTTTGACATCAGGATCATCTGCTTCCACGAAATATGAATATCATCTTTCATTTCCACGCGGAATTTTATATGGGACACCCTGTTTTATATGGGAGAGTCCGTATTTTTCATGTACTACCACTATTGGCATATCGAAATCGGTGAATGATACGAAGTTGGTTGAATGAAACAAAAGTTGCCTATTTCAATGAACAATGAAACGATGTTTCCGAATCGAAAATATCACGAACCGTTTTCAAAATTTACGGGGAAAACCGACAAAGCCCGTTTATTTTTCTTTGCGCTGGCGCCTCTATTTTTAGGAATATGGAAATGTGTTCCGGAAACTTTTTTCTCTGTTTTTCAATTTGCTTCTATATGCTGTGCTTTGATGTTCAATACTCGTTTCGTTCTTCGGGGGCCACCCTCAACTTAATTTTTTCGAATATCTTTATTTTTTTTAATGAATGTAAGTAGTTCTCATTTCACCGAGTTCGGATATGTATCTTACCTGGTTTATGTTTCTATATTTCTGCCCATTAATTCCATAATCAAGGTCCGAACAATGAAAATTACCAAAATTTATTTTCTACTGATTTTGTTCTTGCCTTCGCAGGCAAAAGGCGATATTTCTCCTTGAATTACACATTGAACTTGAAAATATTCAAAATTAGGACAAAAAACTATGAAAATAACAGAGAACAACCATTGATATCTCAAGTACACATTTTTCTAGGCATTACTCCGACGTGTTCAAATTGACGCCCACCATTTCTCAAACACATGTTCGCTCTGAAAATGGTATGTTTGTGGCAATCCTGAAGCATTCGGGGAGTTATAGCCATGCATGCTCGTCTTATTGAAACTTTAACTCTTCCACATTCTCAAAAGTGAACTGAACACTTTGTCCTTGATGAAACCCCTCGAATAATCAAGAAGAGTGAGGTCGAGTGAACGCGGTGGCCATTTAATAGGCCTAATACTCTACAAATTCGTGGGCGATGCGCTGGTGCTCCATCATGTTGGGAATATTCACATTTCTTTAGGACATTCAGAAGCAAATCTTTTAAAAAATCGCCCAGAATCTCCGATAGGAGCTCACGATACAACTTCCCCGTCAATGGAGTATCGAAAAAGTAGGGACTGATAATTTTGGTATCCAAAACACCGACCCAGACATTGATGCCAAACCTCTGTCGAAAATTGGTGGCTCTATCTACATTAGCAGTCTCCTGGTGACAGTTATAATGAATATTTCTATTTGTAAACCTACTTTCGTCGCACCATAAAATTTCACTACAAATTTTCATCATCTTGCCAAAAATGTCTCAGTAGTTTCGTTTGGGAATACGTATAGGACTCTATCGCCTATTGCCTAAGAACTAACACACAAGAAAATTGCTTCTCGGCTCTTTGACATGAAAAAATGTAACAAGTAAATGTATCAATCGTTGTTCCTTGTTATTAATCTGCTTCGTCCTTTTCATCACATTGGATTTGATCTCCATTTGATTTCAAGTTGGAGTATTCATTCGAAGTAGATTTATCTTGAATTGTATTCTTGCAACTTCAGTCAAATACCCTTTCAAATAAGAACAAAATAAAATTCTGGAGGGGAGGATTTTCATTGTTCGGACCTTGATGATGGAATTTATGTGCAGAAATGTAGAAACAAAAACCAAGTAAGATACCTATCCGAACTGAAATAGGTTCATTTGACAAAAAAAGGTCTGTATTCGAAAAAATTCAGTTGAGTGTGGACCCCGGAGAAAGAAACGTCGTATTGAAAATTGAAGCCCAGCACATCGAAAAAAATTTGGAATAGAGCGGAAAGTTATTCCAACATATTTCCATATTCCCAAAAATAGAGGCGCCAGGGCAAAGAAAAGAAATCGGGACCTTTCGGTTTTCCTCGTATATTTTGAAAACGTTTAGTGATATTTTCGATTTGGAAACATAATTTCATTGTTCACAAAAATAGGCAACTTTTCTCTAATTTAACCAACTTTGTATCATTTACCGTTTTCGAGATGCCAAGACAAAAAATACTGACCGTATGTATATATATATATATATATATATATATAATACATATATATATATATATTTATATATATATATATATATATTTATTGTTACGAAAACGAGTATACCATGCCACTGCCAATTATAATACGCCAGAGGGTTTTCACCTAGCGTGACGTCAAATTTCAAAGGAATTTGTCTGGAATAAACTGGATGAATCAAGTGACCTCGAGCAAGGTCGACGAACTGCCTTCGGGATTATTCTTGTGATAAGTGGTAGTCTGATTGGTGAATTCATTCAGTACGTAATATTCATTGTGTAGAAAACATAATGATTCGGCAGCGATGAGGAAAGTATTTTAACAGTGAACTATGATTGATCTATTTAACTGTCCGTATTGTGAATGAATGAACAATTATTAGTTTAGTATCTCAATGTCCACGAAACCCTGATTAGTATGAGTTAGTGTCAAAAGTGAGGATATTGCTGACTTTTTGGGATCAATAAATGGTAAATACAATAAAAACTCTTTACTACGATATGGAGCATACTCTTTATGCAAAAGAGTCTTCAATTATTCAATGGAACCTATTCTCTCGTACAAACAATTTTTCAATAGTTCAATCTCACCTTACCAACATGAGCTTTGTCGTGAGAAACGTTTCGGATTTTAACTTTTGGTTAACCAGTCACTGAAAAAACAACAAACTGAGTAAAATCAGGCCCAAGTGGTGAGTTAGTGAGTCAGTGAAAAAAAAACATTTTCATCTTCAGTGTCCTAGAGTGATGTTCCGAAACCTCCCGTATCTCCGTTCTGTTGTAAACTACATGTGGTGGACATATATTCATGGAGTTATATGTCAATTACATATGGAAGGTTCAACCAACACTATTTTTGTGAAGAAACATTTGATTGCGAATACGGCTAATCGTCAAAAGTACAAATTCATAAAATGGAAAAAATTACTAGGAAAACTAGTTGTGTATAGCAGCAAAGACGAAAACTATGCAAAACGTTGATATATCGTCAGAAACTGTCATATCTTGGATGTACCTAATGGATACACATTATTCGTCTTTCTGGAGGGTGAAAAATACTAAGTGGTACAATTCATTAAGAAACGGGTTATTTTCCTGCTCGAATGAATCGTTTAGCTACAAAAACTTTTTGAAATGCTGGAACAGTAATAGGCGAGATCACTTATTTCTGGAAAAAATACCACAATGTCCAGAACGATGAAAAAAGTGGTTGGTTTCTATTTTCTTTTTCGAATTAGTTTAAAAAAAAAAAAATCTCAAAGAAATACTCCTGCTTGAACACTGGGAAAATCACGCCAGAATGTGACGTAACAAGTTCAGATCTATCGCCGATTGCCGAGACGCAAGATAATTACAGTGTTGCCAAGCGTTATTCAAAATATTTCTTTACAATGTGAGCAGGCCGAGAACATTATGACATAGCACACTGTATACATACATACCATTGAAGAATAACTGAATGAAGAGCAGCTATCAAATTAGGAGTCTTCATTTGAATATAACACATGCTGACACCAGTTCTATTTTATTCATAGGATGAAACAGAATAACATTTCCCCAGAATTTTCGCAAAATAGTGACACTGGCAACTCGCCGATCGCGGAGAGTGCTATTAATTACATCGTTGTCAAGCGTTATTCATAATATTTCTTTACAATAAGAGCAGGCCGAAAAATAATGACATAGCACTAGGTATACATACATATTATTCAATTATAAGTAAATCAAGGACAGCTAACAAATACGAAGTCTTCATTTCAATATAACACATGCTGACATAAGTTCTGATTTACTCATAGGATGGAGGAAAATAACGTTTCCTAAGAAGTTCCGCAACATAGTGACACTGGCAACTCAGAAAAATGCCAAATCAATGGACTTATGACGTCAAAAGAAGCGGCAGTAACGCTGTGTTTATGTCTCACTGAATTTGAGGGATTTTAGAGCAGCGTTTATTTGAATATTACACAATATCTTCTAGGAAAAACTATGTATTTATAATATTTTATCACTATATTTCCAACCTAAAGAACAAATGAAGCAAATTTATGAGTTTGTGATTTCGCCTATCGACCTCTCTGCAGTTTGAAGTTTTCGATTATCAATACAACATTATGAATTGAATGAATGAGACTAAAAATATAAGGTGGTTGCGCTGGGAATATATAACTCATATCTTTGAAATGGTGGAATTTCAAACAGTAATGTGTTAAGAATCAACGTTTGGTAGAGGACAGAAAAAATGTATTCATTGTGAGAAAACTGAGATCAAATGGATACACAAAAATTCTGGGAAGAGGTAAAAAAAAGTAAAATGTATGAAAGTTTGAATCACCATGATCAAGTTGATGAAGTATCCTGAGAAATTCCAATTGTCTTCATGTATATTCGGAGAATTCTGTCTGGAATCTCATATCGCGTAGATTAGACACGGGGCAATATGGTGTACACTGGTGTAGTGGTTTCATTTCCATAACAATTTAAAATGAATGAATTGAAATCAGCTTGTATTTCAAAGCACTAAGAAGATGAAAATACTTATGGTTGGATGTTTATCGCCAGTTATTGTTTCATATCAGTGAAGAACAGATTCAAAAGTACACCGCACGATATGTTTAGTTTGAACCAAAATAGGTTATGTTATCCTTCTATAAAATATTTATGGTAAAAATAAGTGTACGCTACTGTTTGTCGCTGAGTTTGATATCATTCGAAATAGCTGACGTTAATCAAAGCAAAGTCAGTGGCGTGGGAATGGGGGCTACGCATCATTATTTTTCAGAAATGCATGTTAAAAATATTTCTTGTAGACACCATTTGAACAAACTTTGAAATGAAAATATGTTTGGCTATAAGATGGAAGTATTCAAACTCCTAGTCAATTTGTTTTTATTCGTAGACTAGCATTAATGAAAAATTATTGAAACTGATGCTCAGAATGAGAACCTCGACTTGCAATACAACCATCCTCATCGATTGCCGCACAACTTCAAAAATTCCTTGGGTGTTGCGTATGACATTAGGATTATTCATAATTATAGTCCTGAAGTCATTTACATCGACAATTGGTGAAGCATACCCAAGCGATTCAAAACATCCCCAAAAGAAATAATCTAGAGGGTTCATACGTCAACATTGAGTCGAGGAGAAAGAAAATGCGGCCCTATTAGATGATCACCAAAAATTCCCGCCCAGACGTCCACCGAAATCTACTGGTGAAATCCACTTTCTGCAGTGGTATGGGGATTCCTGTAGTCCCGAAAATGATAGTTATGAAAGTTTATGATGGTTTCCCCTGAAAATTTTTAATAAAGCTTCAGAAGTAAAATTGGGGTTGTTTTAAATTTTTTTAAGGAACCACTGACAAAAATCCGGTCGTCTAGGAAAATCTTTCGGTAACAATGCCAGCACTCGTTGCTTGTGGTATGGATACAATAAATTTGTAGGCAAAACCATCCAAACACTTCGATAACTGTCATTGAACTGTGAAGGCAATTTTTGGGTACTTGTTGAAGAATTTCCGTCAACTTCTTGAAGAATTACGTTCTCTAACGGTGGTGTCATTATTGTCCAGACGGTTACCTGACTGATGTGTATGATAAAAATCATTGTACGCCACTGTTTTTATATAAATTCGATATTTATCAGATTGAACATTTAAAAATACAATTTTCTTGGAATGCCGTGAATCTGAAATAGCTAAACATCGAATCCAAGTAAAAATTAAATATTATTAAAATAAGAGATACAAATTATTCACTTTTAATTCAATTACATCTCAAACCCGACTAGGTTGACATAACTAATGACATTATTACCGAAACGACATTAACTTTCAGAGTGAAAAATTATTTAAGCAATTTTTCACAAGAAAGTTTTTTTTTCATAGAATTTAAAAAGAATACCAGCGATAAAAGAATTCTGATCTTTCACCACAGTTGAAGTCACTGGTGTATCGTGAAATTGTTTGAGCGTGCGAACACGATCGTATACTATGAAGTAAATATGAACAACCCGGAATTAGCACAAATGCATTTCATTTATGGACTTGCGGATGAAAATGTTGCAGAAGCCTGTCGAGAACGATATCATAACAGAAATATGCCAGCAGGAAGAACTTTCACCAGTTTACATGCTCGACTGTGCGGAACTACATCTTTAACTGAACAGGCTGAGCGTCCTAGTAGACCGAGGACAATAATAATTCCCCAGTTAGAGGGAGCCATTTTCCAAGAAGTTGACGGCAATTCCTCAACAAGTACCCAAAAATTAGCTCCACAGTTCAATGTCAGTCATCGAAGTGTTTGGAAGGTTTTGCATACAAACTCATTGTATCCATACCACAAGCAACGGGTGCACGCACTGTTACCAAAAGATTTTCCTAGACGATTGGATTTTAATCAGTGGTTCCTTCGAAAAATTGTAGACAATCCCAGTTTCATGTCAGAAATTTTATTCACAGACGCGGCAAGTTTTTCACGGGATGCCATCATGAACTTTTGAATAATTATTCTTGGGACTACGAGAATCTCCATGCTACTGTAGAAAGTGGATTTCAGCAGGAGTTTCCGGTGAACGTCTGGACGAGAATTTTGGGTGATCATCTCATAGGGTCGCATTTTCTTCTTCCTCGACTCAATGGTGTGACTTATAGACAATTTCTAGAAGAAAGATTGCCAGGTCTGTTAGAGGATGTACCTTTGCTAGTAGGAGGAAATATGTGGTCTATGCACGACGGGGGATCTGCTCATTTCAGTGGGATATTTTTGCTCACCAGTGAATAGGTCGTGGGGGACCTCGGCCGTGGCCACCAAGATCTCCAGACTTGAACCCTCTGGATCATTTCTCCTGAGGATATCTCAAACCGCTTGTTTATGCGACACCAGTCGTCGTTGTGAATGACTTGAGAAATATAATTGTGAATAATTCTAATATCATACGGAACACCCAGGAAATTCTGAAACGTGTGGGGCAGTCGATGAGGAGAAGGCTTGATGCTTGTATTGCAAGTCGACATTCTCATTTTGAGTATTTGATATCCTTATTTTTCATTAATACCTATGTATGCTATTCTCCGAATAAAAAAAAACTAGCAGTTTGAATACTCCTTCCATCTGAGAGCCAAACAGATTTTCGAAGGTTTGATCAAATTGCGACAAATATCTGGAAAAACAAAATCACATACATTTTTGAACTTAAATGATGTGTAATCCCCATTTATCCGCCACTGACGTCGCTTTGATGAAATTCAGCTATTTCAAATAATATCAAACTTTTCGAAAAAATTCCAATGGCGTCGCATAGGGTTATCTGGTTGATTTTTACCATAATTATCAACCAGATAACCCTCTGCGACGCCATTGGGATTAAAATTCGAAAACTTATTTCATGCAAAGAAGCCCCTTCTTACTGCCAACAAACACACCAAGTTTCATCAAAATCTGAGAGAAGAATTTTGAGTAATTCATGAAAAACCAATTTTCTATTAAACCATTGACACCCCTTTACTCGTAAATGGATCAAGTTAATACATACGTTTGTATGAACTTTTTTTCGCAGAATATGACAAGGAACCACCTTGTATCAATTACATCATTCAAGATACACCCTGTATATTAGTTTTACGACAGTAAGGGGAAATTATCTGCAAACAGGATTTTTACAATATACATGACGACAATTGGTAATTCTCAGGATAGTTGGATGATATTCTATCACTTCATAATGGTGATTCAAACTTTCATACATTTCAGCCAATTCTGTGTATACATCAGATTTCAATTTTTTCAAAGTGAATAATTCTTCTTTGTCCTCCCACAAAACGTTAATTCTGAATAAAATACTCTTTGAATAATTTCACTTTTTCAAAGATATGAGTAATATATTCTTAGAGCAACCAAATGATATTTTCAGACGCATTCATTCAATCCATAATGTTGGATTGATATTCGAGAACTGCAAAGCTCAGAGGAGCAATTACTTTTTTGCATTTCAGGAAGTTTTTATAGTCAAACGTTTCATTAGAGCAGGAAGCACTAAATATTTTTCACCCTCAAGAAAGACGAATAATGAATATGTGTTATTTTTATGATATGACAGTACCTGACGATCTATCAACGTTTTTAATGGTATGTGCCTTTGCTGCTTTACAAAGCTAGTTTTTCTAGTGATTTTTTCCATTGCATAAATCAGTACTTTCCCCTGAAAGGATCCTTACTCGAAAGAAAAAAAATCTGAAATTAAAAATTAGCATTTTTATTCAGATAGTTATTTGATTTCCTATTCAAGTCTCAATTAAAAACTCACATATAGGATGAGGCGAATGAGAATGATTTCCAAAAGAGGGTACTATCAAGAAATAGTTTGTGACATTGACGCAAGAGACGCATCGCATTCACTAGTTCATATATTTTTGTCAACTAAAACCTATTTCACGCTCCCACGATCATCAGGAAGACCGGAAGAAATGGGAAACACATTTTCAAGAACCAATCTCACTTTGCAAAGATGGAAAAAGTAAGAAACATTTCTTTTGGAAAAATTTTGAAATTAGTGTTTTTTGACATTAAAATTTTCTTGTTTTCTTGACATTATAATTATCTGAATGAAAATGCAAATTTCTGATTTTTTATTTTGAGTAAAGATCCTTGCATCATCTATCAGATGTAGTTCAGAGTGCCCTTAGCCGGGTAAGTAGTTATTTTCTGTTAGACATTCACAAAAAATAACTTCACAGAAAAATATTTCTATTCAATATTCAATTGAGAATGTTTCCTTTTCCAACACGAAGACCCCACAAGAAGTGGAAAATGATGACTGAAGTTTATGTCTCAGTCGCAGATGATTCTACATCTGATTTTATGAACATTATGTTCATATTTTCAAGAAAATTAATCTATCACACCCCATGATAGGTTTTAATGTCAAAAAACACTAATTTCAAAGTGTCTTTCCTGAAGAAATGTTTCTAACTTTTTTCATCTTCGCAAAGTGAGATTGTTTCTAGAAAATGTGTTGTTCTTTTCTTCTGGTCTTCCTGATGATCGTGGGAGCGTGAAATAGATTTGGTGAATGCGATGCATCTCTTGCGTCAATGTTACAAATTATTTCTGGTGAGTATTCTCTTTTGGAAATCATATTCATTTGCCTCATCCATCTTTATGATTTGACTGGGATAGAAAATCAAATAACTATCTGAATGAAAATGCAAATTCTCGATTTCAGATTTTTTCTTCTGAGTTAGAGTCCTTTCAGAATATCTATCAGATGTATTTCAATGTCGAGCGTGGCTTTAGAGTCATTTTCAACGAGAAATATTCCTATTCAATAATCAATTGAGAATGTTTTCCTTTTCAGTATGCAAATATGTTATCGATCGGAACAATGATTGAAATGAAGAGCAACATCTTTCACAATTATCAACAAAGACGATTATACTAGTTGAAAAATTTGATCAGTCTAATTATTCTTGGTCGGCGAGACGTACTCCCCTGATCAATATCAAATGCATTCATATCATAATTTGATATCCGCAAGTAGATGAAATACCAAACAATTTATAACCTACTATACACGATCAAGCAGAAGGATTTTCTTTTATATTCTGGCGTTATGGTGAATCTTCGGTTAACATAAACCTGAGGATCAACAACTATGAAACTTGTTTTTTATCCCTAACTCATTGTTGGTTGGTTGACTGGTTGAAGACTTACGAACGAAACCTGTGGGGGAATATTACATTGATTTTCTGTCAATGGTCTGTTCACTAGGTTAATTCTATCCATGCCTGTTTCTGGGTTTATTCATCCAAAGTTCTTTTGTGTCTGTTTTCTGAAGCATCGCAATCAAAAATGATGCAAAGTTATTTTCTCCTTCTACCCAGATAATCTTCGCTCCATGGTTTCTCTTTGTATTTCCATAGTGTGCAAGTACTTTCTCAGGTTGCAGTGTCCAGTCAGTAAGCCGGTTATTAGCCATTTGAAGACCAACCTCACCTCTACGTCGTTTGAGAGCCACGTGCCGCGGCTGCACTTCAAATGGAATGGTTTGCAGAAATTCCCATGGTGGCCTCGAAAAGACTAACGAGGCTCTGACAAACAGAACTAAATCCAAGTGCGAGTGCCCTGGAGACTAATGCACTGGGGTCTCAGGAGATACGGTGCCACAACAGAGTCTGAGAGAAAAAGAGCAAAATCTCAGAAGACCCAGCCTCAGCCTTGTAGTATGGGCATCACAGTGCTGGAATATTCCCTTTTCCTTCACTCGTGGATACAAATGACCACTGGAATACTGAGGGAAAATGAGGACAACTTGGTTGAAGATGTTCCTTCCAGGGCGATGGAAAGGAAGCAATTCCCATTATACTACAGGATCGTCGGACAACTAACTCTCCAGGGTACTGAACAAACGATAATGGTCATCCAGATGAACCTCCAGCACTGTCAAGTAGCCATGGGAGTACTTGCAGTTGCCTTGAGATATATAGAAGCAGCACTTACTCAAGAACCATGAATACTACATGGTGACTCAAAACGTCTGCGAGGGACAAGTGGAGAACTAGTGTGTGTGGCAGATCAACTGATATATTTCGGCCCTGTATTCTTATCAGGTAAGATACAATGAATCAAAAGGCCCAAGTATCATCGGAGGCTACGGCCAGATGTGCCATGGGGTGGAACTCTCACTGGGCGAATTTGAGGTGCAGGATCACGGATTCCAAGACTCAGGAACTTTTATATTACCGAAAGGTGTCCATGAGGGATTTTATCCACCTCCCAAAAAAGCCGGTTATTATTCGTGCTTTCCTTCTGTTTATGTTAAGGAAATCAGTTGTAAGCGTTCAACTTTGATGCCCCACCCTGGCTATCTAGTTTCATTGTGCTTTAATATGGCCCCAATATATTTGTTGTCTTCCTTTTATGCATTCTGTCATCGAGTTTTCACAACGGGTTTTTCTGATTCCAAAGGCTGGATCTAGTGGATAGTGATTCAGATGCTGGCTAGTTGGCCCCAACCCATAGTCCAATCCTAACCAATAATCAACCAGATATTGTGGAACTGGAGTCATGCCATCCATCTATCAATATTATACAATTCAAAAAAAAAAAAAAAATTCTGAACGCGTGCAAGGACGAAACAAAAATATCGAATAGCTAAGTGGTTTTTCAATTTTTCAGAAATACACTGTTGAGGTGGGTTTTGTTGGAAAGATTAGGTAATTTTGTGTTACTTTCTGTTCATAATTTACATTATATAGGGATTTCATCGAGCTGAAGGGTAATTGTTCCAACATTGCTTTAGCATGCATTCGCGCATATGCGAAAGTTATTTTTGTGATCCCACACTATTTTAAATTATGATCACTGTCAATTAATTTGTCAACATTTTGAACAGCAATATTTGTCATTTGACGTTTCTCTATAATTATCAAAGTTGATTTTATCACAAGAATAGAAAAACTATTATTTTGCTTGATTGGTATTTCATATACTTGCGGATATCATACTATGATATAAACGTATTTGATATTGATTAGGCAGGGGTACGTCTCGTCGACCAAAATCAATCAGACTAACCAAAAGTTTTCAAAGTCTTTATTGGCAATTTTGAAGGATGTTGCTTTTCGTCTTCGAAATGAAATGAGCGCATCCCACTTTTTTCAATAATAGTTATCTCAGATATTAATTTCTCATAGCGTTTGATGCAAAGAAGATACAGATTATTGAAATTCCCATCTAGTTGCTGGTCAGTTCTCATTTATCTGATTAATCCTACGTTTTCATACGGCATTTTTGATTAAAACTATAATTATAATATAGCCTCACTTTTCTCACAAGAAATCGATATAAATCATGACGAATATGTGATCGTTCCAAATCTTGAACCCAACGATTCCCTTTCTGAAACCCCCGCTTTTGAAACTTCAAAGGGCCGTATTCCCAAAATCTATCATTTCCTCGCCAAAATTTCTATCGTTGGAGAGTTTTTATTATATTTTGAAACTTCTGTTATAGTTTCATTTAAATCAGGCTCAGACCCATTTGATTCACTTTCATTGTCTGTCAATTTCAAAATAGTAGCTTTTGTAATAAACCAAAGGTGACCGAATCAATAGTCATTACTTTATCATCGACTACAAATGACAGTAACATCCAATACTATGTTGAAAAGGAAAATATTCCCAAAGTTAGATTGCTTCTAGAAAATGCGTCTCACAATTCTTCCGGTCTTCCTGATGATCGCAAAAGTGTGAAATAGATTTTTGTCAACAGAAATATATTGAAAACCTAATGAATGCGATGCCAGATGATTATTATAGATGATTTCTGGTGAGTGCTCCTTCTTGGAAAAAAAACCTTCATCTCATTCATCTATCTGAGTTCCCAATCAAGATTGGAATAGAAAATGCCAATTTTCGCTTCAAAATATAATTTTATTTTTATCGTGTATTTTTCAATTCACAGAAGAATCTTGCTTTTCAATATTCTATTGAGAATGATCACCGTTCAACTACATAATAAGTATTGAATCTACTGTACATGGAGCTTTCTCAACAAAACGCAAAGTCATCGCAGTTTTTTCGATATTTGTAGAGCATTCGACTCAGCCTGGAGATACAAAATCCTGGAAAAACTCAAGTCATGGGGAATTTTCTAAAAAACCGTCCTTTCGTCTGACGGTAAACAACTCACTCTCCAGGGAAAAAATCCATGAGAATGGCACCCCACAAGGATCAATCCTGAGTACCACATTATTTCTTGTTTCGATCAATGAAATTTCCAAAAGTATCGAATTACCAATCAAAATCGGACTTTACGCTGATGACCTCGTTCTTTCTATCAGCAGTAACAATATCACATCCCAACTTTTACAGAAAACCATAATGAACCTGGAGAAATGGAGTTCGAAAACTGGTTTCCAGTTCTCCAGCAAGAAAACAAAGTGCATGTTTTTCAGCAATCGATCGATCCCAACATTCCCAATTTTGAAATTAGATGGCGTTCAAATAGATTTCGTCAAAGAGATCAAGTTTTTAGGAATGATATTCGACAAGAAATTACGGTGGGATGCTCATATTCGCTACCTCAAACATTATTGCAGGAAAGGACTAAACCGTATGAAGACATTGTCCAGTCAGGAATGGGGAGCGGACTGCACTACCCCAATGACAATCTATAGACACTTGATAGGAGCAAAAATTGATTATGGTTTGATAGCATATACCACTGCAAGAAAATCACTCCCGAAACAATTGGATACCATACATAATGCAGCAATCAGATATGCACTTGGTGCATTTCGAACAAGTCCTGTTGAGAGCCTTCATGTAGAAGCTAATGAACCACTCCTTGAAATCAGAAGACACATTGAACTTATCTCTTTCTGCAAGAATATCTGCCAACAAAAATAACCCACTCCACCCCTGACCCATTCAGCGTAAGAATAACGAAATACGGACTCTATTTCAGTATCACTTTACCTGTCTTCAATATGACACAACCATCCTGGTTAACGGATATTCCATCCTGCAATACCTCCCTCACTCATTTTTTCGAAGACCACTACCCCCAGTCTGAGAATCCTAAAAAAATACCACGGAATAGAAACTGAGTTCCACGGATGAAACATAATCTATAGAGACGCATATAAGGCAACTGGAGATCAACGCGTGGGAGCAGCCGTTATATCAAACAATGAAACACACAGTTACAGCTTACCACCAAATTGCAATATTTACACAGCAGAATTGTACGCCATAGCAAAAGCCGTTGAAATATCAAATAGCCTTGATACTGAAGAAACAGTAATATTCACTGACTCTTTGAGTTCAATACAAGGAGTCAACCAACTGTACCCCAAACATCCCGTACTTCAATCGATCAAAGATGAACGACACCAACTGAAATCCCGAGGAAAGACCGTAAAATTAGTGTGGATTCCTTCATACACTGGAATACCTGGAAACGAGATAGCCGACAAAGCCGCAAAGCAAGATATCACAGAACCGACCGCTATTGGAGTAAATACTATCCCGGACGATAATATGAAAGCTGATATTAAAAAGTACATCAAAGGCGTATGGCAGGATATATGGCGAGAAACAGGAACTGACAACAAGTTATACGAATTAAACTCCAATCTTGACCCCACACAGCATATAGGACCATAAAGCACCAGCTCACTCTTTCAAGGCTCCAAATTGGACACACAAGATTAACCCACAACACCTGTTACAACAAAGTGATCCAGAGACATGCTATATTTGTGACGGAGTCCTCAGCGTAAAACACCTACTTTCAGAATGTCCACTGTATCACCAAGAAAGAGTTGCCGCCAACCTGTCCAACGACCAACGAATCATTTTTAACCAGGAAAATGTGGACAATCTAGTTCCGTTTCTGAATAGAACAAGCATATTGTATGAAATTCAGAATATATTGTTGATATATTGTACCCCGCTGATAACCGAAGCAAAAAATTGAAATTAAAAATAAAAATAAAAATTGAAAATGATTTTCTTTTCAACATGAAAACCCCACGTCGTGAAAAAGAAAAATCACACTAATACAGCAGGACATCAATGAATTTTATGATTACTTTGAGGTTGATAGTCTATATTTAAATTTTGAAAATTGTAGTTGGACGCAGATAAAGCATTCTGAATCACTTCTATCAAATATCTTCCGATTCTTTGAAAACTGTCCCGGAAATGAAGGATTCAGGAATAATATTCGATTCTAAAATGCTTTCGATATGTTCACAATAAGTTTGTTTTTTCATTTCCATTTTCATTCACGCATTTCATCCACTTCATATACTTAATTCAATACTTTAATTGATTTTTATATCTATCACCAATTTTCTAATTCATTTTATAGTTATATAGATTCTGTACATTGAGGAATTACCTATCTGTGAATACTATTTCTGGGTCAGTCCCATTAGAATCCCCCTTTTTGAATAAATGAATGAAAGAAGGAGGAACGGCGACAGAAATGAAAGCAAACGGAAGAGGAAAAGCAGCGGATAGAAAAACAAGAGGGGGAAGAACGACGACAAAGAGACAAACAAAAGAAAAATGTTTGATTGCAGGAATATTTCCGGAAAATTCAGGAAGAACAAAACAAGAAACGGATAACGGCAGAAATCATTCTTCGAGCAGATGTTTCAGAAAACCATGGGACCAATCGTAGACCTGAAGGAAGACGTCGATGAAATCGAGGCCGTCTGGAGGACGATTGATGGAATCGCAGTGAAATAACGAGAGAATACGAAAGATACAAGAATAAACAAAGAAATAAGTTTTGGTGACACGAACAACAAAGGAAGGAATATAGGCGATGCGAGGAGCACTAGTAAAGGAAATTGATTCACTGAACATACGAGACCCAATAAGGGACCATCAGAGGAAGGGTGAACCAAAGAGACGTCATATGCGTCATTTTTCCTGGTCCGCAGCGGTATCCTAGAGAAGAAGCACCGATACTAGGGAAAGCTGACATCACATTTACCTTAGAAAGACTATGAATAGTGAATAACAGGATAACAGTTTTTGTGGCAGACATAGAAGTCGATTCAATTCCTGAAATGGAGCAGAAAATCAAGAAATTTGTGTGGAAAGAATTCAGTTCGACAACACCATCAGGAATAGTACATTCTATGAATTCAAGTATAGTCAAACCTGCCACAATACCTGGTTCATCTGAGAAGATAGTTGATGCTCGACTAGAATATGACCCTGGGTGCTCCGTTGGAATAGTACAGTCATGTCGAAAATCCCCCATACAATATCACAAGACATTTTTGTGAGAATAACAGTCTGGAAAAAAGACATCATGGGAGTATGCGAGCCAGTTGAGTTGGTTGTACGTTGCAAAACAATCGGATATCCGGACGGAAGAGGTACGGCTGATGACATACCAAGAACCATCGGAGAATCCCTGGATAATTTGTCACCGAAAGAATGCAAAGACGTGAAAAAATTTATATCCAAGAGAAGTGACGTATTCGACTCTATTGGGGCACAAACAGGACGAACCACCAACTCCCGTTGAAAATCTGTTAACAAAAGTTGAATAAATGGGTGTTTTCGAATTCCGTCATATGAATGTTCCTACAAAAGGCCTCGTACGGAACTTACAGATTTTAGTTTCGTAAAAATGAATCCAACTTATCAGTATGTCTGTTGAAGTTTTTTTTTTCAGAAAGGTGAAAATATATATCATTATATGTATATAAGGAAAAACTAACTTGTCACTCTAGTTATTGCGAGTTATATAATGTCATTCTATGATGAATGACATTGGAAAGAAATTGATAGAAAAATCCTTACGAAATTCGGGAAATATTGGCGATTTCAATCATATTTTGGAAACCATTTAACCTGGCCCTCTAGGAGTTGTAAGAAATCACTGGAAATAATATGAGGAATTTTGAACCACCATTCGAGGAATTTTGAACTTCCATAAGACGTTTGCAGAAACTATCAACGTAAACATTTTTCCGACCAGAATACCATACACATGTTATCAGCATGTCACTGTGTTTGTCCAAATTTCCTCCCATATATATTTTCGCGATATTGCCAGCTCACCTTTGACACAGCTGCGTTGAAGTTGTCGTTTTGTTGACATATTCGAATACGTATCCAGCGACCAATGGGAATGAATTAACGACCTTTTTCGATTGCCACAGCAGCCTTACATTTGTTCGAATATAACCCAAAATTTGTAATGTAATATGCTGAAGAAAACTGCAGACAATTTTATAGGGTGGAAACGCTGTTAGGCGATCCTGAAGCTGTTTTACTTCGTTTAAAGTATTCATTGTATTATTTTAACAAAATTGAATTATTGAAAGAACTGTTCATCACACTCTTTGAGAAATACAAGAGAAAAATATCTTTAATTTCCATATTTCCAAACAAGTAATCGAAACGTCAGAATGACTATGGAGAAAAAGAGTTCAAAATACGTACGCAAAATATTAGTATTTGGTATTGAGAGCTTCAGCGATATGACGACATGAGTGAATAATAGACGTTTTTGTAGAGGCACAGTTTAAATGCATAACGCCGGTAGTCTGCAAATAATGTTAATAAGGATTCTCAGACTATCTTTTCATATTCCTCAAACACTTAGTTTCTCCTCTCAGAGCCACCATTTCCAGTCCAGTTCCATAATGCATTACTACGGGAACTATGAACACCTGCTGAATTTCACGTTAATCGGGCAATTCGAAATGCAAGATTTAATTACACTTACCGGGACAAGTGAAACTAAATGAAAGCTTTCAATAAAATAATTTATGAAAAACTTTTTCAAAAACAAGCTTTTATTCAAATACACTCAAAAGTAAAAAGTAATTGCTTTGGATGTGTGACGTAGGTTATTCCTTGAGTTATAGATTCAAAAGGTTGTCGCGCAAAATTTTCAGTTCGAACACAAAATTGATGAGAAGACCATACAAGCATCAACTCATCCGCCATCTTGATGTTTCCATCTTCAATTTATCAATTTCGACTGAAAATCGATAATCTCCGACTAAATTGATAATCTCCTACTCCGAAAACCCCGACATACCAATTTTGAATCGAATCGGACCATAACCACAAAACTTGTCCGCAATCTTGGAGCCGCCATTTTGTTTTTTCTCTAACAAAAATTTCATAATGCATTGTCACCGAAATTATGAGCACCTGCCAAATTCCAGCTCAACGGATGGTGCTTCAAAAATGGATTAACCGGAAAAAATGACAGAATTCGAACGAAGCAGGTTAATTAAAAGATTGTAGAAACAAGGTCTTACAAATAAAATACTCATCCTCATGTATGCAGTGTATACAGGGTGTTCCATATAAAACTCCGCGAGCAAATATCTGGGAAATTAAAGAGGATATCCATATTTCGTGAAAGCAGATGACCTTGATGTCAGAGGGTCATCTTATTAACGTAGAGATCCATCACTAGGCGTCATCCGTTAGGGCGTCGTGACCACGACGCCAACGATTCTGCATCAAATTCTGATTTGAGCCATATGGCACACTCATAGTTTTCCTTGAATACTGATGAAAAACAGCAATTTTGCATATTATAAAGAGGGCCATGAAAGCGTCAAAATAAATGCAATAATACGATTATTCATCGATCTGTCAGAAAACCGGTCAGATTTTACGAAAGTATATCCATATCCAGTTTTGTGTTGATTTTTCTAAAATTAAAAATGGTTCAATTTTGAATCAAAAAGTTGGATATGATTTTATGGAAGAAGGAATGCAAAAAAGCAGGAGAATATACGCTTATCGATATCCCGACAGAAGATCACCGTCAGACGAAACATTCACTAGGTTAGCCAAATCTTTGGCAAAAAATGGACGTTTTAATGAAAAGAAGCGAAAAAAAAAACAAAAAACGGCTACATATGAGAATCACACTGTTGCAGTGCCAAGTCAAATGGTATTGGAACCACATGGTTCTATCAGACAAGTAGAAATGGATTGTGATATTTCTAAATCGTCAATACAACGTATTTTGTCAAAAAACAAATTCCATCCCTACAGAATACATCTGGTTCAAGGACTACAGCCAAGTAATAATCTTTATTGTTTATAACTATAATCTATTTCCATATGTAGGAAATGCTGATAGTAGACTGAGCATTATTGCATGGTTGGCCACCCGTATTCATGATGATGATCAGACTCTGAACAAAATATTATGGAGTGATGAAAGCCGTTTCCATTACAACGGTATAATAAACAAATATTATTCTCACTATTGGTCTGATGTGAACCCTCATTGGATTCAAGAAACGATATATCAGTCTGTCTGGGGGTTAATGTTTGGTGCGGAATCATAGGACCTCATTTTTACGAAATAATTCTCAATGGAGAGAGTTACTTGCTTTTCCTCCAACATATGTTACCGAATCTCTTGGAGAATTTACCAATACAAACTCGACTGAATATCTGGTTCCAACAAGATAAGAATCCAACACCATGTCCAGTTCGAAGTCCAGATTGGATTGTTTTTTGGGAATATATTGAAGACTCAGTTCATATGCGACGTCCACGGAATGTAGATGATTTAAGAAATAATATCACAAATGTTTGAGCTTCCATATCGCGAGCAACGCTTTCAGCTGTCACGAATCGAGAAATATTAAAAAGGTACAATATGTGTATTCTACGTGAAAGGAGGAGGCAGTTCGAACACTTACTAAAATAATTCATGTTATCACTTTGATTTTTTCGTTATAACCATCATGTTGGTAGAGTTTTGGTCGAAGTAAAGATTTGTTCGGTAATTTGAAACATTTACTTTAGTTAATATTGTCTGCGATTTCACAGAAACACACAACTAGATGAAACTGAACAGGCAATGCGATTATAACTGTTAGATCCACTTTATCAAACTCGTGTTATTGCTTTTTATTTTGACTTATTCATGGCTCTCTTTACAATATGCAATGAAGTTGTTGTTTTTCATCAGTATTCAAGGGACACTATGATGCCTAGTGATGGATCTCTACCTAAAGAAGAGAAATCTTTTACCTCAAAATCATATGCTTTCACGAAATATGGATACGATCTTTCATTTCCCAGATATTTGCATGCGGAGTTTTATATGGGACACCTTGTATAATTGAAAAATATCATCTACCATTTTATTTTTTATCAAGACTTTTTTCACTATCAAAATTTCAGAACGTGAAAAACCCGGATGTGATAGAAAAAACCAAGGCCGATAATTGTAAAGTTTGTGCAGCTGAATATCAAACAAGATATATACAAAAACAAGAAGAAGTTAAAAGGAACTGGAATTGTGATTAGAGAAGAGCTAACGAAGAAAAAAATGGAAATAATTAAATTACTCAAGAACAAAATAGGAAACAACGTCAATGTATGGACTAATAGCGGAAATGTGTTCGCGAAAATAAAGGACAAAATTATTCGATTTGATCATTGTAAGGATTTGGATACAGTTGGCTAAAAGAACACCCATGCTATTTGGTCTCCGTTTCAGTATGTAACCATTATATTTTTAGGATGATTAGTAAGGTATTTTACCTAATCAGTATATTTGAATCCACATCTAGTAAAAAGAGGGGCCCACGCTATACCATTAATACTCTTTTTTTGTGTTTTTTTTTTGGTCCTGATAAGAATAAAGTAAAATCTATCTGGGAATTCTTTTTTTGTTGTCAATTTAGTTCGCATATTATTTTTATCGGTTCAATTTAATCAATAGGTACACACATTCGCAGTAACTTGGAGGTTTTCGTTTGTTTTTTCGTCACCTGATTTTCTTATCTTATCAAGAACGACTGACTTTGGATTTCACACAATTTATCTCTGAATAAGTATAGAAACATTGCTGTCAAATCTATACAGATATAATTGATATTTCACAAGCATATTAATGTTGAACACTGTTAATTTCTAATTTCTTTCAAGTTGTTTATTTCCTAATTCAGATTCAATGAGTCGAACCGAACTGAAGATTGGGCATATAAACATAAGGTCACTGGTTAGTTCTGTGAATGATATAAGGCATACGTTATCGAGCTATTCTCTGGACATTCTTGGAATCACTGAAACTTGGCTACATGAAGATATACCAGATGAGGTGCTTGATGTTGATGGTTATGACATTTACAGAAAAGACCGTGATTCAAGGGGAGGAGGTGTCTGTATTTTTGTCAAAAACATTTTAGCGTCGTCATTAATTGTCGATTTGTATGGAGATACTGAACAGATATGGATTAACCTGAAGTTTGTAAATAGAAACATTGTTGTCGGTGTTTTGTATAGATCCCCAACAACTGACTCAAAACTGTTCTTATCTGAATTTGAAAACACCCTAAGTTTATTAGTCCCCACTGTTGAACAATTGATATGCACAGGCGATTTCAATATAAATATTTTGAATATAGATAACAAAACTGTACAAACACTGTTTTCCATTCTGGAGGAATTCAATCTGTGTCAAATTGTTGAAACTCCCACACGCATCACTCAAACTACAGCAACGTTGATCGATCTAATGATTCTTTCTAACGATGATGTAGTAACGGAAAAGGGTACTATTGACTGCAACCTATCAGATCATGAGTTAATATTTGCTGTAATAGAAATTGGCAGGGAAATTTTAGACCCCAGAATGCTGACTTATAGAAGCTATAGGAACTTCTGCAATGAATCGTTTCAACGAGATTTGTTCAGATTTCCATTCTTCCATATTTTCGATATCGATGACATTGATGATAAGGTTGATTTTCTGGCTGAGGGTGTGCTCAGCCTATTTGATCTTCATGCTCCTATTGTAACCATTTGGGAATGAGAGAAGAAGCTGAACTATTGCTTAGATCTTACTTAACAAATAGACAACAATTAGTAAAAATTGAGAATCAATGCTCTGAATACTTAAAACTAACATCTGGAGTACCACAAGGGTCGATCCTAGGACCGATTTTCTTTACAATCTATACCAGTCAGCTTGTGAAATGCGTGGAATATTGTAAAATTCACCTTCACGCAGACGACACGCAATTTTACCATTCTTTTGCTACTAGTAGCGTGAGAGATGCCTGTGAGCGGGTCAACCAGGATGTTAGTAACTTTGTTGAACTGGCTTCGACTCACCATCTTCAAATAAATTCAAGCAAGTCTAATGTTCTGGTCTTCGGACCAAGATCAACTAAAAACAAAATTAAACAACAAGTCAATATTGAAATAAATGATTTTCCTCTTGAGATAGTCGAAAACTCGAAAGATTTGGGTGTCATCCTTGATACTGACCTAAAATTTGAGAAGCATGTGAACTCCCTTCTGAGTAAAGCTTATTTTTTTATTAAATTGATATATGGCAGTAGGAAATTCCTACCGCTAAAAACTAAAACAATGTTATGTGAAAGCTTGGTATTGTCAATTTTTATTTTACAGACTGTTTGTACGGTCCAAGTCTTACCAATATCTATAAGCTGAAAATACAGAAGTTGCAAAATTCTTGTTTGAGGTTGATTTTTGTTATCCGCAGACGCGAACATATTTCACATAAATTACATGTTGTAGGATGGTTGAATATGGAGAGTCGAAGGTTGTTGCACTCGGCATGCCTGTATCATCAATTTATCAAGAGTAAATGCCCAATTTATCTTTACAATAAAATTAAGTTCCGCACTGATGTTCATACATTGAATTTGAGATTCAAAGGACTAATAACACCTCCTATGCATAGAACTGAAAAGTACAAGGCTTCCTATAGATACCAGATTTCGAAGGTGTATAATGTTATTCCGAATAACTTGAAGGAACTGAAAACAAACAGTTTTAAATTTCATCTAAAAAAAAAGTTGTTGAGAGAACAAACCTCCACCCAGTGAATTCCTGTGATTGTGTTTCCTACGAGGATTTTGAAAAATTGAATTGCATTATTTAATTATTGTTAGTTTTTTTTTTCTTTTTTCTTTCCCTTGTAAAATTATATATAGATTCTAGATTCATTCCATTATGCGTGTGTTCCGAGGTTGAGTGGAAGAGCGGCTATATTTTTTTTTTCTCTGTCATAATTATTTGTGTTTTAAATCTATATCTCGAAGCTGAACTACGCCTATTATGCCAAGATCATTATTTCCATAAAATTGTATATTATTGTAAATTCACATGGAAAATAAAGACTATTATTATTATTATTATTATTTCAGATTCGTAAATAGGAGATCCCAAACTAAAAATTGCCTATAGAAACCGAGAAAGAATAGTATTTTATGCAACGATCATGTAATAATAGCTATTAATAAATGAAATAAAAACCAGAATTTCTGGTGGTGTACAAGATAATATTCCACTGCTCGTATTGGGATGGACAATATTAATAAATCGGTAGCAAATATTTAGTTCGCATATTATAATACGGGAGTAGTGTTCGATTTGCTTGCGTTATTAAACTTTGACGAATGTTGAAAACATTGCCGTGAAGCACAACGTCTATACCAAGAGTTCATTTCCTTCTAATATGAAGCTATTACTAAACTAACTAGAACTGTTAGAACTGGAGATTTGGATATCAACCTGTTGCCTTGAATCAGTATCCATCCACATGTTTCTATCCGTACTACTGCAGAATTCTACTGTACAGATAATTCTGCAAGAAAACAAAAACCACCCATTCAAAATTCAGTTGGGACAAGTTTTTTAAAACCTTCGAACTTTGAACATATTGATTCAAATATTGTGGAGCCATGAATCGCGGTTCCACTGGGACACCGCTTTGAGAACTTTCCGTTTTCAAAACAAGATCAAAATTGGTGCAGGTTTTCGAGATTCATTCCAGAATTTTGAATAATGAGCTTTCTCTCGACTGACGTAAAATTTCGTTGAATTTGAGACAAAAACTGATTATTTTTGAAGTTTTTTTTCAATAATTAACCACTGTACTTCGCTGAAATGACAGTATACAAGTTATTCTACACTCTCTATATATATACGAAATATGATAATCTAATGAAAATTCATACCTTTGTATATTTATTGTATATTTTTGGATATATTGGTTTTAATGGATGAAGTTTATCGATTTTCGAAAACGAGATGTCTATTGTTGCACATAAATAACCTCATGCGTGTTATTCGGCTATCATCCATGTTAATTTACGGAATATCGAATATCAAAACAAAATTATCTTGTCACTATCAGCCCACGAAGCATCCCATTCCACGTGTTTCATTGTGTTTTGAAATAACGATCAGTTTTCCTACCATTCAATAGAGATATCATGAAAGCGACCATATAAACATCATCCTGACACGTTGTTATTTTTGATATTGTTCATAAAAAAGCGAATCCGACACGCTTCGACATTGTCGTATCGATGATTTGTTTACAAATTGCCGCGGAAAATTCCCATTTATTGCGAGTTGTGTGAACATTTGCTTTTGTTAGATTTCCACCACACATTCTGGAAAAAAAAAACATTTAAATTACAGAAGATAAGCTATAGCGTCATTTCTCTCATTCACGATTGCCTCAGCGTTATATTTTTTTTTATATAAGTTGCTTGTAGATCACCAAAAAGTGCGTATGTCTTTCCACATAATTGATGAAAATATAACCCTTCTTCAACACCATTCCAGAAACCGAAAATTGTTTTGGAATAAGGCTGATTTCACACATCGTATGGAAAAATAACAGAGGGAATGCCACAGCAAGAATTATAGATATGAAGTACCTGTGCACCAGCAAATTCTTTGAGACCATATTCAACAGAACTGAAAGTAAGCCCGCACATTAGCGATCTTCAAATCGTAGCAACCAAAGAATTTAAACAGCCCTAATTGGTTTTGAGATATTGGCCTTTTTAATCCTTCAATTCGAACATCGTACGTATGAAGTGCACAGCAGCATAACCCCTTCATTACCAATGATGTCCATTGAAACAATTTCCAGAAACAATGAAAATTACTAAAACTAATGGGTAAAAAAAATCCCCACTTTTAAATAAAATTAACTCAGTAAACATTGAGAGTTGGTGAGTGAGTGATTTATTTCTTGTCCCGAACCTGAACGGGATTTTCTTGCAATTACATTGTTTTTTCAATGATTCGTGGAAAGTGCTTCGAAATTGTGTTTGTGATTTCATCAACATTGCTTGGATAGAGACAGAAACGATAACGATCGACGATTATCTGAACTCAATGTTCAAATAAGAATCGCATACCACTTGAACGAGATATAGACCGTAAAATAAAGGCGTGGAGTAATAAACCATCATTCAGTATGCAGAATCCAAAGATTATGGGTTTTTCCTAGCAGTTTTTACTCATACCTACCTAGATATAATACGATAGGCGGGCGATAAGCGGTTTATTACTCCACGCCTCTATTTCACGGACAATATTAACTTCATACTCGTTGCTTTTACTTTTGATTTTGTATCGAGGAATTGCCATTTTCCTTCTTTCTTCATACATCTTTCAATTCATCTTCAATTAGCTGTTCGTTTCCACAAACCTCAAGGAAATTTCCCAGGATCTATGAGAGGAATGAGATTGCATATATTGGATGTATGGGATTATTTTCGGATATGATTCAATCCGTAATCCTACTGTTATTCCTAAGGTCATCTTTCAGGAAGATCCATATTGGATGAATGTGTTCATATGGAGTTTTACCAGATAATCAGGAGATGAATTGAATGTATAGGTTGGATTTGTTCTTCTTACTCATTTCCATATCAGTAGGTCGAACGGGATCTTGTAAATAGTTCATCGACCTATATCGCCATTTCAATGAAAAAATACATCATTTCCATGAGATTACCACTTACTGATGGGACCTAGCGAATAAATTGATGAATGTGATATATCTGAATATACTTCACCTTGAAAACTCGTGAGTTGTTGTGCGCATGCCTGCGAAGGTTCTGAATGACTGCATTTATATAGTTTAGCAGCAGTTTTGTCTATGAGTGCGCAGCTCGACAGAATTGACAACAGTGACATTTGAGTTCGTGTGTGATATAACGATTATTATTGATTGTGAAGTTCTAATTGCCGGTGGACATTGGATAATAGACATCACAAACTTTTTTTTTGCTTTTTCTCTTTGTAATAGTCGTCACGAAGCATTACTTCCACTGTCAAATCAATGAGATTACCCAAACGAAAAGCGATTGGTCGATCTACACTTCAAGCACGAGAAAAAGCATCACGTGCTTCAGAAACAGACATGCAACGGGAAGCACAACTGGATACCGTTCGAGTACGCAATATGCAAGCCTGTTCGTCTGAAACAGATGAGCAACGGAAAGCAAGACTAAGAATCGCTCGAGTATAAAATGCTTCCGTTCGTCTGAAACAGTCGAGCAACTGGAAGCAAGACTGGAAACCTCGGCTCGATCCAGAAAAATACTGCATACCGGGTATTCGTACTAAATATATATTACAAAACTTTCCATTCCGAACTGGAATCATATCTCAATCCTAGACTCTCTGATCATTATTGCACTGTAATTTACCCAAAGATGCGGAACATATTGATTATATTCACAAGATACATTTTTTCAGAGATTTCAAAGAAAGTTCAATGAAGATATCAGCTTTCTAAAGCTAGTTTTGACATAAATATAAGTGATGTCGATGATATTTTCGAAAATTTCTTAGGTTATTTTCTCTGGTGCTTCAATGCTAAAAAAATCAAGAAAATCAACACCAAAGCAGAATTATATGAGAAAATGAATTCTCCAAGAAACTAAATGATGAGAGAAAGGAGTTATGTAGCTCAGACTGGCAATGAAAAAGAGTAGCAAATGAAAACTTGAACAAACCATGTTTTTCAGACCCGTTAATGAAGTAGATATCATTATATTTATTGATTCCTTACCAAAAAAAAAAAAAAACCACAGGTCTTGACAAAATTCCTGCATCAGTTATAAAACAATGCAAATATATAATATCGCCTATATGAGCCGCGTCATAAATCTGTCAATAATGCAGGGTGAATTCCCTCCATGTTTGAAAATAGCTTCTATTATTCCACTTCACAAAAAAGATGATCCATTAATGTCGAAAACTACCAACCAATTTCCGTACTTAGTATTTTCTCCAAAATTATTGAAAAAGTGGTTCTCAGAGAATTGAGCATATCTGAACTCATCCAATATAATTACAAATAATCAAAACAGTTTCAGACATGGTTTCCCTACTGAAACTCAACACATTTATGATAAATTGAATAATGGTAAATATGTGTTTCCGAAAAATTAGAAGGTATGGTATTCGTGGCTGTATATTGATTTTTTTCTCTCCTCTCTTGAGAACCGCAAGAATATAGTGAAAATTATGATGTTTTTACAAACGAATTATAAATTGATCTTGGAACCTCTCAAAGCAGTGTTTTCAACCATTATTTCCTAATATTAATCAACGTTCTGCCTAGTTATGTAACAAATGCGAGAGCTCTCATATATGAAGACGATATGTGCACAATACTATCAGACCATTCAATAAATGCACTTTCTGGAAAGCTCTCTGAAACACTAAACCAATTTGAGGATTGGTGACGTTGTAATACATTAAAGAGGAATGTTGGGAAAACGTTTTCATTGAATATCAAGCAGTTCAAATATCATTTTATTTCTCACTATTGTTGAAAAATTTCGGAACACTATTCGATAGTAATCTCTCTTGGAAGGCCAAATTAACAATGTCTGTGAAAAAATAAACCAGTGTTTTCATCTATTGACGGCTCCGAAATCTATGTTAGATAGGCACACCCTATTGAATGGGTATAACTCATATGCTAACTTTAAAATCACCTATTGTGCTATTGTATGCAGACAAGTGCGTGATATTCAAAGGGTTTTCGATTTGCAAAAAAGAATATTACGGTTTATATTTGACATACTTTTCCAAACCTTCATGTCGCGATGTATTCAAGACAAACAAAATTTACTGTAACTTCCATTCATTTATTCAAATTTCTGAGTCATATTCATCGTATACGACATAAATTGACAAAAAATTATGATAAACATAAACACGACTTGTTAGTAAACAAATTCGCCCTCACAAAAAATCACCCCTCATAGTCGGGGCTTCTTACTTCAAGGTTCCCTGATAAAACAAATAGAAATTAATGAATAGAGACAAGCTCTCATACAAATGCACTGAAAAGGAAAAAATAATTTCTTTCATTGTTTGATCTAGGTTACAAATTCAAAGTCTTGCCGCGCAAGATCTGTAACTCACAGAATAACCTAGATCAAACAATGAAATAAATTATTTTTTCCTTTAGCGCATTTATATAAAAGATTGTCTTTATTTTATTATTTTTATTATTTTTAACTCTTCAGTTCTGTTTATATTGACAACTAATGATAGCTTGTTTTTAATTTTTTTATGATGTTAAATAACTAGTTTAGTAGTTTTTATTTATTTGATTTTTCAATGTTGACAAAAAAACATAATATTCGACCTCAAAAACCCTTAGATACCAATTTTGAATAGAATCGGTCCATATTCACAAAATTTGTCCGCCATATTGGCGCCGCCATTTTGTTTTTCTCCCTAACAGAAATTTCATAATGGATTGTCACCGTTATTATGTACACCTACCAAATTTCAAATGAATCGGAAGATTAGAAGTGGATCAAATTTAATTTAACTTGCACGATTCGATAACAGACCAGACTGGCACACAGGAAGACAGACGCTGGGACAGGTGAAACTAAAAAAAAAGTTTTAAAAAAATCTTTGACCCCAAAAACCCCCAATTTTGAATAGAATCGGACCATAATCACAAAACTCGTTCGCCATTTTGGAGACGCTATGTTGAATTTTCGAATTTTGACAAGAAAATCATAATCTTCGACCCCATAAACTTCTTGATACCAATTTTGAATGAAATCAGACCATAATCACAAAAATTGTCCGCCGTATTGGAGCCACCATTTTGTTTTACTCTCTGACAAAAATTCCATAATGCATTGTCACTGGAATTATTAACATGTGCCAGATTTCAAATCAATCGGACATTTAGAAGCGGGTCAAATTTAACTTGAAAGATTTGATTACAGACACACAAACAGACACCGGAACAGGTGAAACTAAATGAAAGCTTGTGATAAAATAGTCCTCCATATGAAGTTTCCAAAGGTAGGTTGAAAAAAAAACACAATGAAAAAATGTTTTATATTCTTTGGGGGAATCTGACGATTTTTTCCCGGTAGGTGTTTATTGAGTTGTCCAAGTGTACTTTTATACTTCCAATTGTAATATTATTTGTGAATATTTCTTTTCTTTTTTTTATATTGCATTTTCCTGAAACTCGCAATTGTGATTTGTAGTCTTTTATTCCTGTAGTTTGTAGTTTTTTATATATGTTATTCGTAGTATTTTATATCTATTGTGTTATATATTCTATTTGAATTGACATTCGACTTCATCGAAAATAATATTAGATTTTTCCTTATTGGATTCAGATTTGTCTAATATCACTCTATTCAACACGCTTCATATTAGCTCCACTTGTATGTTTGTTTGTTTGTTTGTTTGTTTGTAACCGACTCCTTTGGGCGCGATTTTGACCCACTTCCAGACGTCCGAATGATTTGAAATTTGGCAGGTGTACATAAATCCGGTGACAATGCATTAAGAAATTTTTGTGTGAAGAAAAAACAAAATGGTGGCTCCAATATGGCGTACGAGTTTCGTGATTATGGTCCGATTCGCTTTAAATTGGTATCCGAGGGTTTTTGTGGTCGGAGATTATGATTCTCTTGTCAAAATTGAAAAATTCGAAATGGCGGCTCCAAAATGGTGGACAAGTTTTGTGATTATGGTATGATTTGATTCAAAATTGGTATGTGGGGGTTTTTGGGGTCAAATACTATGATTCTTTTGTAAAAACTGGCAAATTCGGAATAGCGGCTTCAAAATGGCGGCCGAGTTTTGTGATTATGGCCCGATTCGCTTCAAATTTGGTATCTGGGGGTTTTCGTGGTCTGAGATTATGATTCTTTTGTCAAAATTGGAAAATTCAAGATGGCGGCTCCAAAATGGGCGACGAGTTTTGTGATTATGGTCTGATTCCATTCAAAATTTGGTATGTGGGGGTTTTTGGGGTCGAATATTATGATTCTTTTGTAAAAATTGGAAAATTCGAGATGGCGGCTCCAAAATGGCGGCCGAGTTTTGTGATTATGGTCTGATTCCATTCAAAATTGGTATGTGGGGTTTTTGGGGTCGAGATTATGATTCTTTTGTCAAAATTGGAAAATTCAAGATGGCGGCTCCAAAATGGTCGACGAGTTTTGTGATTATGGTCTGATTCTATTCAAAATTGGTATGTGTGGGTCATTGGGGTTGAATATTATGATTATTTTGTAAAAATTGGAGAATTCAAGATGGCGGCCGAGTTTTGTGATTATGGTCTGATTCTATTCAAAATTGGTATGTGGGGGTTTTTGAGGTCGAATATTATGATTCTTTTGTGAAAATTGGAAATTTCGAAATGGCGGCCGAGTTTTATGATTATAGTCTGATTCTATTCAAAATTGGTATGTGGGGGTTTTTGAGGTCGAATATTATAATTTTTTTGTGAAAATTGGAAAATTCAAGATGGCGGCTTTTAAATGGTGGCCGAGTTTTGTTATTATGATCTGATTCTATCCAAAATTGGTATGTGGGGGTTTTTGCGGTTGAATATTATGATTCTTTTGTAAAAATTGAAAAATTCAAGATGGCGGCTTTAAAATGGCGGCCGATATTTGTGATTATGGTCTGATCCTATTCAAAATTGGTTTGTGGGGGTTTTTGGGGTCGGAGATTATGATTACTTAATTTGATAAGATTATTCCATTTTTTTATTTGTAAAAAAATTATTAAAATAATAGTTTAAAAAAACTTAAAAAACACGCTTTTATGAATAAACCACGCTGAAAAGTAGGAAATAAATGATAGTTTAAAAAAACAAAGAAACACTATAAAACCAGACTGAAAAAATTGAAAATATTTTTTTTTTATTTCATTTAAAAAAAGCGTGGGGTGCATGGTATCAATAATTATATAGTACATTACACACCGAGGCGATACCATGCACCCCACGCTTTTTTTTAAATGTTTTTTTTTTATTTTCTTTTTTTTTTGTCTGGTTTTCTATAAAAGCGTGTTTTTCAGTTTTTTTAAACTATCATTTATTTCAACTCCAACTCTAACATTATTTTCTGCTTCATTTTCTTCAGTCGTTGTAACTTTATTTTTCTATTTCGTCTTCGATCTCATGCAATTTTTCATGGGCTTCTATCTCGGCTTGTATTTTCAGTTTTCTTACAGAGCTCCTTTATGTAGATTTCCTGGTTTTTTCTCTCTTTGATATATCGGATCCCATGTCCAAATTGTCTCTTGACTTGAGATTTTCATCTGTCTTCTTGGCATCTCCCGTCATCAATTTTCTTCTGGATCTGAGAACTTTGGATATACTTCCAATGTTTCTTTCTTCTATCGATATTTCTTTTATGTTCAACAAGTGATATCCAAACTCTAATGGAATCAAATGAAACTCTTGTCAACTTTCAAAACACTTATATTCTCTCTTATTTTCATGGAAACATCTATGTCAAAAATCATCTACAGTAAGATTCTATAAATTAATGAAATTCAAATAAAATATATAACATTACTGCATTTCTCATACAAAGAATCCAATATTTCTCTCGGAGCATATTTACCACTGTTTCTTGTCCTTGATGAAAATTCTTTTCGTGGTAGAAATTGATGAGTAACCTCGTCAATTGATTTCTTGGGTGTAGGATAATTGGATTTTTGTAATTATCATCTGAATTTGGAGCATGTTGCAATCTTTCTGACATTCTTATGATGTGTTCTTCATCCAAATATGGTGTTAATTGATATAATCTGCTTTCTTTCCTTACTTTCCTCAATTTGCTCATATATTGTCTTCGCTGGAGACACCAAGGAAATGTTTTTGCAGATAAAAATATTCGAAGAAGATCGAGATGCACAAAGATTCCTTTGGAGAAGCGAAAGAAGAGATATTAATCCTGAAACCTACGAAATGACTTCGATGATTTTTGAAGCAGCATCTCCACCATGTTTTGCACAAGCAGTTAGAAATAAAAATGCCCAAGAAATCATTGACAGATTTCCCGAGTCAGTGACAGCTATTTTGACAAAACTCTTCATGGATGATTATTTAGACAGCGTCGACACAGAACATTGAGGCATTGACAAGAATACGAGAAGTTATAAATATTCATCTACAGGGTGGCTTTCAAATGTGCATTTGGGTATGTAATTCCAGAAAAAAATTTGAGGGATTACTGGAGGAGATCACTTACACATCGATGAAAGATTTATCTGGACCTACACCTTCGCCTATAGAAAGAATCTTAGGGCTATGGTGAGAACCCAACCAAGATATTCTCAGGTTTGAGAACAGTTTTGGAAAAATGTTCTAAAAAATTCAGGAATTCAGAAGAAATCCAACGAAACGACAAGTATTGAGGATAGCTATGTCATTATTTGATCCTCTGGGATTTCTGAACACCGTCATGGTTCAAGGTACGAATTCTTATGCGTTCAAAAATACAATGGGATGAAAAACCTAATGAAAATTCTATGAAGAAATGGTATGATTGGTTGAAAGTGGTAAAAAAGTTGAGTAAATTAGAAATTCCTGGATGTTATTTTACCTTCAGATGTACCAATACTGATCTTCATATATTTTGTGACTCAAGTGAGAAAGCCTATGCAGCAGTAGCATATTCTCAAGAAAAAAATAATGGAAAAATTGAAACATCTTCCATAGCTTCCAAAGTACGGGTGGCTCCTTTGAAAACAATTTCAATTCCGAGATTGGAACTTCTTGCCGCAGTATTAGGAGTATGGCTAGGGGATTTTATACAGCGACAACATGACTTTCATGTAAAAAGAACCATATACTGGAGTGATTCAAAAACAGTTATATTTTGGCTGAGATCAGATTACCGAAATAACAAACAATTTGTAGCACTGAGAGTAGAGGAGATCCTAGAAAAAACGAAGAATGGAATGTGGAGATGAGTGATCACAAAACAAAACATAGCCGATGAAGCCACTAAATGGAAGAAACCTGAAGATATTCAGAACTGGTTGACAAGACCTTCCTTTTTGAGAGAACCAGAAGAACAATGGCCCAAAGAAAACTTTGGAAATGAAGTATGCAGTTTGGAAAAAAAAATTGTGGCAGTAGTCACAGAGCAAAGTTCTTGTTTACCAGATTTGGAAAGATTTTCCAAATGGACCAAACTTGTTAGAGCTACAGCTTGGATTTCGCGATTTATAAATAACATCAAAATTTCAAGAGAGAGGGAACAAGAGCGAAAGACAGTTGGTGAGTTATCACCAGAAGAAATAGACATAGCTGAAAAGAAATGGATGAAAATTGCCCAAATAGAGGATTTCGAATCGGAGATTGGAGATGTGAGGAAATTGAAGAAAGTAATGGAAGAAAGCAGATTATATCAGTTAACACCATATTTGGATGATGAAAACATGCTCCAAATTCAGATGGTAGTTACAAAAATCCAATTATCCTACACCCAAAAAATGAATTGACGAGGTTACTTATCAATATTTACCACGAAAAGAATTCTCATCAAGGACAAGAAACGGTAGTGAATATGCTCCAAGAGAAATATTGGATTCTTTGTATGAGAAATGCAGTGAAAAAGTGTAATTCAGGCTGTATCTTTTACAGAAATCGGAAGTCCAAGGTAGAAAATCCACAAATGGGATACCTACCAACTCCAAGAGTAACTGGTTACGAGCGACCATCTACGAATTGCGTAATCGATTATTCTGGGCCCATGGTGGTGAAAATTGGCAGAAGGCATGAAAAAAGATATGGGGTACTATTTACATGCCTGGCAATAAGAGCCACTCACATAGAAATGGCACATTCCTTGGAAACAGATTCGGCAATATCAGCTATCAAGAGAATGATTTCTAGGAGGAGATGCCCAATGAAAAGGTATTCGGATAATGGGACAAACTTGCGAGGAGCCGACAGATAAATTCGAATTTTGTTGGATGCACTGGACCAAAAAGTAATTTTGGATGAACTCACAATAAGAGGAATTTCACGGAATTTTTCGCCAGCGACTGGGGCACATTTTGGTGGAACATGGGAGGGGCTCATCAGATCGGTGAAGGTATCACTGAAAGTGATTTTGAAAGAAACAGCTCCCAGAGAAGAAACACTTCAGATGGTTTTGACTTAAATTCAACATTCTGTTAACAGCCGACCTCTGACATGGATATCGGAAATTCCAGGAGATGCACAATGCAATACACCAAACCATTTTTTGATTGGTAGCTCTTGTGGATCTCCAATCTTGGGTAGGAATGTGGCAATTGACTTGAAAAAACAATGGACCATAGCTCAAAATCTTGAAGATACTTTTTGGAAAAGATGGTTGAGGGAATATCTTCCTACCATAAATAAAAGTTCGAAATGTTTCATAGATCCTGAAAATTCAAAAGTTGATGATTTAGTTGTCATTGGCCAGAAGGACGCATGATTGACGACCTGACGCATAATTGACGACCTGACTACCTTACCCCACCCAACTGTATACGTGGGAGATAACAACAGCCACCACACGCTGTAGAATACAGGAATACAGACTACAATGGCGAAATATTAACGAACTGGGTAGATGTCAATAATGCATACTTGGTGTTCGATGCTAAACAACGGAGATCTTTCAAATCTGCAACATGGAATCAGGAGTACGACTCGGATCTATGCTTTGTAAGCACAAACGATGACAACACACCATTAAGAGCTAACCGCAGAATTCTGGCAGACTTCCCTCATAGCCAATACAGACCGGCTATTATAGAGATTGGCATAGGTATCCCACTTATAACATCCTTTCCACGACCAAGATGGAACTTTCAGAAAGCCGACTGGGAGAACTACTCTAACAGATTCGATAAATGCATAGGCTGGATTCTACCAACAACCGAAAACTATCAGAGGTTCATAGGAGCGATTATCAAAACAGCAATAAAGACCATTACTAGAGGATACCGTAAATAATACATACCGGGATGGAATAATGACTGTGAGGAACAATTCAGGACATTTCTCGAGAGCGGAGACAGAGAAGTAGCCGATTAACTGCTGCACAGACTGGATATGGCCCGCCAAGAACAGTGGACAGAAACAGTCAACAACCTAGACTTCAAAACATCCAGCAGGAAAGCGTGGTCACTCTCAAGGAAACTCGGCCCAAAAATCGCAAAAAATGACCCAGAAATACATCCAGACAGGATTGCTTCCCACGTAGTATCCACATCAAGAGCCCCAAGGGACAGAGCCCACTCAGTTCGCATTAAACACGAACTCAAAGCCCTAAAAGCCAACAGCCAGGAACAAACCGAGTTCTCACGCTCATTCACCGTAGAAAAGCACCAGGGTCTGATGAAATTCATCCTGCACAGAGGTAAATATACAATAAAATGACTAGCCCAATGTTTCACGAACATCATGGGAAAGGGAACCATCCCGAGCTTAATGAAAAGGTCCAGAGTTATCGCTATCCTTGAACCAGGAAAGCCGAATGATGACCCGAAAAGCTACCGCCCAATTGCGCTACTAAGCACGATCTATAAACTCTTTGGGAGACTTCTTTTCAACAGAATCGGAAGCAAAATATTGGAAAATGTCCCCATCGAGCAGGCTGGTTTTAGACCAAAGAGAAGCTACATGTCACTCACAACCCATATTGAAGCAGGCTCTCAAGATAACCTGAAAAAATGAGCCGTGTGCAAGGCAGCTCTTCTCCGAGAATATAAACGTATACAAGACGATCCTCAGCTTTTCATACACCAGGATACGGGTAAATCATGCAGAAACAGACTACGATCCAGAAGACCAACCATAAGAACCGCAAGAGAACTACACACGTCACAGTGCGACCCCATAGACTCTTGGGAGCGAAAATGGACAGATAGCTGCCCTCTCCAGCTCAGAAATTTCCCGTGCATAAGGATGAAACCTACCGCCTTCGAACAACCCCGCAAAATATGGACATCACTGAACGCATAAACCATGGCATATGCGCGGACTCATTACACAAATGGGGTAGGGCACAATCTGCGAGGTGTGACTGCGGGGTGGAGAAGCGAACCGTCCAACATATGGTGGTGGAATGCCCAAACACAGCATATGAGGAAACCTTCGACGACTTTCTAATGGCAACTGACGCCTCAATTGACCATGTATCAGATTAAAATGTGTGCTTGCGAACTAGAATAATTCATAGAGAAAACTATTCTATTCATTCCACTTCACATGGCACTTATCTTTCACTAGAATAATTCAGTCTATACACTTTTACGTGCTTTGTACACTTTTATGTATTTTATGTACACTTTTATGTATTTTTTATGACATGTGTAGCCATACAATAAATACATAAATTGCAGTACATCCCAGTCAAGATGAAAGAGACAGAGTAGTCGACGTTCAAACAGCCTCAGGAACATACAGGAGACCAGTTTCCAAATTGGGTAGACTTAGTTAACACTTTTTGGAGTGAAGAATGTTATATATTTCATTTGAATTGCATTAATTTATAGAATCTTACTGTAGATGATTTTTGATATAGATGTTTCCATGAAAATAAAAGGGAATATGAGTGCTTCGAAAGTTGACAAGGGTTTTATTTGATTCCATTATAATTTGGATATTACTTGTTAAACATAAAATAAATATAAAAAGAAGGAAGAAACATATGGGAAAACGGATTTAATAAAATTGAATTGAATTCGCAGGTCAAAATGACGTATACTCCACGCATGATGTTATTTGCAGAAGAAAAAAAATATATATCTTATTGGTTCTTTTTATACTTCCACCCCTTCATATAATATGGATTATTTTCACTGGATTATACCGTACGACATTTCGAATCATGCGATCTACTACTTCATCTGTGATAATACTATAAAATGCACGTTTCAACATGAAACAAACCCGAGTGACTGTTTCGCAGAGGGAATAGAAAATTCATTAAATTACTTCCCACGAGAACCTTCTCCACTAATCCTTTCCCCATCTTGCAACTGGTTCGTAAACCTCATAACATGCTCTCCTCTGTGGAATCGGGAAAATTGTGTTGAATTCGTCGGTCGATATTTGCAGTCCGGAAATACAACTCATTCCCGCTGGTATACTAGGAATTGCGGAGTATTTCTGACATTTATGTGACTTTCGAGGCGGAGAAATGGAATGGAGAACTGCCGACAAACATCAGGTCGATAGCATTTTTCGTGAAATAACTTACAGAAGACTGTTAGTTGAATGGACGAATAAAACAATTTTCATTTTCGCTTCAATTCACGGTAAAATATTTCCATCGGAACGAGTGAGTCTGATATGGAGAAATTGAATAATTTCCTTGCAATTATCAGAGACTGTGGAAGTTTTGAGGAGAGTTCAACATTATTCTTTTGAGAAATATGGCAGAATGAGACAATATAATATATTTTCAGATCACCTCCTTCACCATAAACACTTCTGCCAACCCATGCCGTAGATCGAATAATTGTGCGAAGTCCTACAGATATAGTCAAATATTCATCAAGGTATTAGTCAGAAAGGCAATTGTTTTCTGATGAACATTCGACACAACACTGTGTCGAATAATATGAGTTCTATGACAGCGCCTTCAGGCGTCCTCAAGTATGTATCAGCATCCATGAAACTTTCATGAAGCTACAAGTAAACTGGGGCCTGTTTTTAGAAGTTCCTGAGAGCCATCCATAATTTAACCACCAAACGATGACTACAAACAACACCTTCTAAACTATTATGGAACCAGATATTCTGGTTTTCTCAAAGCCTGATCTTCTTTGGAGATTCTATTCAGCATTCGAACACATCGGGTGATTATATTTGGATTAGTAGAAAGACATATGGAACTATGGAAAATGAAAACTATTTCAGTTTCTCACATTCTAGAAAATATTTCAGCATGTTCATGAGATGGGGTGGGTAAAATTAATAGTGTTACATATTTTAGTGGACAAATTTGGTTAATCAAGGTTAAGTAAAAAATTAGAGATATACGTCTGTTAGTAGAGTCTGGATACTATGAGAATTAATCTAATTTTTGTATTCAATTGAAAAGCTGGAATTGTAACTGATGGTTTCAAACATTGTACAGAAAACAGCATAATTTTCGATGCCTTGATTTCCTGTGGAAACCACTTCTTGCCCATGTTTCACAATTTTTGTATTCACCGAGGTAACTTAGGTGTCCATATGAGAAAAATATCATGAAGATCTTTAAAATATCTTAGGGTGGAAGGATTCAACAACTATTAGGTTGGTAGTATTTTCTATCATATAATTGAAAAAAAATGCAGGTACTTTTTGTACGACCATAATATTGATATTTCTTTTTCTTGGGAAATGCGATCAACATGGAAAACTTGGAAATATCCACGGAAAAAAAAGGATCTGCTAATTCAACCAAAATTATTGGCTTGACTCCACTAAATAAAATTAATCCCAAGATTGCGGTGAAAAAATGCAATACAATGCTAACATTCCTTCGATTTCAATATATGTTTATCTATTGGAACAATCTCCAACTTATATTGAATGAAAATTTGATTCAACACAAATATAATATTTATCTGAATCAAACACCGGAAATAGATTAATTCAAATAGAATAATATTATATTGGTTGAATTATATGCGTTAGATGGCGAGGCGTTCGCACAACTGACCCTGACTTAGATAATGTTACCGAATAGCAATGCCAACTTATCGTCTTTGCGACGTCTGGACTCAAATGCCTGGTATGGGCTCTGCTGCTTGGTTGCCATATTTGTCAATTCAGTGGATTAACAAAATGATACTCATTTGGATAAATATTTTCAGTGAAGAGATCAGCTCATTTTGTAGGATTGACATTTCATTGAATTCATCAGTTCGAGATGAATACTCGTATGAAAGAATATTTTTGTTAACCAATCAGCAACTTTTGTAGATCTGATTTTTCGATTCAACAAAACAAGTATATGGTTGAAACAACATTTATGTCAAAACGAGTTATGAATAGTATTGGTCGAATAAGATATTTGGTTCATGTTATTGAAACTTCAAATTTGAACCAACCAAAAAAATTTTATTTTGAGATTATATTTCGTCGTGCATATACAGATGAGTCATTCAAAAGAATTGTGATTTTTAGCATGGAGTACTCAGCCCATAAACTACCGGGAGACCTCAGTTTTGTATTCATTTTGACAAAATATGCCAACAAGACTTTTTCGTTTGAAACACGTTAAGCCCCGGTATGAGCAAGAAAAATTCGTTCTGTTTGGACAGGAGTTTTTCATTTGATTTCGTCAATTTAAATGTAAATACCATTGAATTTGAGCAGAAACACAATTTAGACCGAATGTCATCCATGTTATGTCATCTGGTGTGACCAGAAAACTACGACCATTTGGACCGCGTTTATTTTCCAGAACTCACAATTCTACAGAAATATCAAGTTGTCAAGATGATTGTATTATTTGATCAATGATTTCTGATAATAAATAATTATTTGCTAAAATAATGCAGTTGAACACAAACATTGATTTGCCATAATTGTCGTGCAGAAAATTAGCTACGAGCTAACATTGGGGGAAATGCAAGAGTCTGAAAAAATACTGATAGGATTTATTCAACGGAAAGCTCCCTCTGGTATCCACGTCAAGAGTTTTTTTTTTTCATAACAACCCTACGGGAATAGGGATGGCATTTTCGAACTGAAATCGAAAATTGTTGAATGAATTCCCTATTATCTCACCATCAGATCACCGTATTGTTGCCAAAATGAATAATGATTGTCGTATTGAAAACTGTCACGTTGGCACTTAAGGTTCGTGAATTTGGATGCAAGATAAGTTTTGGATTATACGACGCCAAAAATCGTTCAACTCGTAGAAGCCATGTAGAGAACATTGATACACCCCCAGTAGCTTCACCTCAGAATCGAATCAGAGACGCGGCTGTCTTCGAGATCTTCGGAATCGATTTGGTGGGTCTGCTTTTTATACGGAATTGTTGGGAATGTAACAAGGAAAACAGCAAATGGTAATTGCAATCAAATAGAGACAATTTCGACAACTCATAATGGAAAACTAAATACATGAAAAACTCTATAACATCTATTGACTTATTAAACAAAAGTGTGTCATACCGGAGGTTCTGTATTCTCATTTCCCAACACCTCACCCCCCTAGAATACAGTTACACATCAATGTTCATATTTTTCGTACAAACTGCATGCTTGCTTTTGAATATTACTTTGGTTTAATTATCAGCAATCAATTTTTCTTATCCAACATGTTGAATGTGAATGTAACCGTCTATCAATTTCTGCCTTACGAAATGATGACGAATATCAATGTACTTGGTCCTTGCATTATAACCAAGACTATTGCACTTTTATTGTCACAATGAATCTGGACTGGCGGCTTGGATATGTTTCGGCCAAAAGTCTTTTTCGAATTGACTCAACCGAAAAGCCTAGTGCGTAGCCGCAAACAATGCCATATACTCGATAACGCAACGGTTTGTTGTCCCTTAGAATTCCAAGAAATCGGTCCCCCTTGATTAGGAAATACATATCCAGTACATGATCGTCTGTTGTCCATATCACTCGCCCAATCAGATTCACAATATCCCATTATTCCCTGGTCAGATTCTCTTGTGGATACCAATTTTGCGTTAGCAGTACCTTCAAGATATCGCGGAATAATTCTGACTGCTTTTCCAGAATTTTTGTTGAATTGACTAACGGTATTGACAGCATAAGTGATGTCCGGACTAGTTCCTTGTGGAACGTTTGAAATACTACCAACTCCTTCTTGGTTCGGTATCTTCATCATTTTAACACGTTCTTGTTCATTCTTAGGTAACATATCTTTTGCCGATTTTGAATTTTTCTAAAATCAAATTTATATAATTTTCCTGATCAAGACCTTTTCCTTATCTCTAGTTATTCGAAGTCCAATACAATTCTTCTTTTAAATTTTCCGTTATTCTCAAATCAGTGGAAAAAATGAGCAAACCATCCACATAAACTGCTACAAACAACATGAGTGTCTTTTTCATATTGTAGTATGGATGGGCACAGTGTGTCATTTTGCATATCTAGCCGGACAAAATTACAAGCATAAAAAAAAAGTTTGATTGTATGTGACCTTCACAAATAAGTGAGAGAAAACTATCATATTTGAGAATGATCAACTGATGATAATAATAATAATAACTATACATTAAAAAATATATTGAGTACTATCATTCCATGGATTGAAGAGTCGCTGTCATTTTCTTGTATTTGTTGTGGGGTAGTATGAATACATGATGCCTCTATTAATTTCAAAACTTTGGGGTTAATGAATGTTTCAATAATGTTATGAACGGATCGGAACGAATCAAAACATTGTGAACCTTTTCTTGAATTTTGGTTAATTTTTCTGTACTACTTTGTGAGCTCTTTCATCTCCAGGTGTTCTTTCAGAAGACGAAACCAATTTTCCAGCCAATTTACCAGCAGCATCGCTTTTCCCACTACGTCTCAGCTTTACATTGGTAACATTAGTTAACAAACTCACGTAATGTTCTTTTGTCAACAAGTGATTTAACTTTTCTTGGTTCTGACTCCATTCCACTGGAATCGAAATCTATCTTTGGACTTTTTTTTTGTACTCGATCTACTTGTACTAGGCCAATTCAAGTTCTCCATCGATATATTTATAAAGAACCAATCATTTTATTTATCTAGAAAAGTTTTCCTGTTCTTTCCATTTCTGAATAAATAACATCAGTTCAGAATAGTGGTGTGAGTTGAATTTGTCTTTAAGTTAATCCACAATGTTTTTTTTTAAATAAGATCTAGCTCTTCTAGGTAATAATAATAATAACTATACATTAAAAAATATATTGAGTACTATCATTCCATGGATTGAAGAGTCGCTGTCATTTTCTTGTATTTGTTGTGGGGTAGTATGAATACATGATGCCTTTATTGATTTCAAAACTTTGGGGTTGATGAATGTTTCAATGATGTTATGAACGGATCGGAACGAATCAAAACATTGTGAACCTTTTCTTGAATCTTGGTTAATTTTTCTGTACTCCTTTGTGAGCTCTTTCAACTCCAGGTGTTCTTTCAGAAGACGAAACCAATTTTCCAGCCAATTTACCAGCAGCATCGCTTTTCCCACTACGTCTCAGCTTTATATTGGTAACATTAGTTAACAAACTCACTTAATGTACTTTTGTCAACAAGTGATTTGACTTTTCTTGGTTCTGACTCCATTCCACTGGAATCGAAATCTATCTTTGGACTTTTTTTTTGTACTCGATCTACTTGTACTAGGCCAATTCAAGTTTTCTATCGATATATTTATAAAGAACCAATCATTTTATTTATCTAAAAAAGTTTTCCTGGTCTTTCCATTTCTGAATAAATAACATCAATTAAGAATAGTGGTGTGAGTTGAATTTGTCTTTAAGTTGATCCACAATGATTTTTTTTGAATAAGATCTAGCTCTTCTAGGTTTATTATCCTCATTCCTAAGTTTTTTATAAACTTCTCTTCTCGACATCGTCAGTAGTCTATCTGTTATAACATCAATATATTTTTGAAACGCACATGACCGCAAATAAATCCAGACACGATGGATGCTGAAAGTCTCAAAGAATAAAATAAAATCAAAATTATCACGTACAAAAGCATTCAAAATAATTGGCAACCTAATAAAACCAAAGTGTGGATGTGTTCTAAGCTATTCCTCTACGTTCATTTATCCCAGAGTTATTGAACAGAAAAAGTAATTTAAATATCATATACATACCTTTGTGCAATTTATCCATATTATAAACAATATCTGAAAGTCGTGAATTCACAAAAGCACCCTGCTCACTGAAGTGCAATTAACGATTAGAGGCTGCATATTATAAGAATCAGGAAAAAACCTTCTGTTGTCTGGTAAATGAAAAGAAATGGGAACGCCTACTGTTTTAATATTTCATAACTAGTTTGTTTTGAGTATCTACATTATTTCTAAAAGATAACAAGCGTTAATTTTGAGAGTTGATTCTAGAGTATTTTGTCCGGCTAGATATGTAAAATGACACACTGTGCGGTAGCTGGTCAGATTAACGAGAGTCTTATTGATATCTGAGCCAAGCAACGTCGAGCGCATTTAGTACTTGAATGGGTGACCACCTGACAAGGAAGGTGCGCGTTTAATGCCCTAACAACTGTAGCGTAGCATCATATTCGCAGCTGCAGGCGTCTTATCAATGAGCACGAGATAGGACGATAGATATGCCGTCCTTCGCAGGGGACGTTAAGATGGCGGTTCCGAGTTCGTAGATGTTAAGCTCGTTGAAGGACCCTACCTCTGAAACAACAGAGAATTCGGCAGAAGTTTCGGTTGGGGGGAGTGAGCTCACTGACGTAGGTGTTCTACCCTGATCGCAGAAATAGGTCGACGTTAAATAAAGCAATAAAAATGAATTGAAGTATCTACATGGATTATTTTTCGATTATTTCAATTCAATTTTCATCGTTACGGAACTGAGATTTTTGTTCCATTGATGACTTTCTCGTTTGAGACCATACATTGCTTTATTTGAACGATATACTCGGTTTCCTCCATGAAACTCTTCTGAAGGTTGCTTTGAGCCCCCTTGCAAAAAAGCTTTGACTGCATCCATCTGCTCAATATCCAGATTAAATTTAGCTACTGAAGATTTGAAATATCTCAAGTAATTATATCGAATAACTGGACTAAATATTTCTTCAGGATCAATTCTTTTCTTTTGAATATCCCTTGACCACCAGACGGGATTTGGGTCTTATAATCTCTTCTGTTTCATCTCTTTCGGTTTTGGAGACCCATTTGCAATTGATTGTTTTTTTTTCCAGGAGGTAAATCGGTGTATCATTTATCACTTTCAATCGAAGAATTATTTTCTTCTTGCATCGCCTTCAACCAATTATCACAGTCATGTCCTTTCATTGCTTCTTCAACATTTGTAGGGCCATTTTGTTCAGTACAAGTTTGAGTCATATGAAGCAAATAATCGTCCATAGTCTTCTCTTTTCTAGTTCTTTCAGAATGAGTATTTCTTCGAACTCAAATGGTTCAGATTCATCATTATTAATTTCATGAATTTTATCTTCATCTGATACAAATTGAGTGAGCTCGTTTCCAGATGTCTCTTCAAAAATATCTCCTTCCTTCCTGTTTGGGTACTTTTCTTTCCTAGAGTAGTGTACTTTTGTTGATCAATTTCTGATTCGTTCATTTGAATGGCTCATCTCTCCAGATTTGGGATCCCATTTGTGTCGATTATTTTTGGGTAGAACAACGATTGTTTTACAACCAGTGATTCTAATGTGTTTCAAATTAGGTTTCTTTTCTGTCCACATATGTTCAGGTGTCTTTTTCAGCAGCTCCAGTGACTAACATGGGAATCGATAAATTATATACACCGATGGACGGCTTCTGCCTATTTTTTTTTCTAAATTTGCATTGGAAAGCATATCGCAGCATTTTTCGCAGATAGTACGGTCCGTGCGCTCTGCCAAACCATTTTTCTGTGGAGTCTGTTCGCAATATTTTGATTGGATTTCCTGTTTCATTTCCCACCATATTTTCGAAATCACTGAATACTTGTTCAACTTCTGTTTTGTATTTCAAAATATACACAAATACTTCACAGGTATGATCAGTTATCACTGTGAAAAAATATTTTGATCCTCCCAAAGATCCATTTTCCGTTGTACCAGACAAATCGCAGTGAACCAGTTCCAATACTGCATCTGCATTTTTGCCAATGTGATTGATCGGTAATCGGATTGTTTTCCTTCCAAGAACGGTACATAATCTGCACAATCTACTTCTTGATTGAATTCAATAGCTTCGACGATTCCACTTTTCATCCAATTCAGGTCTTTACTATTCATATGTCCGAGTCTTCGATGTCACAAATAACTGTTATTCACTGTGAAAGCTGTCAATGAACTATTTGTATTTTGTTTCAACATCATCCAGTATATATATATATATATATATATATATATTCCATTTATATATGATGCTGTTACTACAGTTGCATTATTGTCATAAATCTGACAACCCTTCTTACTGAATGTTACACAGAAACCATTCAATTTGACTCACAGCTAATAAATTTGTTGTGAGACTTGGGACAAGCAAAACATGTTCACCTGCTACACGTATCTGCATATGTATCTCACCTTCTGCTTTCACTGCGATCTTCGAATAATTGACTACTACAATTTCCTTGATAATGGATTCTCTCAAATAAAAAGTGAGTCTTGCAAAACAGCTAGATATTGTTCATCATGCTGGTATCAGAATTGCTCTCGGCGCTTACCTGACCAGTCCAGTGGAAAGCTCATACTAAGAAACAGGAAAACCTTCCCTAGAACTCAGAAGAAATCATCTCAGCCTCACAAACGATGCAAGAATCTCATCTTATCACAAAAAACCAACTCACGAACGAATATTTCCTAACCGAATTGATGTCAACTCCATACACCCTGTCAACCTGGATACCCCACCTCCCTGGACAATAGAGATCCCCCCGTACAACACCGAACTCCTAAAATTCCCGAAGAATGATACTCCTACTATCCTCATACTTAACTAAGTACTGCAACTCCAACCACATTTATACTGATGCTTCAAAAACCGAAGAATGCCTGAGTTTAGCTGTAATCAGTGAACACAATTGTGAATGCTACCAACTACCACAAATTAATGTCTACACTGGAGAGGTACATACGATATCACAAGCAATACTGAACGCAAGAAAGATGCCCGGAAACACTGTGCTATTCACAGATTCACTGAGTGCAATAAAAGGAATCCGACAATTTTACCCTAGGCATTCTCTCTTGCAGCAAATCAAAGTCAACCTAAGTTAATTGTATCAAGAAGGGAAAACAATTGAAATAGTATCGGTCCCATTACACATGGGCACACCCGGGAACGAAAAGGCGGATAATATGGCTCGTAATACATTTTCAAATCTAGCAGCCAATATATTCAGAGGAATACTTTATCGAGACTTATACAGCCAAATAATAATCAATATCAATAATTTATGGAAAAATAGATGGCAGATAATGACTACAAATAAATTGTACAACATAAACCCACACATGAAAAATCCAAACTACTACATCACTTTGTATATAATAATAATAATAATATACATTTATTGACAGAAAATAATATCTAAATACATTTGGGAAGAGGAATATAATCCCATCCATTCTCAGAATGTAATTATTGTGATGGATATAGGTGGATCTGTCAATGTCAACTACATATATGTGCCAATGTTCACAAGTGAAAAATCAATCATCCCATTTTTCTTCCCATAGGGGTGGATCATTCAATTCCAAATTGGAATATGATCAACTATGAGGTATATCCTATCTAATGAAAAACGAATCATCCAAATCGGTAAACCCACTACAAAGTTATGCCTGATAGAATCGGTTGACGGACAAAAATTCAGAGGGTGAACGATCAATATCCTTCATTTTGCTACCCTTAGGGATGATTTTTTTCATTCAAATTTGAATGGGACCAACTTCGAAGTACACCCTGTTCAATGAAAAAAAAAGAATCATCGGAATCGAACTGCTCTGTGAAAAAATATGCGTGATCATACATAAAAATAAATAAAATACGCGTCGACTAGAGAACCTCCTCCATTTTTATTTCGTCAGTTAAGAATTGTATATCCATGTACCACCGCTAATGACCCTGCGAGGTCGATGCGGAATAGATTTAAATTGAAAAAAAACTATTCATGTGCGAATTCCATCAAAGATATTGTGAAAACAAATATGTAGACTGGAGAAACACAAACAGATGGTAATAGAATACCAATTTTATTATAACAATACGGAAGAGTAATTATTGTCTTCCATAAATATCCCTATATGGTGGGTTCCATCATTCTGGTATAGATTCACACTGGAAAATCAATACATAGCGCCTTCAAGCACTACATTTCCGATAATTTGACCTGGGGCATTTTCCAATTAACAAAAAAACTGGCGAAAAAAATATTACAAACTCATTAATTTCATGAAAAGCACGGCCCCTTTCAATTTAACGAAATAAATCGAAAGCCAGCGAATCGGATGGAATCTGGTTGAAATTTATTTTCATTCTCATTTGCTATATTCAACTCCGCAAGTTCTTCAGAATAACCCTTTTCTTTCCCTCAAAATTGACGGATATACCTAGAGTTCGTTGAGACTTTTTAATGAGAATAAAAATACAATCATTTATCGGCATTGAATGAAGTATAAATTTGCTGTAAAATGTTGATATCCAATTTTGTTTTTTGAAATACTTCATTGCCGAATCACTATTGGCTGAGATCCTCCTCCATGCAAAGCGAATTTTGTTTTTTCATTTCTTCGTAGAATATGCATATATTTTACAGCCAAACTCACCTTCTCGTTTGACACCAGCAAATTCGTTTAGAAATATGGTACCTTCTTCCCGACTAGATTCCTGAAAGAAAAAAGAACTCTTACCATAACATTGCTAGTAAGTATAAAGATTTCAAATTCACAGTAGAGTTCTGTGATCGACATATTCGTGATCCCATGAAAAATAATCTGTCATAAATATATATCTCGGTGATTCAAAAGTGCTGTAAGTTTATAATTTCCAAAGACACCATTCCTCAGTATTTGACTACCAACGTGAGAGAATAGAATTCAAACCAATGAAATATATTTTTTTGGTCACCTTTTTTTCTGATTTATTATTTTGTTTTCAATACATTTTTGGTCACTCAAAAGAATGCCAATAAATTTTGCCATTGCTGACTAATCTCTCACGTCGTTCCATATATCCTAAATGTTATAATAGATTATACCAACTAATATTAATAGAAAATTATCTCAAGCAAAGAGACAAAATATCCTCAGGCAGTCTTAATTTCACTTTCATAATTCAAGTTGCTAAGACCATAGTTAAGACTAACAGATTTTCTTTGAAACACATAGATTTCATAGGCGAATTAATAATAATAATGTGTTATCGTAGTTTTTCTCACGAGCAGTCGGGCAATTTGAGAAAAACAACACTCTCAATCTACAAATTTATTGCCAACGTTTCGGCGAGAAATCTCACCTTCTTCAAGGCTACAAATAATATAAAAGACATGATTAAAAAATTACACAAAAAAAACCAGTTATTGCTGATGTATAAATACAGAGACACTACGAAGATGAGACCGACACATAAATATATGGTGATAGTCAACAGTAGGTTGGATAGAACCAAAAAATCATTAATTTTTTTTTTAATTGTTTTTATTTAAATATTTGAAGTTACTTCAACAATTACCATACACTGATGAGTTTACTTACCCCAAAGGTAAAGTAAGTGATGTAGTCAAAAAATTCAAAGGAAGATTTTTCTTGGAAATCTCCAAAATTGTTCATCATTCGTTGAAATATGGGTATTGTCGGTATTCGAAAACATTTGACCATGGCACAATGTATTATACCTCAGAGCGTCTGTGTTCTGAACGTTATTAATTCCATGTAGGATGATTGATGGTACGGCCGAAGTTCTTTATTTCGAGTATCAGGTATGATTTTTGTTCCTTTTAGTAGAGCCGGATTCACGTTACCTTAAGCTAGATTTGTGCGCAGTGAGGATATTCTTGTGAAAACCGTTTAAATTGTTACAATCTGTTTTTAAATTTACGCAGTTGTTATTGTTCTCAATGTGTGCCATGTCCAGGAACAAACATTTTGTTAAAGAAATTTCTCTATCTATGATGGTAGTGGCATTAAAGTCGAAATGGTGACCATACGTAAAATGATGATTACTGAGCGCTGTTTTGTTATTTTTATTCCTCTCCTCACAGCCGTATTGATGTTGTTTCATTCTACTTTTTAAGTATTGTTTCGTTTGTCCTGCGTATATTGGTTCACAGTCCGTACATGGTATTCTATAAACCACATTTATGTTGTCCATCAAAGGGATTTTTTCTTTGAATTTCGAGTAAATATGATTTTTTTGAGTTTTCGTGTTGTACTGTGTAATTTTTGAGTTATTAAACATTTTTGTGATCTATGTGATAGACCCGTAATATTGGGAATTTTGTAGAAAAAATGTGCCCTCGTGTCTGAGGTTGAATTGTCATTGGGCGGATTGTGGGGGGTTGTAGGCTTTTTGCTTAAGATACTGTTTACTAGTTTAACGGGGTAGCTATTTGACATAATTGATTGTTTTAATATTTTAGGTTTTTTGAATGGAAGTTCCTATGGCTGAGGTTGTAAACTGTATTTCGGGATTGTTTATTTAATGATGTTTAGTTCTTAATGTAGAGGGTGAGCCGAATTAGAGTTGAGAAATCTATCAGTATCACATGGTTTTCTATTCAGGTCGGTGATTATGTGGTTTCCATCTCTTATCATCAGGGTATTGAGGAAAGGTATAGTGTTATATTTTTTCTTTTTCTAGAGTGAATACACAACTCGTATGAATACTATTGAAGGTGTCAAGGATGTTATGTTGTTCTGAACTCGGCTAATGGCTAATAGTGTGTCATCTACATAGACGAATAAAAAAGGGATATAGAATGTTAATTTACTAAGTGCACTTTTTATTCATTTCATCACTTATACCTCGCCGAAACGTTGGCAATAAAATTGTAGATTGAGAGTGTTGTTTTTCTCAAATTGTCCGACTGCTCGTGAAGATACTACGATAATAAATCATCTGGACGTGAGAACCTAACATACATAATAATATGTTTATTAAGGTAAAATGAACAACAAAATTAATTGAATATAATATAAACATAAATGAATGAACATGTGTTCTCGCAGAAGCAAATGATTACAACTACAAATACATAATATTATCAAAACAAAAAATATATTTAATGACAAGTAGGGAATAAACGTCCATTTCATGATATCTTTGACACAACTGAGGTATTTTTGTCATATTTTAAGGAAATTTTTTGCCGAAATCTGGAAATTATTAGCTTTGTTTTTTTTTGTCTTTGGAATCCATGTTTTAATCATATATTTGAAAGAGTTTTTGTTGGTTACATATTTTAGTTGTGAAGAACGGAAGTAATATTTTTTATAAGATGGCGGTCTTTGTAGATCCATCTATCAGTCGCGAGCTTGATAAACTCTGCAAAGTAGAATTAATTGATATAATAATGAATCATTAATCAGCAGAAAGGAAACCAATGACCTACTTTACAAGCTCCTCAAAAATCGTGCAGTTTAATCATCCAATTCCAGTGAAACGACCAGTTCGTGTCAGAAAAGTGTATACTGTTGGGACCACATTGAGTGTGAAGCGACCAGTTCGTGTCAGGAAAGTGTGAACTGTTGGGAGGACATCGAGTGTAATAAAAAACAAAAATATGTCAATAGATAATATGACCTGATACAAGTAAATTGTGAAAATATGTTCCTACACGAAAAAATGTCCCTGCTAGGTAAGCGAATAGATGACCCGGAATGTATTATTAGGCTCCTAAGGAAAGAAAATGGACTAATACAGACAAACACAACAACGAAAAAAGCACCACCTATCAGCAGTAGCTCGAATGAAATTTGTAACCCCACATCTTCCAATACCATGCCGACTCCAAATGAAGATTTCACATCCATATCGAAAGTGCCATCTGTATCACACTCCGAACAACCAGATGATCAATCAGGCTGGCAAGAGGTTAAGTATAAGAACAACTACAGAAGAAATAATGTATACCTAAAAGAACGCCATGATAAAAACCAGCATATCTTTAAACTAGAAGAAGTGAATCACGCTACAAAAACAGCAAAAAAGGAAACAGAATAAATCGAACAACTATCCTTCATTGACACGGCGGCCCTACAGAAACCCGTTGTAGGATCGAACAGGAACGTACACAGTTAGAAAAGAGTTGTTAATTTCAACAACATCTTGTTTTGTTGAAAAAATATTGCTAAAATAAATAACAATTAATCAGGAATTCACTACTCAAATTACTCCGGGTGTAGTTGAATTCATCCATTGTCAATTTTCACTGATTTTTTGTCAGTATGTCTACCTCATCGTTGTCGAAATGTTCAAATAGAAAGTTGCTGCTGTAACAACTTTATTTTGCAAATATTTTCGTGACTTTAAATGAAATAGCAAATGCTCTTGCAAAGTCAGAATATTGATGAGCATTTATTAGCAACATTAAATAGGTATTCATAGCTATGAACAGTTTGCGGAATCGACAATTTTGTTTATTGAAAAACTGATATAGTCAAAATGCAAACTGTTTGATTACCAAAACTGTTGGTGGTATTGTCCATTATATTTGTGGAATTTATTCTATTTTGTTCTGAAAAGGCGATTGATCACCTTCGGGCATTCTCGTGCATTTGCGAGTATCGAATTAGCCCCAAAAATTCGTTTCCAGAGCACATCGTTTCAGTCAGTACTCTGTCCTCTGTGAGACGTATGGTTAATGTCTTATTTGCAGTGTGATTTTAATTGTTCAGGTTCAACAGGTTATGTGAAGTTTGACTGTTTGATTTTGGAATAGAAAATGGTTCAAATCAGCCGAGTCCTGTGTCTTTGGATAAGTCTGGAAATTTGATTGGACAGCGTATAGCTCAGACTAGGTGTCTTATGATTTTTTTCCCATTATTGATATATGTATAATCAAGTGCATTCCATTTAAAACGAGCCACCCTGAATAACTTTTGGTACAATCATTTTCAGGAAAACTGGAAAAACACGTCAAAAATAGTATACAGTGGAACACATTTTGACATATTCACATTTGATGTTACTTCCACTATCGCACCCCCAGAGCATGTCACCATTTTTTTTTAAATGGATCACCCTATATTGTTTCGCATCATCAGATGCTCCATGATGAGCAGATTTCAACAACGTATAAAACATATGGTCTGACGCATATGGTTCGGGAGCTACAAATTATTTTCTATTAGTCCAACGTGCCCTAAAACTGCAATAGAAATAGCTTCATCGTTGACAACTCCTGAACGGTTATGCTTCTTATTGCTAACAGATCCAGTTTCCATAAATTCGTTCAATAATTCCGAAACGTTCAGGAGTTGTCAACGATGAAGCTATTTCTATTGCAGTATTCGGGGCATGTTGGACTAATTGAAAATAATTTGTAGCTCCCGAACCATATGCGTCAGACCATATGTTTTATACTTTGTTGAAATCTGCTCATCATGGAGCATCTGATAATGCGAAACAATATAGGGTGATCCATTTAAAAAAAAATGGTGACATGCTCTGGGGGTGCGATAGTGGAAGTAATATCAAATGTGAATATGTCGAAATGTGTCCCCCTTTATACTATTGTTGATGTGTTTTTTTATTTTTCCTGAAAATCATTGTACCAAAAGTTATTCAGGGTGGCTCGTTTTAAATGGAATGCACTGTATTTTCAGTTGAACAGTCTGAGAAGTATGAAGTTATATTGATTCTAATAGAAATCATAAGTATTGTATTCTGTCCTGTGAGTAGTTGGCTTGGCATCAAAGTTGCAAGTATTGATTGAAAATCATCATGAATTATTTATATCTCATGAATCACCATCCTATCCCCAAACATCATTTGATGATACATTATCCAGATATAATTAGGAAAATGGGTCCGCTTGTTGGTTTATGGAGTATGAGATTTGAATCTGAACATGCTTATCTCAAACATTTGATTCATAGTTTGAAAAACTTCAAAACTGTTTGCAAAACTCTCTCGACAAGACACCATATGTGGAATATCTGGGGGAATATTAACCTGTCATTGGAACCAATATATAGCAAATGCTTGTTGAAAAATATCAATGATGAACTTTATCAAGAAGACTTGCAAATTTTAACAGCTTTCGGGAGTACTTTCAGGCTCAACAGTTTTGTGACCACTGAAATGATACATGTGCCCTATATTCTGTGGGATATTTGTAATTTGTGCTCATGCCACCAATAACCCAATATTTTTGTGTGAGTGTTGGTTTACAAAATGCTTCGATGACAAATCTCAATCTTACATAGTAGAAGAATCAGAAAGATTAAATTACAAGTTGATAAGTCTTAAAAAACTTAAGTATCTGGTTGCATATGATTTGAGTTTGCTATATAAACAAAACTTTCATTGTATTGTGCCGAAATATGAAATTATTTTGGGATAGTGACTTGCATTGTGAATTCAGGCAAACATTTTGTTTTGGTGTTATTACATTGTATCACTCAGTACCTGTTGTTAATTCTATTTTTTCGGCGTGAGGGTAAAGAGCAGTAAGTGCAAGAAAAATGATTTTGAGTTTGCCAATTTATATATTTTTTTACCCGACTGCGACAAAGTCATAATGACGGTTATGTATTTGACCTGTGTACATACAGGTCAAACACATAACTGTCTTTTTGGGCTTCGCCGCAGTCTAATTTAAAAAAAAAAATCGTCATCTCAAAATCTTTATTCTTGCACTTATTGCTCTTTACCTTCACGCGGCAGTGTTATTTATTATAATACAGTATTATTTTTTTATATTAATCCGCCAAAGGATTATAAAGCTGGCATTCACTCATTGTGTTACTTTATGTTTAGTTGTACATTTCTTCACATAATGATGTTAATTTTATTTTAATGACATTCAACTGTTATTTATTATAGAAGCAATAAAATATTCTAATGTTATATATTCTTGATTCAATAAACCATCCCTCCTGGAAAACTATATTACCAACAAATATTAGATATTTTCACAAGAAAAGATAGTGATGATGAATACTAATTAACATCATCTGAAAAAAATATTAGTTATGTTTTGACAAGAAATAAAAGACAATTGAACTTTTCTTCTGTGTGGTATGAAAAACATAAAGAAAATGAGATTCGAACAGCATCAGGTTTAAAATTCTTCTTGTCAGTTTATACATGATGAAAACTAGTGAAGGAATCAACAATATTACAATGTTAATTTCATCAAAATATTATGTTTATTCATTGAGAAAAAAGAATGAATTACTTCAGTGTATAAACATTTTTGGGTCAGCTTAACAAAAAAAAGGTGAAAAAATTGTAACTGAATGTTGTTGATGCACTACTGATTTTGTAAAATCGTCTACAATCTAATTATGGCATTTATTTTGCTGAATTTGTTTAATAGCAAAAATTTGTGTGAAAGCTACAAATGTGTAAATTTGAACATTCTCAATATCGAAATTTGTCAATTTCACCAATAATACTAGTGGATCTCCTAGGTTTCTAATTTTTTGTTATTTCAACAACTCTTTTCCAACAGTGTAACAACAGACTGCCTCCTGAAACTACTTCTACGAACTTATTAGGAGTTCTTAAAAAAGCTGCTCCGCATAACAATGAGAAACACATCAATAATTTTTGAGAGGGTACGAGATTCAATGACTAGAAGACTGAATGTCTGTATCTTCGCTGAAGGTGACACTTTGAACAATTCATTGGAATACAATTCAGTTTCCTTCATTTTATTTCATTCTTCATATTAAAAATTTCTTGAAATGAAATGTTGATATTTCTTGGGAATTTTATTAAAACAAATACAGATTTTGCATCCTTGATACAAAAATAACAATTTTAAACGAGTTAATATAAATAGAATAGGTGGCACCCCCTACAAAAAACCAAAACTGATTACTCAAACGTCAAATTCATTTCCTAAGCATTCTTGTGCAAAATGCAAAATAATGGTAATAACTTCAACACGCATCGATTATTAAATAATCGACATGAAATTTTCAAGTCCAAATATCTAGAAAACGGTTGCGAATAGCGACTTGTAATATTGGTAGCTTTTTTACGTAGATATGATAGTGAAATTGATTCTTCACTGAAAAATTTTCTAGAAGTACGCTCAAAAAAGTTATAAATCTTCAAAAAAAAACGTATAGGTGGCGCCCCCTACAAGTAAGAGCAATAATATCATCAGGTTTGAATTCGACACCCTCAAAAAACCTCTCAATTCAATCGTTCAATTAAGGTCAGTTTTTCGAAAGTTATTGTAAAAAAAACGAAAATAAAAATAAAGCCTCAACACCTGTATCTTAGAAACGAAGCGTTTCCGGACATATATTCATTTGGACAATTCATATGAGAATGTTGTGAGGAATCGCCTCCTGAAGTTTGTCAGGGTACTTTTGGATCTTCATGTATAACTATTTTAGTAATTTCTATCTAATTTATTTCTGAATTCAGGCAAAAAATCCCAATCTCCGACCCCTAAAACCTCTAGATAACAATTTTGAAAACAATCGGACCATAATCACAAAAATTATCCGCCATATTGGAGCCGCCATTTTTTTCATCGGAAAAAAAATCCATAAGTCATTGTCACCGAAATTATGTACACCTGCCAAATTTCAAATCAATGGGACAATTAAAAGTGGGTCAAATTTAACTTTCAAGATTTGATTACAGACAGATACGGGGACAGATGAAACCAAATAAGAGTTCGAGAAAAAAGAGGTGAGGACGGAGTACATGGAGTGCAACCAGAATTTTACCTTAGTGTTAACTTGGGACAGTACGCCACAATATTCCGGGCAGAAGTCCATGCAATCGAACTCTGCCTGCAAGAAATTCCGAACAGAAATCAGACGATCAAAATCATGTCGGACAACCAAGGAGCACTGAAAGCTCTGGCATCAAGTCGGATAGACTCCAGATGAGTATGGAACTGCGTAAAAGCTCTTCCTTAGATGGAAGAAGGCGCTATGAAGGAGTTCATAGGACCAGAGCTTGTCTTCGGAATATCAAAGAGCATAACCAAATAAGTATTATCAGACTGGAACGAGCAAAAAACGCGAATATTGGTTTGAAACAGTGGGATAAGTCCACTCGAAAGCATTCTTCGAGAAGAAGAAGAGCACCGCTGTTAGAACTGAAAAGGAAAAACCTAAGGATTATAATAGGGCTACTGACAGGTCACTGTAGGTTGCGAAAGAATCGGACTTGCGGAGAGGACAGAGTGTCGCTTTTGTTAAGACGGGGAAGAAACCGCAGAGAACATCTTGTGCAGATGCAAGGGTCTGGAATGAACAAGATTCCATCGTATGGATTACGGGCAGCCCAAAGATCTGGAGAAGGTATCACCGACTTCATCAAAAGCGTAGAGCTATATCCTTTTGGTAATAAATGACTCGATAGACTTTTTCTCCGCCAACTTTTCCTGATTTTGTTTTCCTTATCAATCATCCCCGGGCTATCACAAATTGGTCCAGCCGTTCTTACGTTTTGCGCTTACAAAGAATCGAAACTAATTTTTATTATATTGATCAGTTGACCTTCATAGTAAAATGGCTCGTGATATCTTGACTGTGAAAGAATGGTGTAACTCAAATATGATTTCCTTCGATAAAATCGAAACAAACCTATTATCATTCCATTGTAGTATACCAGACATCCCTTCAGGTAATATCATCCTACACCTCAAATACGTTTTTAGGTATTCATTTTGACAGTGATATCAACTATCAAAACCATGTTGTTATGCTTAGTAAAAGGCTGTCTTTGGGATGCTATGCTCTGCGTATAGTATCGAATGAACTGGGTATGGCAACTGCAAAAATAGTATACCATGTCCTATTCGGGTCACATGCCAGGTATGGCATAGCTTTTTGGGGTACTTGCAATACTAAAAATTTCAAAATGATCTTCACTCTGCAAAAGCGTCATTATCGACTTTATCAAAAGCGTTTGACTTGAAGGTGAACTCTAATTTAATTAAGATCGAGCCACAATAGATCTGATAAAGTCGCAGTGGAAGGGGCGATTATTGCTCCACTCGAAATTAACCTAACCTGAACCCAACTATCAAAGTTGAGCAGCGAAGACAATCCTTAGAACTTCTGGCCACTGGTTCCATCTCAAATACATCAAAACAGCAATACCTCCAATCTTATTCATTACCTGACATGATAACAACAACTAAATCATCGGAATTGAATACACTACGACTAATGGTGATAAGTCACTGGTCACCATTGTTTTATTTCAGAATACAGGTAATAGCGGACGGTTCCTAATAAAATAATCAATATTTCCAGAATCAAATACTGATGAGTACCCGTCGAAAAACGAATGAATCAGACAGATGTGAACATACTCTACCTTTCGGAGTGTTCAACAGATACTGCAGATACAGAAAATAAAATCGTGAAAAGTACATTTTGTAAGAAAAATTAGTAACTTTGTAGGACTTTGTACCCATCGGATGTAATCCAATGATCGCCATTTTGTTTTTTTTTCTGTAACAAAAATTCCATAATACATTTTCACCTGAATTATGAACACCTGCCAAATTTCAAATTATTGGGACGACTAGAAGTCGGTCAAAATTCACTTGCAAGACTTGACCCAAACTAAGTAACGAACTAACATGTGAAACTAGATAAAAGCTTGTAAAATAAATTACAGAATGGGATATCTGAAAAATATTCCTTTCGTTGTGAGTTTGTTGTTGTTTTTGTAGGAGAAAAGTATTGTCCGTACATAAAACATATTTGGCGAGCTAGAACGGTGACGTCATACCCCGCCTAATATTGGGCAATGGCATGTATATAGAAAAAATAAATAAAAATGTTACCATTAATTTTCTCGATAAGCAATTCGGGGGGTTGTTTTAACGGAAGTCTTCCTGAGTTTGGTACATTTGCAAATTTATTTGAAGGAAACAGTATCTGCATCGGAAATGGTGTTCTCCTTTGGAATTTGAATATGCAATACTTTCTGAAAAGTGTGATTTTGACAAAGATCTTTGAATCTATTCTTCTTTCGCCAGATGTATAATTCATTGTTCCCAATTGTAGCAATCGTCTTCTGTTTCTAAGACTGGAATAAATTTGGGGAAATTGAAAAACTGTGCATTTTGCATTCCATTTTTCCGATGTAGTAACTGGTCATTACGGTCAATTTCAGCAATATTCATATCATATAAAAATATTGTCCGGTTTTTAGTTTTTCTTTCCCGTTTCGCAAACACTAATGTGTTTGGGATGGTATTTGGTTATAATGGAGAGATGGAGACATGAAAACGCACAAAATCCACGTGAAACTCACTGCAAATCTTGGGTGAGATTAACTGGAAGCAAGAATTTTGGCAGATACATTTATGGGCATATGCCTTCCGGTCCGCGAGCGTGTTAAAAATTCTCATTTGGATCACGGGGTCGATAAAATATGAAAATGGAGCTTCTTCTCGGTAGAAGGAAAGACAAGTAAACGTCCTATCTTGTTGTCTCGACAGAAGGCCATCAACCATTTCACATGTTCCATGGAGCATCCAATTTTTCACGAGATATGATCGCCAACGGCAAGTTATTTTTATATCCATAAAAGCGTGGGAAACTTCTCATTTCCCGGCAGCTATAAGGTTTATGTATACCCCTTGAAAAAAAAAGAATCAAAGTGGAAATAACTCATGTTAGGAGCAGTTCTGAAAAAAAATTGTCGACTTTTGTCGAGAAAATTTTGAAAAAATGAATTAAAACGGCTAATTATAATGTTTTTCCGTGTTTTTTCAAAAACCATACGACAGATTTCGCTTCAACTTCTTTGATAAACGGCAAATAATTTGAGAAAACACGCACATTTTTTAAATGATTCTTGAACTTATATTTCTTTTAATTTGGTAAAAATGTATTCCAAACTCTCTTATTTGAATATTAATCAAATAATGTTGGTATTTTTATCGTATTATATTCGAATAGAAATATGGGTATCATCCACATCTTTCAAATAATGAAAAACCTCTCACAATGCCTCAAACCCAATTTGAACAGATTAGTATTTAGAGTAACGACAGTTATATCTGCTACCCATAAGATACTGCCGTCTGCAGGAGAGAGAACTTGGTTGAACCATTCACGTAATTCGCCACATGATCGCGAAATTCATAACGGGTGATGAAAAAGTCATGTAAAGTTTTGGTTTGTGAAAAAAATAATTTTTAGGCATCATCAGGAGTAGAGTGCCTATCCCTATTTTTCAAAATACAGAAAAATTCATTGGGTATATTCAATTTCCATCCAATCATCTATTCAGATATTGAATTTCAAAGAGGTACTAATGAAATTGATTTTTAATCGACGAAACCAAAAAGGAGGAGGTTCTCTAGTCGACCCGTATATTTCCAACCGACGAAACCAGAAAGGAGGAGGTTCTCTAGTAAAACCCGTATTTTTTTTTCCATAATTTTTTTTTATGTATGATCACGCATAACTTTTTACTGAGGTGTTCGATTCCGATAATTCTCATTTCAATGGATAGGGTGTTTTTCGAAGGTGGTTCACTTTGAATTTAAAAAATGAATTCCATCCCTAAGGGTAGCAACATGAAGGATATTGATCACTCACCCTCTGAATTCTGGTCCGTTAACCGATTCTATCAGGCATAACTTTGTACTGGGTTCTTCGATTTGGATAATTCTTTTTTTAATGGATAGGATATACCTTATATTCAGATTTCGAATGGAATAATATACCCTTACGGGTAGAAAAATAGGGGATAATTGATTTTTCACTTATGAACATTGGCACACACATACGTAGTTGACAATGACAGATCGCTACTGACATTTTTTCCGTTCCACATCCGTCAAAACCATTATATTCTATGAGAGGATGGAATGATATACAAAGTAATGAAATAAACTTACCAGAACAACAAAAATAATTTATATTACAACAAATAGTAAAAGTAGATAATCATCATCAATCAATCAAGTATTTTTAATGTGAGCTGTGAAATTTCATAAAAAAATCTAGATAAACCTCACCATTAACTATGCCTTCAAAAAAATGAGGGCCAATTATTTTGTTATCAATGATACCAGCCCAAACGTTCACTTTTCCAGGATAATGTGTGTGAGCCTCACACATCCAATGAGGATTTTATCTACTCCAACATCTATAGTTTTCTCTATTAACCGTTTGATTCAAAAGTAGCTCCATCAGAAAATACAATTTTGTTTATGAACTGCAAATCTGCTTTCCTTCTGTCTAACATCAGTTCACAGAATTGTTGCCTTCTATCAGGATCATCCTCAATTAACACCTGAACCAACTGAACTCTATAAGGATGGTATTTTTTTTTATCTGACATTTTCACATGTCCAGCTTTACGATTTTTTTTCCTATATTACTAACTGTAGACTGAGAGACGTGTCGATATTTCACAAACTTTTGAGTTTTTGTTTTATTACCGCATCCAAACATAATTTAAATGTATTTTCTTTGAGTTTCGGATAAATGAACCATAGTTGAATCAAATACACACACACATATTTTTCAATGCACTGACGTGTCAGCAACTTATAAATATCAAAATAACAGTAGTCTACTAGATTGACATAATATTATTTATGTGGGTTTTGTGAATAATTTTTTGGTGTAGACCTGACAATATTGCAGATTGAAAAGTTAGGATAACTGAAGAAATGGATAACATAACCTCTGAGGTCCTACAAAATGTTGTACGAGAATTCCAAGAACGACTTGCTTATTGTCCAGAAGTGAATGGTGGTCTTTTTGAACATTGGAAAATACTTCCTAAACATTATGTGACATTATTTCCTTCATTCTACGTAAAGTATCAAGATTTTACATTTTCAAAATAACTTTTTCAGGTTATGATTGCACCAAATTTGAAAAACTCAATAGTGCTGAACAGGAAATGGAAATACCTTTCGAACAAGGTTTTACACGACCCCCTTTCTCATTTAAATTTTTGGAGGGAGTGCTCATAATTCAGAGGGTGTGTAAGGTGGGGGTAATATTTTTATACCGTGAATTGTCAAATTAATAATAGAAATCGACCCGTTTTCCAAACAAATCCAAAATAACTCTAAAATTGAATTTATTCCATACCTATGGACCGCACTGTAGATTCAAATGCTTGTCGCGCAAAGTTTTCAGTTCGAATACAAAAGCGACGAGCTTTTGAATCTATAACTCACGAAATAATCTACGTCCACACAATTATATTCTACATCCAAAGCAATTATATTCTACTCTTCAGTACATTTGAATGAAAGCTTGTCTTTAAATAGGTTTTTCATTAATTATTTTATTTTGTGCTTTTTGGTACTCAAGTACGCCTTAATCTATGCATCGTTAGTATGAGGCCTTTTTTCTGTGAGTTCTGAGCTATCTAGTCCTTCAATGAAGATACCATCTAAAGATTAACTCATCCGCCATCTTGGAGATGCCATCTTCAGTTAATGAATTTGAACTGAAAATCTCATTCCTCGGCTAAATTCATAATCTTTGACCCCATAAACCGTGACATGCCAATTTTGAATCAAATCGGACCATAAACTTGAATCTCGTTCGCCAACTTGGAGCGCCATTTTGTTTTTTTTCTTTAACCAAAAATTTCTTGAGCCGTCATTTCAAAAACCCCCACATACAAATTTTGAATAGAATTGGAACACAATCACAAAACTCCTCCACCATTTTGGAGCCGCCATTCTGATTTATGAATTTCGACAAAAAAATTTATAATCTCCGACCCCGGAAACCTTCACATACTAATTTTGAATCGAATCGGACCGTTATCACAAAACTCGACAGTCATCTTGTAGCTGCCATTTTGTCTCTTATCTCTAAAAAAAATTGTTTAATGCATTGTCTCCGCAATAATGAACACCTACCAAACTTCAGCTCAATCGGATGTTGGCAAGTACTCGAAAAATGGATTACAAATTTTGAACCGGAAAGAATGACTGACATACGAACGAAGCAAGTTGAATAAAAGCTAGTAAAAAAGGGTTTTTCATTAATTATTGGATTTTAACATTAAAGTAAATTGTTTGGTTAACGACTTAATTCTGATTATTTTTAACTTTTCAGTCCATATTGCCACAAAAGCGTGTTTTTTAGTTTTATCAACCTATAATTTTTTTTCGGTATTTTATGCTCCTTTATTATATTATATTCTGTTCTTTTCTCTTCATCACTCTTTCAATATGAATTTCGTTCCTCCACTTGATCAAGTTTACTATAAACTATTCAAGCAAATGCCAAGTTATATATGTTCAAGTCCTATTTTTGTTTGGACAATATCCCAAACTTCATTCTGAGCTCATATGTAATACTATTGTAGGAATATATTGCAACCACCCTCTCGGCAAGCACCGAATAGAATCACTCTGGAATAAAATTGCCATACTACACTTTGGATAAGTGATTTCCGTTTGCTTCCCGCTTTCGTGGAGTGAAGGCAGAACACAAAAACATGCGATGGAACCTTAATAAAAAACCAATCCTGACAGCGAGACCAGATAAAAGCTTCTATGAGGATGTGGTGAATAACGTACGCCTTTGAAAAATTTCATTTTCTAGTTGGGAGAGTAATTTTCAGTCCAACTGTCACGTCTGTTGATATCAGGGGACAGGCTGGAATGCTAATCACATTGTGATAGAATTTATTTTCAGTTTGTTCTTTCTCTTTGGTCCAGTTCATTTATTATGTGCCGGTAATCCATTGAATTACTCAGCTGACTTCTTCCAATGAAGTCAAATATCTGGGCGTTATAATCGAGAATAACATGGAACACTCACTTTAAAAATATTTTTCCCAAGGCAACAGCGGTAATCTGGACGTGCCGCAGAGTTTATGGCAAAATGCCGAAAATGATATACTGGTTATATCAAACGATTATCAAACCTATGGTCAGCTATGCCTCATAAGTATGGTGGCCAGAAACCCAACAGCACTCGCTACAAATCGTGCTGCATAAAGTGCAGCGGTTAGCCTGTCTGGGAATCACAAATACAATATCCCCGTGTCCCACTGCAGCACTAGAGATAATGCTGAATCTTCCGCCACTGCACTCGTGTGTAATGACTCTAGACTGTACCAGTCATCAAACCTCAAGGCTGGAAATCCTAATGGACTTCTGAAAATTCTGGAAAATATTCCCCTATATAACAGGTACATGCCATCTGATATTATGCAAGCTAGGAACGACTTCAAAGTGGTTATAAACAACCACCCTATATTCACAACGAACATGCCTCAACTAGAGAAAAAATTATAGGATGGTATACTAGTGGTTCCAAATTGGACGAAAGGGCTGGAGTGCGAGTAACGGGTCCTAATTTTAGGCTCTCAGAATCTCTAGACAAAGCCCCAACATTTTTTCGAACAGAAACCCATGCTGAAGAAATTTGCGCCCAAAAATGCTTCGGAAGAGGCTTCAGGGGGGCGAAGATCGATATCCTATCAGACAGCCAAGCAGCACTAAATGCTCTCAAGTCATTCACTTGTGAGTCTAGATTGACTTGGGACTGAAAACTCTTCCTAAGACAACTGGTTACGAACAATCAGGTTATTCTGATGTGGGTGCCAGGTCACAAGGGAATCGAAGGCAATGAAGAAGCAGACATCCTTGTCAAGGAAGGCGCAAACACTCAACTTTCTGGCACGGAACCCTCTTATGGTCTTTCCAAAACCCACATCAACGGAGAGTTTTGGCCCGGAAAGCTGACCAAATTAAAATCCACTCTAATAAGGTTTCAAGGCATGAACGAGCGAAGAGGCCTCTGAGCCCATCGCCAAAAGGAGTTGAACAGATTTTCGAGTTGGACAAGAAAGACTTGGAACTGGCAACGGGACTGCTCACCAGGCACTGTCCTCTGAGGTATCACCTCAAAAAAATGGATAGATCAGACAGTGAACTGCGCCGTTACTGCGAAAACTTTAATGAAACTGTAGAACACCTGCTCTGCGACTGCCAAGCGCTGTTTTGCAAAAGACTCTTGTTCCTAGAATGAGCTCCACTAACACCCTCAGACATCAGGAATTCAGCTCCCAGAAAATACAGGTCGAGATTCGGAGAGACTGAAGAGCCATATCGACACTCCTACAATCTACAGTCTATGGAAAACACAACAATACACTTTTTTGATCCGATGCAACAAATTTGCAAAATATAATTCCGATTAATATGGCGCCATGCTATAATTTCTTGTTCTTCAACGGTAATTAAAAAAATTCCATATCAGTGCAGATGGAATTTTGAGAAAAATTTGTTCCCTCAATTTTGTTTCTTCCTATAGTCATTCATGCCTTCGACCAATTGGCTGGATAATATTTATATCCCAGTTTTTGACTAATGGAGAATCTGGCCAAATTCAATAGATATTTTCTGCTGTAGTGATTCTGTGACAAAAATACTACCAGGAATCCGACTATGCCATTATACGAAAGACGGTCCGCAGTAATATCTCCCTATGTTTCCTACTCGCAAGTGTCATTGCTAAATTTGTTATGAGCATTCAAATGCAAAGAATCTTTTTTGTTCTTGGTTTTTGCTTGTAACATGAAAACTGAAGAAGCAATCGAGATGCACTCGGAGACAAGTTGTATAGAATTGGAATAAGTTTTAGCACAACGCGATCGGATCATTAGTGAACGAGAAAAACCAAAAAAACCAGACAAAGTCAGCGTTAAAAAAAAACATTTCTCCACCTTTTTCTGGGTGGTAGTGCAGGCTACTCACGACATTGTAGTGATTGATATGTACTCCATGAATGAGAAATTGAAGCGCTGTCGGATCATTGGTTTTGGCATAATTGCAATCTGATTTTTTTAACGCACTTTTCTGCAGCAGACCTGGATGCTCCATACGTGGTCCAATTTCAATTTTCCTGAAAGATTTTAAAAGAAGTAGTATAGTACTACAAAACGGCATTTTGCGATGAAATGCTGCGAAATAGGTGAGAAATACTTGCAGACATGACCGAAAACCGGAGTCCATGAAAGCGGCTCAGGAGTGGGGGTAAAGCAGCAGTCGCGGGGAAGCGTATACAAGCACGCTGCGCCCGTTATGAATCTTCTGCTCTACCCCCACTCCTGCACAGCTTTCATTCACTCATGATGGCGCAGTCGGATTCCTGGTAGTATTTTTGTCACGAAAAAATTTCTATTGATTGGTCTACTTCGCTAAATTGAGCGCCGACCTATTCGACTGACAAAGTGACGTAAATTTTTCCGACTAGGCTTGTTGGGATAATATTCACTTCAGGTATTGTTTTGCAACTTCCTCTATTTGCATATTTGAATTGGGGAAGAGAACAAATTGGACGAAGAAAAAATTGACATTTTCAAATATATAAATTATGCAAGTATTCTGAAAGTAGTTTTAACCTCTTAGAATTAACATTTTGGAAAATCTTGCAAAAGTTGACTCAACCATTACCAATACTTCTCGACATGAAGGGTACTCTTTCCCTTTCGAGAATGTATAGATGACTTCAATATATAACCCGTACTTCATGTAACTTTTTTTTAATCTATCGTTACCAAGATACGGGCCCTCGAAGTTACAAAATGAAAAATATTTTTCTTTGATAACTTTCCAAGTGAATATTGAAAATCAACCAAATTCTGTTGATTGACGAAACAAATGAATTCCTTCTATGAGGTTACATGCATGAGTCAGTTGGTTTGCTACTAAGTCAGGTATGGACTGTCCCCAATGATCTACACCACGACACATTGAAAGGACCGAGATTTCTCAATATTTTTCAACAGAACAAGGTTTTCTGGACAATTTTCTAAATAAAAGTACTTGTGTGTAAAGTCGATCGGAGCAACGATTTTTGACTAAAATTCGCTTTTATTCGACGACATCCAAACCGAGCGTCCACCATTATCTAAAATAAAAAATTAAAAAAGCCGAAATGATAATAGAGAGTTATTGCAACTTTCAAATAATCGCTATCTCCATTGAAAGATCCACTCCTAAATTATCGTCTGATGCGATTTCGTAAGGATGTTATTGCAACAAACTTCTTCCAAGATGCTTATGTTCAAGCAAGTACGTCAAATTATGTGAAACAATTCCACGTAATGGAATTATATCGTCTTCGAATGTGAATCTCAATTTTTTCCCCTTTTTCTTCAGTCATTGTTTCACCAGAAAAATTAACTTATGGAAAGAATCACACTTTTGTTCGTTAGTTGGACGCATAAGTGACACTTGGACGAATTAATTCTTCACAATATTGTTGGGGTAGAAAATATGCCACCACCAAATAAACCTGCTTCATTTGATTTTGAAAATATATAGACACGGAGTGCATAACAAACAGATTTTCGACTGGCCGCAGATATATGACAGAAAAAAACAAATCTGTCAGAATGAAGGACCTCTCAATAAAAGGTTCTTGGCCTTCATTTAAATAAAGTAAGGGATGCCTGTATTTTAGATTGATGATATTTTCGAAGTTGGACACAATGCGCATGCGTATATGTCAAAATGATAGAAACTTTATTAAAAGAACTATAAAATGGACGTTGCAATAACTCTCCAATGATAACGTTAATTTAGCAACATTACAAACTGGAATAGAAAATCAAATAACTATCTGAATGAAAATGCAAATTTTCAATTTCAGATTTTTTCTTTTGAGTTAGGGCCTTTTCAGAATAACTATCAGATGTAGTTCAATGTCCAGCGTGGCTTTAGCCGGGGAAGTAGTTGTTTTCTGTTAGACATTCACAAAAAATAACTTCTTTTAATCGTGGATTTTTCAATTCACAGAAAAATCTTTCTATCAATATTTAATTGTGAATGTTTCCCTATTCAACATGAATACCCCACAAGAGGTTATCTTGACGATGGAAGATAGTGACTAAAGTTTATCTTTCAGTCGCAGATGATTCCACATCTGATTTTATGAACATCCTGTTTATATTTTCAACAAATCAAACTGGGATAATAATGAAAAATATGAAAATGCAGTCAATATTTAGAATTTACGTGTGCAATAATCACGTATTTTGTTGGTCTGTTTTCTGAATTACGAACTGTGGTGATCTCATGAAACTCAAGTTACAATTTTTTTTCACAGGTTTAAAGGTTGGGCAGTTTGAAATTTGATTAATGAAAATCTTCAACATGAATTATGAATTCAGCTGAAAAAACTCAAATGAGGAAAATATGTATACTAGTACGAATCAACTACAAAAACAGTTGAACATGAATGGGTGAAAAATATCCAGTGGGTAATCATGTTTCATTTCTTCCACAGATGTTAAACAAACATCTATGAAAAAGAAAGGAAATAGTTTCGATGAAAAATTAGTAACTGAAATGTTTTTCGAAGAATATGCAGATAAGCACGTATTTTATGGACGAGCGTTCTGTTATGCTTTTTCGCCGTCTTCATTCCGAGCTTCTTCCAATTGGTTGCTACCGGCAAGAGAAATTTTTGAGCGTGTCGATCGCAGCTTGACAGGCAGGAGACAGGCATCCGTGATGGATAATTAATTGGAGCATGTTCAGTCGATTTTTTGTCGATATTATAGGTACTTTCCTAGGACTGTACGTACCATTTTATTGGAAGGAAATATATTGGGGGCTGTCGCTGATGATCCTTCCATGAGCATAACAAATCTATCAGAACAGTTCGAAATCCAAATCCAGTAATCACAAAATCATTAGAGAACAACTACTCTACCCTATCACCTGCAGAACCTTGACACCTCAAGATTTTCCAGCAGTACTGGAATATGCCAATTGATTCATGGGTAAAGAAAGAGAGGATTTTACTTTTATTAAACGAGTTTCACCCACTGATGAAGCAGGTTTCAGTGAAGATGGAGTCATCAACTTCCATAATCTCCACATATGGGCCGAAGAAAATCCCTATGGAAGATTGTTTAAGCTGGTAGTTTAAGCTGGTATCATAACTAACTTGAAGGACCATCCGTTGTACATGATCGAATGAACATGTTCCATTGCAAATCCGAAGAGATATGTGGTTTATGTATGATGCCGTTTCTCCTCATTTTAGTTTGATTGTGCGGGACCACCTGATTTTTCCCGATAGATAGATTGGTAGAAGAGAGCCACATTCATGGCCAGCTTGGTCTCCGGATTTGATTCCATTGGATTTTTTTGGGGGAGCATTACATCGTGAAGCCATACAAAACGATCCTGGAATGCTATGTACAGAAGGGGTATCTTCGCAGAGTTCGAAAATGTATCGAGAGAGAAGGTGGTCATATCGAGAAGTTTGTGTAGTGGATTTTTTATTTCTGTTTTCTCCTGAGGATTGCGATTGATATATAAGCTCTGAGTTCTGTTAGGTGGAAGTTTTCACATTATTTAAATTTTCAATGGAGATTCTTCCTATTGTTTCTATTGTTATTGAAAATAAATCAAACAATGGTGGATGACTCAGGGTGGATGTCGTCGAATAAAAGTGCATTTTTATCAAAAATCGTTGCTACGATCTACGTTACGAACGGGTACTTTTATTCAGAACATTTTCCAGGAAACCTTGTTTTGTTGAAGAATATTGAAAAATATCAGTCATTACAATAATTTGGGCCATGTGGGGCAGTCCGTTCCTGAGTTTTTAGCAAACCAATTGACTCGTGCTGGATACTTATCGAAGGAATTCATTTGTTTCGTCAATTACCAATATTTGGTTGATTTTATGAAAAAAAAACACTTCTTTCTCATTCTGTTACTTCGGAGGCCCGTAACTTAGTAACGAAAGATTTCAGGAAATCAAATTATATAATGATAATAATTTGTCTTTATTTTCTCAAGAGAATATAACATAATGATAAGAGGCATCGGATGTTGTGAACATCAGGCAAAGTTTATCTAGGAAGCTATTCTTACACTTAACCTGTGCTTTACTTAGTCCTAATACTAATCCTAAACCTAAAACATATTTCTAGCTTGAAATTCACATGTTTACATATCATCCTACTTGAAGACTGAATTGTATGTAAAACTTCTTTCAAACAGAGACGTGGGTATGATGAGGCATTGTTAATGTTAGCTGGAGTCTAACATTCATAGTGTGGACATGTTGCCTAAAAATCTGGTTTTTTTTCAAGATAATCAGGGGTAGAACTCATAGGCAATTTATGTATGAAATTCAGGAAAAAATATCTTGTGGAGCGGTTCATATCGAGCTTAACGACGAATATCCAATTATAGAGACAGCTGCCGCCCCATCTTTGAAAACCTTGAAATACTCACCTTACCGTGTATTTACATTCTCAATTGTTTGTTACATTTTCACGAAAATAAAAAATAAAATAAAAAAATAATACATTTCACAATTATACCACAAGAAATTGTAACTTGATCCGACCTACCAGACATCGTTTAACGTCTTCTGAACGCAATACTATAGATGTAAAGTTATATAATAAATTGCCAGATCATATTAAGGAGTTACCTACCCACTTGTTCAAGAAACAAATTCGAAATTATTTGCTATCACACTGCTTCTACTCGGCGGGGGAGTATTTGGAGGCTAATGTGTGATCATGGGAAACTACGACGCATTAACAATAAATAAATAACCACTAAATGCCATTGGGGACCACTCTTCACCTAACCTAATTGAAAAAAAAATTTTTATTTTAAAATGTACTAATTCTCGTTTTTATGTCTATGTCTATTTTTACATTCACCATACATGCTTACTGCTCTGTTTTGACTTACCACAAATGGATTTAATTTTTTCTGTAATGTGGCTGAATAAATACTAACATTCAAGTTATTTTGTATTTCCTGGATTCTGTAAACTGTTCTTCGTTCTAAGCAGGGAGGATATATGATGTATAGTGCTGAAAAAATTGACAATACGAGACACTCACATTCAGACCTGAACTCATTATACAATTTTAAGCGTGCATAAGAGCGATATATTAGTGTCTTGAAATCTTAATTTTTGATCGATGATGAGACCTAAGTTTTTCGATGATGAGACCTAGAATTTTAAACGTGTTTGCCCTATGTACAAGCGAATTCTTCGTTTGAGCTGTTCTCTCACTCCTTCGGAACAAAATGAGATAACAACACTTTTGGTGGAATTTAATGTTAAATTATATATGCCTAACAAAATAATGGCAAATGGCTTGTAAATCGCAGTTTATTTCATGACAGGTATCATTGGCGACAGCGGGGTCAAAATAATGCACAAGTTGATTGTCGTCTGCATAGGTTCGGAGATTTGAGAATTTTATTTTTTCGTAAACATTTGCTGTATAGATTAAAAACAATATGAAATAAGAACGTGTGATATTCTGACCCCATCTATACATTTCCGAGGGGAAAGAGGAAATCCTGGGACAACCTGTTCTATAGTAGGTGTAGCTTTCACATTGAAGTAATGATGTTGTCTTAGATTATCAAGAATGAATCCCTTCAGTGCGTTTTCGAATTGCAGAGGATATACCAATTTTTCTAACGTTCACGTAATTTATTATACAAGTTCGGTGCCAAATAATTAAAGGATCGTTGTATTATTGTTTTCATCATATAGGAAACCTGGTGCTAATTTCGATTTATTGTATAATATGGATGGTTAGCTACTACTGATGTTTGATGTGTTGTGTGATATTTTGTTAGTGCGAGGAAATGATATAGTTGTCTGGTGTCCATGACTTCGGTTTCTAGGTACAGTTGATTTGAGTCGTATCGTCGATTTTTCGAAAAGAAGAGACTGAGGAAGCGGTTTTGACTCATTTCTAATAGTTGTATGTAGGTTTCCGCAGCAGCTCCTCATCCCAGTATTCCATAGCGAAGATGGCTTTCCGCTAGTGCATAGTATAGTGTTGGTTATATTTTTTCAAGATACCCAAATCCATATTGAATAGTTTGAAGTTTCTTAGTGATTTATTTTATATGTGCGTTCCACTTTAAGTGTGAGTCGATGATGACTCCCAGATATTTAATTTCGTTGAGTGGTGAAATATGGTAGGGTATATCATTTATCAGCTGAACGGGACGTAGTTGGTTTTTTCTAAGTTCACTGTTAGTAATTTATCATATGAGAATATTTTTCTGAAATCATGTATTTTTCTGAGATCATTTTGAGTTTTTCTTTCAGTTCATCACAAGTGTCAGCAGTATAGAGTACTGCCTTATCATCAGCGAAACCAAGAATAAATTAATCACTTTGAAGAGAATATAATTCATTTATATGAATATTGATAAGTATAGGTCACATGACAGTGCCTTGTGGTATTTCGTATTCAATTTTTATCATTCCGCTGTTTTATTTATTGGTATCTATTTGAGAGGTAATTTTCAAATAGTTTCAGGCTTTGTCCGCTTACGTCCATGTTTTCAAGAGATTTCAAAAGCAAACCATGGTGAACCGTGCTTTTGAGAGGTCTATGAATACGCAAGCAAAGACAAGGTTTGCTATTGCGTCCTCGGTAGATTTCTTTTCCCGAAATCCAAATTGATGATTAGAAATTATATTATATTTATTCAAGAAATGAACTGGATGATTTTCCAAAGCTTTCTCAAAAATTTTGGAAATGTGGGTTATAAGAGTGAAGGGGCGGTAATTTGTGATTATATTTGGGTCCCCTTTTCTGAATAGTGGAATAATGAGTGATTCTTTGAAATCTGACGGAAACAGCAGCTTTCTTGATTTCAATATATTGAATAATACTGTGCAGCTCTTCAGAGTCTATAGGCAGAACCATGGAATTGCACACGTTCTTATTAGTTGGTTTACAGTTTGTTATTTCACTTATTTTGTTTGCTTGTGTTTTTCGAATGGATGCAAACTCTCTGTTGAATTCATTGGTAATATCTGACGAGTGTATAATGCTATTTCACTATTTTATAACGGATAACAGTGGTTAAAAATGAAGAAAAAATAATTTAAAAAACCAAAAAAACATTTCTTGTCTAACTTTTGGAAACCACGAAACAGCATGTTTTGGTACATTTCTTCTTCTGGCTTATCAAGAAATTATCGTAAAATTTTCAGAAGAAAATTCTGTTTATTTTTTATGGACCATGAACTTTCAGTGGTTGTGCAAGAGGTTATATCAATCAATCAATACTTTATTTTCCCGAGACTTTTTTACAAGCATGGAAATCGTCAACTACACAAGTAAAAATAGGAGATAAAAAATCAAGGGATAAAATATGGAATATACATGTGAGAAAAACAAATAAAAAATATATATATATATATATATATATATATTTGAAATAGTTTTCTTGAATCCTTCCTGTATTTTTTTTCTCGTAGTTTCTTGGGTTATTGGATTCGACAATTATTGAGACATTTATATTGGTGAAGACGTTTCGTTCCGGGCCTGGGACTTCTATATATATATATATATATATATATATATATATCATATATATTGAATGTACATAAAAAAAAAATAGTAGTGGTAGGAGATAATCATATAAAACTATTGAAAAATGGTATTTTTTGGTGCATCCGAATAGAATGTTGCTTGTAAAAGTTATTTTATATTTTTCCACTCCCCGGTGCATAACTCTGGGAGTGATCATTTAGCTTTCTTGAAATAACATAACAAGCAAAAGAATCCCCTCGTTTTCGCAATTAAATACGATAAAGAATTGTTAGAGAGACTTTGCAGGTTGTTAAGAAGCTAATTAAACAATCCATAATTTTTTTCGTTTTCCGGTGGAAATATATTTATATATTCTTTGCGTGCTATGGAATCGTATTGAATTTTCCTTCTTATATAGGAAACATTGCGTGTCCGGCCTGAGATTAATAATATACTAGGTGTATGGTTGGTATTATTATGATATGGCAGTGAATGAGCAGACAAAATAATAGAAGCGGCCTCGATTTAACTGTCTTTCCGAAGATTTTTCAAAGTAAACCGCCCCTGCCATGAAGTTAGTTTAACCTCCATATGAATGTGGGTCCACTAATGGCAAATGACCACGAGAAATTCAGGGAGTATGAAAATCTACTTCAAGAATTCCATTTACGGGTAATAATTGTATAACAGGACAATTACTAAAAATGCAAGGTTAAAAATCAAAATTCGTTTATTGCCTCAAATTTTTATTTTTACAATGAATTCATGCCCTCCAGAAATATATATCGAAGCTGCCGTGGAATATTTTCAATAGTTAGAGATTTAGAACGAATTTTATTTGTAAGTATCCAGAAATCATCATACCGAATACGGATTAAAACCTACTCAACATCTTTGTTTTGTTACATCACTGCTAAAAAGCACAGAATAAAATAATTATTAAAAAAATATTTCTGAAAACAAGCTTTCATTCAAAAATGCTAAAAAGTAAAACAAATAATTGCTTTGGATGTACGATGTAGGTTATTCCGTGAGTTATAGATTCAACAGCTTGTCGGGCAAAGTTTTCATTTCGAATACAAAAGCGACAATCTTTTGAATCTATAACTCACGGAATAACCCACGTCGTACATCCAAAGCAATCACTTTCTCAATTCTTAGCGCATTTGGGTAAAATGTATTTTTTTATTAATTTTTTTATTTTATGCTTTTTAGTAAGTACGCTTAGATCTATCCATCTTTGTTATTGCATCGTCATTATGAGCCTTTTTTTCTGTAAGTTCTAAGATATCTAGTTCTTCAATGAGAAAACCATCTAAAGATTAACTCGTCCGCCATCCTGGAGCTGCCATCTTCAATTCCTGAATTCTGACAAAAAATCAATAATCTTCGACTCAATTCATAATATCCAACCCCAAAAATCCCGACATACCAATTTTGAATAGAAACGGTCCATTAACACAAAACTTCTCCACCATCTTGGAGCCGCAATCTTGAATTTATAAATTTTGACAGTAAATTCATAATTTCCGACCCCGAAAACTTCCACATACCAATTTTGAATAGAATCGGACCATAATCACACAGATGGTCCGTCATCTTGGAGTCACCATTCGGATTCTATTAATTCTGACAGAAAATTCATTATCGTCCACCCCGACAACCCCCACATACCCATTTCGAATCGAATCGGACCATAATTACAAAACTCGTTCGCCATCTTGGAACCGCCATCTTAAATTATTGAGTTTTGAAAAAAAAATCATAATCTCCGACCTTGAAAACCTTTACGTACCAATAGCCGAGAACACGAACTCACAAATCTCTTTCATATGTGCTTGAGGTTGAAATATAATGATGAAATATAATAAATGCATAGTTTTTCCTAGAAGATATTGTGTAATATCCGAATAAACGCCGCTCTAAAACTCTCAAACTCAGTGAGACATTCAAACACAGCATTATTGCCGCTTCTTTTGACGTCATAAGTTCATCGAACATTTTCCTCAGTTGCTAGTGTCACTATTTTGCGAAATTTCTGAGGATTTGTTATTCTGTTTCATCCGATACAGAACATGTGTCAGCATGTGTTATATTGGAATGAAGACTTCTCATTTGATAGCTGTTCTTGATTTAGTGATTCTTGAATAATATGTATGTATACTAGGTGCCAATGTCATTATTTGTTTGGCCTGCTCACATTGTAAAGAAATATTATGAATAACGCTTGACAACGCTGTAATTCCTGGCCTTTTGCGCGATCGGCGAGTGGCCAGTGTTCCTATTTTGCGGAGCTCCTGAGGAAATGTTATTCTGTTTCATCCTGTGAATTAAACAGAACTTGTGTAAGCATGTGATATATTGAATTGAAGACTTCTCTTTGATAGCTGTTCTTGATTTAGTTATTCTTGAATAATATGTATGTATATCGAATGCTGTCATTATTTTTTTGGCCTGCTCACATTGTGATGAAAAATTGTGAATAACGTTCGACAACTCTGTTGCTCTCGGGGGTCTGAACCTGGACCTATAATTTTGATTTTCCACATCTTCTAATTCTCGGAAGATAATTTTCGAGAGTTGAAATGAGATATGACAGCGAAACACAATTAGTTGATAAGATTCAGAAATGTTGTTTTCCACAACTCACTAAGTTGAAGAATTATTCGAACTGCAAGGACACCCCTGAACTAGATGTAGATTTTTGAATTTAAACAATTTGTCACTGCACCGAAATATAAAAATGATGTCATTTTTTTCCTGAATGTATGTTCTAGAGAGACATGTAGGTGGCCTAGAGGGGTTCCATTAGAATAAAAATAATTTTCGATCAATAAGTAACACAAAAAATATTATTTCAGAAAAAAATATGTTTCTCTGTTATGTGCGACTAATTGTGAATAGCTTTGACCAAATCTCATTTATCCACGAGGTGAAATAAAAAAACAACGAAAAAATTACATTTGACATAAGGTTCGGACTTGTTTTGACCTGAACTTGAATATGTAAAAATATACAGGGTGTTCTATTTGAAATAACAAAGTTGCTTGTATTTCCAGAGAAACCAAAAATCCGCCATATTAGATTGCAATGTGATCAAATCCAGAATGGTTGCTTATATAACTGTACCAAATTTCAGAAAAATCCGTTCACGAATGCAGAAGTTACAGGGGTGGCCCGATATCCTGTGTTACCTGGTAATTCTCCAATACATGCTGAAGGCGCAATGTGTCACGAGTCTTCACATACATGATAGAACGACAGTTTGGGCTGAATGTAGATCATGCTGATGATTCAGACCATGATCATTTGCTTGATGATCGGATTCATCGAACTTTGAGACAGCCTGGCCATTCGTCCAGCTTCGTTGGATGAAATTGGGGCGCATTTATGACGGAATTCGCACTTCAATAAATGAACTATTTCCGGATAACCAGATGCAGTCATTGTCAGATATCAATAATTTGAGTCGCCTCTAGAGTTTTCTTTGAAAGCGATCATGAGTACGAAAGAAGGACAAAATCCGACCTTCCCGCCGAAGTCTGATCTGCAGTTTGGCCAGTAGTTGAAAAAACTCTCATACAAAGGCTCGATGACGAAGTGGAGGACATGAATGCCCTGCCAAATGAACAATTTGGTTCTCACAGAACTCACTTCATTACAAGTTTCAATAACGGTTATTACGTTCATGTCATACTTCTTGATATCGGTAAGGTATTCTATAGGGAATGGTATGAGTGCCTACTGTAAAAACGAATCAAGTTCAACCCTACTTCTGAGCTTGGTGTACTGGATCATGTCATTCCAGTTGGGCCAGCCATTCCATATAGTAGTATAAAATTTTCCTCTCGTTACGAGGGAAATCGAAGCTGTCACTTTTGCTACAAAGTCTATACACGTAACAGGAAGTAAACATTCAAAAAATAATCAAGTACGCCGATGATACAGCCTTGCTTTCATCTTCAATGAGCAATCAGATCGAGGATGTTTTGCAAACTGCAATAAATGACCTCCAGCGGTGACACTTGAGAAGGTAAATAAGGGTGAATCGGAATAAAATGCAGTCGATTCCTTTAGGGCATAAGAGAAGCGACCCGACAGAGGAGTGACTGTCAGGAAAGGAAGATAGAAATGTGAGAACGGAAGAGTGAGCTTGGGTTCATTATTGATCGTCGGCTCATTTTGGGTACACACGTACATAACATCCAGATCAAAATCGATAAAATGGCTCCCAAATTATATCTGCTCATTAGTAGAAAATGTAAATATTCCCATAGAAATGAAGTAAACATTCATGAAATGGTGTTAATACGTTGGCTGCTTGGGGTCAGGTCTGCCGAACCAACATTTGCGATCTAGAACGGGAGCAGATGAAAGTTCTGCGAATAATCACGAATGCTCCATGGTACGTGGGAAACGTTATAATATTTGAAGACTTGGAGCTGCCTTCCATCAGAGCGCATATGAGAGATCTCAGTAAGGAGGTATTCGATTTTGTTACATGACAAGCCGCTCACGAGAAAAGTCATTCATTATACTTCAGACGACGCTTCGCGTTTTCAATGTTCCGGGTACTCTTGGGACAGATGGGATATTATTTTTCCGATGGCAGGGTAGTGCGAGCTAAATTATCAGATTAAAAATTCACTTCAACAGTAAATTTTGAAATTATTTGTCTTACAAAAATACCCCTGATTTATGTCAATGAACTTCTAAATCACGTCAACTATAAATCGAAGCCCACTCATTCAATGATGAGGAAGTGAGAGCCAAGTGGATACCTTCGTCATTTATAAACTAAAAGAAGATCCTAATTTGCTGATTATTCTTTCTGAACTCATTGATTTGTACATTTCGGCATTGAGAAAATTGATCGTGCCTTCGAATTGGACTTGACTTGGAAATTATATTTTGAATTTGTAGGGAGTTAATCATTCAATGCTACTGAATTGATCCACTAATGCCCAGTTTCATAATATTCAGTCACTACAAAGTTAGAATTAAATTATAGAATGGAGATTAAAAGTTTTGCAGTTGTTGATTAAGAATTCAGTTGAATTTAAATATCTTTTCCATAATAGGCCAACCGATAGAGGGAAAACAAAGCCTTGAATAAAGCTTTGAATGAAGCCGCAAATAGCCTATACCACCTTTTGGAGGATAGTTCGTAGTGGAAACCCTGGTGTCGGCCCCAGCAAAATCGCTTTGTGGTATTTTTTTAACAACAAATAGGTCAAAAATGACAACTTTTTCGTTTTTTCACAAATATTTCAGAAAGTATTGGAGAAATTCCCACATTCACTGGAAATTTTGTAGAGAATTTGAAAACCTACGTAATGGGTTTTTGTGCAACCGGATCGGTGCATTTTCCACTGAGAAAATCTAAAAAAAAAGAGATAATTTTTTAGAAATTCATAATTTTTATAAATTTGAAGCTGGAAAAACATTCTTGCGGGAAATGATAGATAATTATATGTATTTCAACTGCGCGGAAGATGGTTTCTATCCGATATGTAATTTTTGCTCAATCGCGTTATAATCAATTTGAGGGCTTATCTTGCAAAATACGCCGATTTAAGGGAAATTGTCGTAATCAAACTCTGTAAACGGCATCTCGAAGTGGAATCGAAATCTACAATTTGTTCATTTTGGATTTCCACCTAAGAGGTGAGAAATGTGTTGAAAATGTCACTGAAAGTTGCTGCAAACGCTTGATACACTCTCCTCCGCTGGCTCGTTTGCCGACTACCGCTACTCGACTCTGCCTCAACGGCACTTTCAATCGTTTGGAGCAACTTTCACTGTCATTTTCAACACCTCTCAGGTAGAAATTCAAAATAATAAATTGTAGATATTGATCTCTACTCCCAGATGCCGTTTCCAGAATTTGAATACGACGATTTCTCTTAAATAGGGCGCAGTTTGCAAGATAAGGATGAATTGTTTATAACGCGATCGTGCAAAAACTACACAGAAACCTCCTTGCGCATAGTCGAACGACATATTATTAACTATCATTTCCCGCTAGATTGTTTGTCCAGTTTCAAATTTATAATAATTATGAATCATTAAAAAATGATCTCTTTTAAGAGGTTTTTCCGGATTTTCTCAACAAAAGTTACATTGAGTTTGAAACGATTACTCCAATACTTTTTGAGATATTCGTAAAAAAACAAAAAAGTGGTCATTTGTTGTTAAGAAAATTCCAGAAAGAGATTTTCCTGGGCAATCACCGGATGTTTCATCTACGAACTATCCTTTGAAGGGAGTTGTAGGCTTTTTGCATCTATAGTCAAGTGGGGAAAAAATTCACACAATGTGGTGGTTAAAGAAAAAAATTGTTCTGTATATGTTAAGTATTAAGTATTTTGTATTTCATATAATTGCGAATATTCCACTATGTATATGTATGATATGGATGAACATAACGATGAGGACCCATCAACCGAGAATAATCATACTGGGCATTTCTTCAAGCGGTACAATCACAAGGGCGTTTCAAATGTTTCAGAAGAGTTTGCTCTTTTTCTATGATGAAATCAAATCATCCTAATTCTTTCATGGTTCTATAATATATCTAGCTCCCATATTTGCAGACACAATTATGGTTTCTCATATACACTCATATATATATATATATATATATATATATATATATATATATTGTTATATAATAACAAATTGTAAAAATACTAATTAATTATTATTTTACTATGAATATTTTCGCACCGCGTTGGGCGCCATTTTGTTATATAATATATAGATAGATATTTTCGCCCTGTATAAGTATTGTATGCTGTAATAATAATTGCTAGCGAACGTCACTGTTCTCTCGTCACGCTGCTGCCAATTGTTATCACTTTTCCCACCACAGCTAAGCAACAGTTGGTACGCCTCTTACCTCAGATAGCCGGTTCAGGCAACAGAGCCACTAACCACTGCTGTCTAATTTCAGTTTATTCAATGGTCATTGTTATGATTGTTGATCATTGTAAGAAAACAAACAACAAAGTATCAAAAAGCAATTATTTCCTTTATTCAGGAAGACTTAATTTTACCTGGCCTACGAGAAATAACTTATACTAATGTGAATCTACAAATATTCACGGATAATCATTAAATCCAATCATGGATAGATAGACACAACCTCACTTCATCCTTGAGAGTGAAGTTTTCTTTTATAGTTCAAAATAAAGTGAAATAAAGTTCTTCAGATGTGAGATACGTTATTTGTGAAATTGTTCAGGACCGCATGTGTACTATTAAAGTTTTTATACCTGGCTGGAAATGTCGGTGTTCAAGAGATGCCCTGAAACTGTATCCTTTCTCACTCCAAGCTCTATCAGGAACTCCAATACAATAAATCAGGAACCATACATATGCATAAATCAGCTTTGGACACTTGGATATGTTGTATAATTAAGGCAATATTGGTTTTTCCCTTCTAATGTTGGAATTATTTCATTTTTCTCTCTCCCAAAATGTTGCGTGGCATTCCCTTCTAAATTTATTTTCGATCTCCTTTCGGCTTTGTTTTTCCTGCTCCCTTGGATATTCATTTGAATATTTGAATTCGCGCACCAAATTTTCACATTTCACTGTTGGGGTTCATCTTATATAATTTATATATACAACTATTTTCCCATTCTTATTACTATGTACATATTTCAATAATAATTGCTTATGAGATCACCCCGTTGTTATTCTCTCACAATTTCCAATTTTCCATATGACCATCTATTCCCTGATTGGCTATTCTCATCAAGAAGTTTGCTGTTCCACCATTGGCTACTTTTAGTTAGCTACAATTTCATATACTGTATGTTTCAAATTCATAAATGTGTTGATCACTTTTTATTCATGAAAATTTTGTACATCTAGACTTTTTGTTGTCTTTTTACCAATTATGGTTTATAGTCATTATGACAGTGTATGAAATTGATTGTGTTATAGTATTTTGACATTTTTATCTATCCATATTATACATAGGCTTATAAATAAATAGAACTTCCAAAATTATGTCAAAACAATCTCTTGAAACTAATAACTATTTAGTAATTATTCCTTTTGTGGGTTTTTTCCTTTTAAAACTTATAACTGGCATAACATAACATAACAATATATATATATATATATATATATATACATATATATATACATATTCACATATATATATATATATATATATATATATATATATATATATATATATATATATATATATATATATATATACATATATATATACATATTTACATATATATATATATATTTTCAGCAAAAAATACCGATGGAAGACATTTCAACGAACATCAATTAAAAATGGTCTAGGTGGGTATCGAAAATATCGCATATAAAATACTTTTGTGTTCATTTTGGGGTTATATATATATTATATATACGGCGGGTGTGTATATATATATATATATATATACACGCCGCAAAATGAACACAAAAGTATTTCATATCGATATTTTCGATACCCACCTAGACCATTTTTAATTGATGTTCGTTGAAATGTCTTCCATCGGTATTTTTTGCTGAAAATATTTGAAATATGTGTTTTTTTTCTTGGATCCCCAAGGAATGATAAATATGGTGAAAAGGGAAACATTCTCAATTGAATATTGATAGAAAGATTTTTCTGTGAAATGAAAAATCCACGATTAAAATGAAGTTATTTTTTGTTAATGTCTAACAGAAAACAACTACTTCCCCAGCTAAAGCCACGCTGGACATTGAACTACATCTAGCAGATGTAGTTCAATGTCCAGCGTGGCTTTAGCCGGGGAAGTAGTTGTTTTCTGTTAGACATTCACAAAAAATAACTTCATTTTAATCGTGGATTTTTCAATTCACAGAAAAATCTTTCTATCAATATTCAATTGAGAATGTTTTCCTTTTCAACATGAATACCCCACAAGAGGTTATCTTGACGATAGAAGATAGTGACTAGAGTTTATCTTTCAGTCGCAGATGATTCCACATCTGATTTTATGAACATCCTGTTTATATTTTTAACAAATCAATCGATAAATATGGTGTTTCTGTCTTTTTGTCTTAATGATTGCTTCTACGTGGTTTCACCAAATTTGTATGTTAAGAGACGAACGACAAAATCGCGATTAATCTGAGCAATGATGTGCAGTTGCGATAGGTGACTGAGATTAAGATCGTTGCGCCAGAACGGTAGAAATTGGAACTAATGTATGGGTCATACCAGTTTGTTTACATCGTTTGAAAGCATTGACTATTTCCAATTCATCTTGAGTTTTCAAAAGTGTTTACTTGGCTCTGCATTGTTTTCTCTGTCGTTGTGTATGAGTTAGTAGTGTTTGAGTAAGTTCTGGACAATATAATTGTTGAAAGAGAACTTCAAGTTGGAAAGTTACAAGTATATAAGGACGAAGCGAGTTTCATACAGGAATTGAGGGGAACGAAACCAGTGCCAGAGTTCTGTGGATTATAAAATTTGTATATTTTCAGTTATTCTCCAAAATGAAGTTGGGTATATTGGAATATATGCGATATCTGGGTGGAAGAGAACTAGTAGTAGAAGGGAAGAATGTTCTGAATGCAGCTCACCTCATTTTGGCTGGACAAACAGAAGCATCAAATCATCTCATTCAAGTTTACGCCCTGTGCTTACAATCTACTGCCCTTATTTGTGATCCCCATGAAATCAAAGGCACATTCAAACTATGTCATGCTCCTGCAAAGCAGAAAATAGTGGTAAATGCATACATATGTCAGCATTTCTTGTGAAATGCATAGGGTAGGTAATTCCATATTGTGCTCAGCAATATAACTTCACTCCTATTTCTTTTTCAGGCAAGATGTTGAATCATTGGGGCAAATTTCCCCTACAGACATAGAATTATCTGGTCAACACAAACATCACTAACAAAAAAAAAATACGGACCAATAGCTGTTGATGAGATGCCGTGTTTAAGAGAAAAAGTGGAGAAACCTGATATGACTGTAGATGAGGAAGAGATATTATTATTTTTTTGCCAAAATCTTCCCAGTTCTGCTATATCCAAGCATAGGTTTGTCTCTCAAATTTAATTTTTTTTTAAAACAATTTACTAAAGTACTTTTTTCATGACCTGAAGACAGGGAAGACGAGAAGGAAGTGGAAAGAATGTAAACAACCAGTCTTCAGAATGCCGTCATCAGAATAATTATATTCAAGCCATCCTGGATCATTCAAGTCAGTCAGCTTGCATGATGCATCTGGCTTCGGTTGAGATTGATCAACTGAGAAATTGTTGTACAGAACGACTTTCTGAAATGTTTGAGGAAGATAATGAGACAGTCATCAACTTCCTGCAACACTCTGCAGATTGAATGAACCAAAGAAAATATAGAGTAACTGGTAGTCGATGCTATGAGTTCTATACTTACTCTAAGAATGAATGGAATACTAAATCGCCGAAATATTTTTTTGCTAATCCAATCAACAATAAGTATGTTCAGCACGGTTCACGGTGGGAATATAGAGCAAGAGAAGTATTTCTGAAGAGTACTGGAGCAGAGGTGTTTGAGTGCGGAATGGTAATTTCCAACTCTAATCAATGGCTAGGATATTCTCCTGATGGAATTATATTCATTGGCGGAAAACCTGCCTATCTTCTTGAAATCAAATGTTAATTCAAAGGTTAAATATTCTTATTGTATGGAGCTGTTTTGAATTTTTAATGAAATTATGTTGAGCCTTTCCGCATTTCAGGTGGGGAGAAAACAATGTCAGATGTTTTGAAAAACACAAAATATGTTCAACAAGAGAATGGGGATTACAAATTAAAGAAACGCCACAAATACTATGGGCAGGTAGAGATGGGGATGGCTCTGCTTAATCTGGACAAGACATTTTTTGTAATTTATGGATCATTTGATGATAGTATGGTGATTATGGAAATTGATTTCGTTTATAAATTCACCTCCAGTATGTTAACCATAATAAAAAGAAATTATTTTAATAAGATGTTACATGTTCAAGTGAGAACCAAGGACCTCGAACAAAATGAAGTATGCTTGTACAGTACAGTAAGTTATATTCATTATTAAATTTCAAATTGAAAAAACTTTTACAGATTTTTATTGAATTACCTGTAGGTTGTGTAGGTATCTGGTGAATCACATTTTTTAATAATACAATGAAAACAATATAAATACATTTATTGTTTTCAAATACAGGGAGAAAATTCATTGATATGAACTATTTCACAAATTAGCTGAAATAAAATTAACATAATAAATGTAAAACTATTTTTCCAAAAACCTTCAATCAGCCAAAATGGGTGATGATAAGTTTGTTATCGCACAAATGACAACGAAAATATCTTCGATCAATGGAATTCAGTGAAATTCAACTTTTCAGAAAGTATATTGAAGATCTTCAATCTTTGATTAGAACGTTCAATATAAACCCTAGCTGGAGCAATCCCAACAATCAAGATAGCTTGTTTCCCAGAAAGTTGTTTCTGTTTTTCAAGGAATGGTAGCTAAATCAATGTTATCTTGTACACTACACAAATATCATCAATGCAAATACCTTTGTCAACCATTACAGCGTCTCTCCCAGAATCCAGCAATTGAATTATATTGCTGTCTTCAAAAATTAACTTATCAGAGGCCCTACTACCATATGATTTGCTCATAAAAGTTATGAGACCACCTGGTGATACTCCCGTCATAAACTTCACAGTCATATCTGACTTATATTGGGAGTTAAACCCTATTCTACAATACAGACATTTGGGAGACTGTACTAATATTTCAGTAATACTCTCACATTCTGAAATTCTGAAAAACACTTTGGAATATTTTGACTAATTTCATTTTTGCTAGGGAAATGGATTAGTGGTCTCAAAACTGAACATAATATTGGTATTATTTCAAATATATAAACTTTACACAACTCTGGGGTTATATTGGAAAGGGCACCCAATATCACATAGGTCAGACCAGTCTTGAGTTTGGTAAGACCAACATGACTCTCTGTCTTGAACTCAATCGGTGGACTCTTCTATCCTTATAATAATTCTTGAACACTTTCACAATGGTGTCAAATATTTGGAAATTATTGACACCAGTAAAAATATTCTGTTTTTCATCTGTTATTATCAGCTCACATGAAGTCAGGACCTTGGGGGTATTGACCAGCATTCCTAAACTTAAGGATATTGGAATGAGATTGGGATCACAATAATGTCAACATCTCGTCAGCATTAGCCTTGTCATCAGGACTTTCCTCTTCTTCCTCTGTATTATTTTTACAATGTACGTTCGAAATCGAAATAGATTCAACTTCATCAATACCATTATCCTCCTTGGAACTCGCAGAAGAATGTCTAGAGGCAGATGATCTGATATCTCTGGAAGATGGTCCAGCTTCTGCTTCAGGCACAATTGGTAGTTTTTTAGTAGGTACTGCATTCGATTTAAAAATTCTTCGCTCAACCAACATTTAGGGAAATGTCCTTTTCAGTAAAGTGTGAAGAACATACTCTCATATGTTCTGAAACTGGCTTCCCAATCTTCGAGTTTTCATTCCACAATGTCCTTCGGTCCATCAACTCTTTGTTAACTAACATTCGAATATGACTCTGGATTTGCCTGTTTTTGGGAAGGTATGATTTCCGGATTTTTCTTTGCCCAAGAAGAGCAGTGGGGTACACAACAATAATGATTCATATTTTCAATAAAGAAATTCGACTTCAAGCAACAACTCAACACTTCTATGTTAAACAAATTGAACACTGAACATATGGCGAACAATGTAAACAAACGATTATATGGCCCATGCATCAATTATATTCGTAAACGGTAGAAGGCGTACTCCTTAGCATGAATCGCCTATAGTCATCCATGAAGAAGGACAAAGCCAAGTTTATATCGTTTAGCGTCTTGATGTTACCTAACCAATAATTTGACGAGTACTGCGGTGATTTCATCAAACGGTAATCATGCTAGGAGACCAGGTGGAAGCCGTAGGAGAATAACTAAACCAATTCAAGATAAATTTTTGAGCTATCAAACTCTTAGACAGAAATTTGTGACTAGTACATCGCTCAGACATGACTTCTCACTGGCACATCATATACAAATTAGTCCAGATACCAACAGTCGAAAGTTAGGGAACACAACTTGATGCCATACAGGGCAGCAACAGAGCACTGACAGAAAGAAATAACAAAGACGAATCATTCAACGGAGTAACATCATTTTTGGGGAGGGAGTTTTTCACTATCAATTTGAATTTTGCCCAAAGTTCGACACATCGTTGAGAAAATGAATTACCCGCAAATCTTGGTGATTTTTCATTATCACTGATGTTATACTTAGTGATAATCGATTGTTAGATATTCACAAAAAATAACTTCATTTTCATCGTGGATATTTCAATTCACAGAAAAATCTTTTTATCAATATCCAATTGATAATGTTTCCCTTTCCAATATGAATACTCCAAGAGGTTATCTTGACGATGGAAGATAGTGGCTAAAGTTTATCTTTCAGTCGCAGATGATTCCACATCTGATTCTATGAACATCCTGTTCATATTTTCAACAAATCAATCTATCATACCCCATGACAGGTTTTAATGTCAGAAAACACGAATTCCAAAGTTTTTCTCCAAAAGAAATTATTCTACCTTTTTCCATCTTTGCAAAGTGAGATTGCTTCTTGAAAATGTGTTTTCCATTTCTTCCGGTCTTTTTGATGATCCTGGAAGCGTGAAATATATCTTCGTCGACAAAAATGTATTGAAGACCTAGTGAATGCGATGTCTCTCTTGCATCAATGTTACGAATGATTTCTGTACTCTTTTTTGGAAAACATTTCTTCACTGCCTCATTCATCTTCATGAGTTCTTAATCAAGACTGGAATAGAAACTCGAATAACTATTTGAGAGAAAATGCAAATTTTCAATTTCAGTTTTTATTTTGAGTAAGGGTCTTTTAGAATATCTATCAGATGTAGATCAATGTCCAGCGTGACTTTAGCCGGAAAAGTAATTGTTTCCTGTTAGACATTCACAAAAAATAACTTCATTTTTGTCGTGGATTTTTCAATTCACAGAAAAATCTTTTTATCAATATCCAATTGAGAATGTTTCCCTTTCCAACATGAATACCCCACAAGAGGTTATCTTGACGATGGGAAATAGTGACTAAAGTTGATTTTTCAGTCGCAGATGATTCGACCTCTGATTTTATGAACATCCTGTTCATATTTTCAACAAATCAATCTTTCATACCCCATGACAGGTTTTAATGTCAGAAAACACGAATTTCAAAGTATCTATTCAAAAGAAATGATTCTAACTTTTTCCATCTTTGCAAAGTGAGATTGCTTCTTGAAAATGTGTTTTCCATTTCTTCCGGTCTTTTTGATGATCCTGGAAGCGTGAAATATATCTTCGTCGACAAAAATGTATTGAAGACCTAGTGAATGCGATGTCTCTCTTGCATCAATGTTACGAATGATTTCTGTACTCTTTTTTGGAAAACATTTTTTCACTGCCTCATTCATCTTCATGAGTTCTTAATCAAGACTGGAATAGAAACTCGAATAACTATTTGAGAGAAAACGCAAATTTTCAATTTCAGATTTTTTTTTGAGTTAGGGTCTTTTAGAATATCTATCAGATGTAGATCAATGTCCAGCGTGACTTTAGCCGGGAAAGTAATTGTTTTCTGTTAGACATTCACTAAAAATAACTTCATTTTTGTCGTGGATTTTTCAATTCACAGAAAAATCTTTTTATCAATATCCAATTGAGAATGTTTCCCTTTTCAACATGAATACCCCACAAGAAGTTATCTTGACGATGGGAGATAGTGACTAAAGTTTATTTTTCAGTCGCAGATGATTCGACCTCTGATTTTATGAAAATCCTGTCATATTTTCAACAAATCAATCTTTCATACCCCATGACAGGTTTTAATGTCAGAAAACACGAATTTCAAAGTATCTTTCCAAAATAAATGATTCTAACTTTTTCCATCTTTGCAAAGTGAGATTGCTTCTTGAAAATGTGTTTTTCATTTCTTCCGGTCTTCCTGATAATCGTGGAAGCGTGAAATAGATTTTCGTCGACAAAAATGTATTGAAAACCTAGTGAATGCGATGTCTCTCTTGCGTCAATGTTACGAATGATTTCTGGTGAGTACTATTTTTTTGAAAACATTCTTCTTTGCCTTATTCATCTTCATGAGTTCCTTATTAAGACTGGAATAGTAAATGAAATAACTATCTGAAATAAAATGCAAATTTTCAATTTTAGATTTTTTCTTTTGAGTTAGGGTCTTCTCAGAATATCTATCAGATGTAGTTCAATGTCCAGCGTGGCTTTAGCTGGGGAAGTAGTTGTTTTCTGTTGGACATTTTACAAAAAATAACTTCATTTTTATCGGGGATTTTTCAATTCACAGAAAAATATTTTTATCAATATCCAATTGAGAATGTTTTCCTTTTCAACTTCTGAAGAATTATGAATGATAATGATCGCCACAAAAACTCTTCCTTCAATCCGAAATTTAATTCCCAATCTGTGGATAACTTTTTCTCATGTATAAATACGATTTCAAAACATTTAATATTTGTCCTCTCATCCAAAGAAATTACCCATTTCATATGCTAGAAAAAACACATCTACCCACTTTCGAATCGAGAAAGAATGGAACAATAAAAAGGGAATTCATCGAACATATGAAAATATTGTTCGAGAACGGTCCACAAACCTCAATTCGAACGAAGTTACATTTGAAATGCTTGTTTTGCGATCTCATTCGACGATTGCGTGAGATAGTTCTGATGGCTTTGAAAACGGGGATGATATGGTTTCTATTCCATTATTCACTGCGACTAACTCTTTCAATCAGATAATTGTTTAATGGAAATTTTCCGGGAAACACGCAATTCCTATTTGATATTGGAGAAATTGAAGGTCATCTCCTCAAAATTTGCAGGAGATCCTTAGGAAAAATTGAATTGGAAATCATCAAAACCTTTGAACATTAACAAGTATACGTTGTTTGAAATCTTGTATTTCTCAGTTCTTTCCAGGCTTTCGCTTCAATCTACATCCCCTGCATCCCCAAGATAAACGATACTTCATTTTTCTCTATGCTAGATTATTTTTCCTTTTTTCTCTATGCTAGAATTTTTTTCCTTTTTTTTTTCTATACGAGTGAGTTTTTGATTGCATCAGCTTCCAAAATGAAATAGTTCTATGGTGATTTCCTCAAAAATATATTTTTGGAAATTACGCAATTTTCATTGGAGAAGTTGTAAGTCATCTTTTCGAAATTTGTGAGAGCTCCTTAGGAAAATAGAAAAATTTTAAATGAAAATCATTGAATAACTTTGCATGTATATGAGAAATCGGTCAAGTGTGAGTATGGTCTCACTCGATTCTTGATCATTATGCATGTTAACTGTTTCCTGATTCAGTTTTATTAGATTCAATATTTGTTAGTTTCATTTCATAATTGACCCTGTATAATGAGTTGTTTTCACTCAGTTGATAGAAAAGAATGAGAAAGGTTGTCCATGAAGTAAAGTCGAGTTTTTCTACAATTCTTCCGATTCAATCAGCCAAAAATATATTCTCGAAGACATACAGACGATATTGCAGACAGCAACATTGGTCCTCCGAGCCGTATCTGAAGAATCGAGGAAATCTGAGTCGACACAATGAGTCTGAAAGGAGCCCAGACAAAAACAATCAAGAGAAGATATGACACAAGATTCAGCAGACGAGCTAAGACAGCCGATCACTTACCGAATGCTGCAAATAAGCAGAAAATTGGAATTAATAGTGATACTAATATGGAAACTTCTACAATCCAGCAGGATATTATCAACAATGAGAACAATGAAAGTCCAATTGGTGAATCTAAAGAGAAAAGACACCGACAACTTAGAGGTATGGTGAGTTCCAAAGATTCTGAAGTGGAATCTACTGAAACTAAAAAATCTAATGCTTCAATCGTCGACACAAAAATTGTTAGGGATCGAGTGGAAAGCAGAACGAAAAATCATCGATATGAAAGGTAAATTTATTCGCAAACAACTAGAATTAGAAAAGCTGAAATTGGAAGAAACCTTAGGAGAAAGGAATAGTCAAAATTCTGACGGAATTTCGATGAGGAGTGTGGAGTCAGGTGAGTCATAAAATAATTATTTCCTTATGAATAAGTGGATGGATCAATCAATATCGGCAGAAAAAAATTGAATAAGTAGAAACAAGGTTTGAGAGAATAGAAAAGAAATGAAATATTTTGACACTGACAATTTATTTATCCGAAGACAATGTTCAGACAGGAAACTACCAATTTTCAACGGCAATCCTACCAAGTGGTCAGTTTTCATGAATGAATATACAGAGACAACAGAATTATGTCACTATTCTGACAGCAAAACTCCAATAAGATTACGAAAGGTGAAGCCTTAGAATCTGTGAAGCCAGAATATATTATGAAACATTTGAAATTCCAAGTGAGAAGAGCTCCTGAGGATTATAAGCCCGAGACAATTTTGAAGTACGCCAATGCTATAAATAATTCATTTGCTGCTATAAAACATTTCGATGATGCCATTTATATGAAGAATCCTAGTTTATTACAGGAGTTTGTTTCAAATTTGTCTGTAGGATTGAAACAACAATGTCCAATGTACGCTATCAATCTCGAAGAAATAACTCTACTGAATTTTTGCAGCTGGATGAAAGACATAGGGAGAGCAGCCGATTTACTCCGCAACCCCATGACTCAGTTTGATCACCTGATTTCGAGGAAATCGGAAACACTACTGGTGGCCAATTGGAAACGAGACAGAAGTAGGACCAAGAGTTCCAGAAAAAACTGCCAATGTTGATAGCAAGTGGAGCTTCATTACAAAAAAACGGGTTATGTTTTCCATGTTTAAAACCCAATCATCGCATTAGTGAATGTTGTTCCAAGTGAAATTGTAGAATTGAGATTTGTAGACAGAAACATAATCCACTACTTCATAAAAATTTTAGCAATCAAATCAGAGAAGATGAGGAGGCAGAAAATTCAGATGAGAATACTGCCCAAGAATCCAGCTACATCCATCCGTCGATGAGACCAATGATGCTGAGGACTATCTCAGTGAAAGTTATAGGTCCAAACAAAAAATTGCTGATTGATGCACTGCTGAACGAGGGATCGACAGTGACACTTCTCGAAGATGAGGTAGCAAATATAATTGGTCTAGTAGGTATGAGAGAACCACTTTGTATGCAGTGGACCAATAATCAGACACAGACTGACTCAAATTCCAGAAGAGTGAGTTTACAAATAACAGGTTGCTTTTAAAATTTTTCAATTACTGATGTGAGAACAATTATAAGTTTAGACTTACCTATACAATCCCTCAACATGGAATATGTCGCGCGTACTTGGATGGAATATCTTTTTTCGATTGAATCAGCCAAAAATTTATTCTGGAAATATGCGATAATAGAATTATTCTATTACCTAAATCTTGTATTCCTGAATTCCTTCCGAACCCTTGTCGAATGTATCGCTTCCATTTTGGTTTTTCTAGAGCTTGGCTCAATATGCATATGTAAAATTATATGGATATATTTTTCTTATCTGAAATATTGTATTCCTCAATGACTTCCAAAAATTGCTTCAATCTAGAAGTTTATCAACCTCTTCATCTCCTTTTTTTCAGTTGCATAAGCGATATTATATGTTTCACTATGCTACGTTATTTTCCGTTATTTTTTTTCCATCGTTGTTTCCACATATGAGTGAGTTTTTCCTTTCATCAGCTTCCAAAATCCAACAGTTTTCTGATGATTTCTTCGACAACATGTTTCCGGAAATCACTCGATTCCCATTTGATATTGGAGAAATTAGAAGTCATCTCCATGAAATTTGCAAAAGCTCCTCAGGAAGAATAGAAAAAAGTTCATTGAAAAACATTTGGAGGCCTTAAACATGAGCATGTATCAGGAATCGTGTGAGTAGGGTTTATTCGCACCTTGGTCGCTCTGTCACAAGGCTCAATGTGCAACAGTTGAATTATATGGATATGTTATTCTCATCTGAAATTGTGGATTCCTCGATTGCGATATGCTGAAATCATACATACTCTCAAAAATAAAAAAAAGCCCCGGTATCGACAACATATCCACAGAAACACTCAAACTCGTGTGTGACAACATAACCGCCCCACTCAGCTATATAACAAATATAACCCTTAAAACGGGAGTGTACCCTAAAGCCCTTAAAATAGCTAAAATCATACCGGTTTTCAAAAATGGCATCAAGAAGGATGTGGGAAACTATCGACCAATCTCACTTATCTCGAGTCTTGGAAAAATTCTTGAAAAAATACTCAAAAAACGGATTGATGACCAGCTAGAGAACAATTTACCTATATTGAAGGAACACTGAGTGAAAAAGAATAGGTAAACTACGGAGTACCACAGGGAATAGTTCTCGGACCACTATCATTCAATATATACCTCAATGGACTTTTCTCAATAAAAGTAAAAAGCGATGATATTAGTTTTGCTGATGATACAGCAATTTACTATGAGGATATATGTTGGCAAAATCTGAAAAAAAGCGTGGAAGAAGACCTACCCCTGATTTTCAATTGGTTCAGTACAAAACAACTCACAGTGAACTACAATAAAACTCACTTCCTGCCTTTCACATATCATGCTGAGTATCTATCAACCTTCAACTCCATATCGCTAGACTTGAATGGCGAAACCATCCATATATCTTCTGTCCAACAACTCAAATATCTGGGTGTATTCCTTGACAGACATCTGAAATGACACACTGACTCCGTCACGAAAAAACCAAGGAGCATGCTGTATGAATTCAAGCATCTTTCCCAAATACTGGGCACAGACCATATGAGAATTCTATATCACTCAGTCGTAGAATCCTATATACATTATGGTATACTAACGCTTGTCATTAGACAACACCAACATAACGATGAATTATTGGAGAATCAACATTACCACAACACCCGCTTTCGAAACAGTGCATCCGCAATCCCAAAAATAAATAAAACGATTCTTCTGCAGATATAAAATCTGAACTGATTTTCAGATATTTATAAATACATGAAAAAAGTAATAAATGGGTATTTTGCCTATCCATTTATCCATTTCCTGCCTTCAGCAGCCTGATCTTTCAATAACACGGTGTTTTCACAACATAACATGACCTTTCTTGGATCCATAAATTGAAGATGAAACAGATTAATTGTAGTAGAAGGTCAAAGTTAACTAACATATCATCGTTGCAAGTTTCTACTAATCCAGCAGTATCCAAACAGTGGACAGTTTATATGATTTCTTTTTTTGCACTTTTTTCGACTCAAAACATATTACATTATATATTACCATTTTTTATGAACTAACAACTAATATCTAGGGACCTAACGGCAGTAGCAGTTAAGTTGGCAGGAAAGAAGGTGCCGAGGAAGATAGTGATATTATCTGCCTACCTCCCATATGATGACCCCAACGCCCCACCTACCATAGAACTAGAGGAGCTGGTGTCTGAATGAAGAGCGAATGCACACCATGAGGCAGCGTGGGGAAGTTCGAATACCAACGCCAGAAATGGATATGCACTACAATTGAATATTACTAATAATATAGACATACTGAATCTAGGCAATAAACCTACTTTCATAATAGGAAAGAGGTTATTAACAGGTGTATAAGCAACTTTGTTAAAAACTGGCACGTGTCTGATGAGGTGAGCTGTTCAGACCATAGACACATCAAATTCGAAATATCGGGAAGTGACGAAACCGAAACATACCGAAATTCCCGCAGAACCAACTTGGATGACTATAGGGTAGACCTAGAGAATGGGCCGAAGGGGATAGAAAAACAATATCGAGCACAAGTGATTTTGACCTGATTGCAGGACTGCAGGAACTGCAGAACTACAGGAGGCTATCCCCTCAGCATTCAACGACAACTGTCCACCTGTAAGCAAGTAAGCCACCAGGAACTTGCCCTGGTTGAATAAAAGGCTTGCTAAGAAAAAGGTAAGGAAACTCTAACAAATCGAAAGACCCAGGTGAATGGAAGGAATATAAGAACTTTCTCACTGAGTACAATTAAGCATTGAGGCAATCCAAAAGAGAATCGTGGAGGAGGTACTGTGAGGGAGTGAAAGGCACTCACGAGGGTGCCAGACTCCACAAAATACTCTCCAAAGAACCCCAAAAAATGATTCAAATCATATTCAGGAGTCTACACGCAGGATGGAAATAATACCCTGGAATAATTGTACATGATACACTTTCCAGGATCAATAAACACAAAAATTATCACCTGAGGCCTGGAGACACTCAGAACTGAAACCCCCCTCAAGGGCCCCCAGGGATAAATGCTAGATCTCAAAACAGGTGATAGAAGTGAGATGGGCAATCCACTCATTCCATTCGTAGATATCGCCAGGACCGGACGGCATCCATCCTATTATGCTACAGGAAGAAATTGACCCCCTAGCATATAAAATATGCATGGAATTAAGGGCATTGGGATACATACCAAAAGCGTGGAGAGCCATTATAGTCATCTCATCATGAACCGGGACAGTTGTAGAAATAAAAACCCCAAAAAACCTAGGTATTATCATGAACCGGCCTATTTTGTTTTACTAAGGTTGAGATGATGTTACCATTTTTTGAAGGGCTATACTATGTGAATAATTCATGAAAACTCACTGGAGATTTTTATCGAGTGGCAGATAAGTATCGTCCTCCCAATATATCGATGTTATACATTTTTAGGGAGCTGGAATCGTTCAAATTATGTACCACGCCAAACTTGTTGAGGATACTATGGTAATAATTAAAGCACTCATAAAAAAGCAACTATAATAATTAAAAAAAAATACTCCGTTACAATAAATACACACTGTATAGTATGAAATTCTAATCAATTCTTCCATAGTACTAAGTACTTGTTCCAAATAAGCAATACAACCTGAATAATAAATGCATTACAACTGTCAGTAAGTTGCATCAATTTTCTGGAGCCCCTGTATGAAGGAACTGATATTTTAAGAATCTAACAATTTCAAAATGACTTCAAGATGAATAACAATTTTTCCATATAAAATAGTCTGCCTTAACCAGTAACAAAATAAATTCCGCTTTTTCCAACCACACTGTATATAATATCAAATATTCTATTGATATCACAACAACAACAACAACAATGCAAAAAAATTAAGGAAACTATGGTGAATGGTCAAAGTCCATTGTAGAAACTCTTTACAATTTATAAACGTCAAATGCATACATACTCTTGAACAAAATATCTGAAACTTACAACAATTTTTCCATATAAAATAATCTGCCTAAACCAGTTACAGAATAAATTCAGCTTTCTCCAACCACACTGTATATAATATCAAATATTTTATTGATTTAACAATGCAAAAAAATTAAGGAAACTATGGTGAATGGTCAAAATCCATTGTAGGAAAGCTTTACAATTTATGAACGTCAAATGCTCATACATACTCTTGAACAAAATATCTGAAACTCATCATGGGAAAATAATACAACAACGAAATTAATTTATATTGGTTGGATAAGCACGTATTATTCAACGAAACTAGATGAATGATCCATGAAATTTGGTAATTCTTTACACACACTAGATATAAAATTAATTTGATTCAATAATAAAACTGTGAAATAATTCTAGGTATAGATTTGCATCACAAAGATGAATAAAATTATCACGAAATGTAATCCACAGTAATGAAAGTCTTGTTTTGTATGCATAATACAAATAACTGGGGATTCTATAGAGTAGTTCAAAAATCAAAGCCAATTTAATTTATTATTTTAAAAAAAATTACAAATTGTCATACTCAAATAAACGATTCATGAATCCTGATTATAAATTATTAATTTCTTTACTGTTTATTCAATAATTAAATACGCGCACTGATTCTAGATACATTTCAATTATTTATATTGGATAGTTAATACTGAGCTTCAATCTAACTATATACTTCGAGCTTTTTACAGAGACTTCACTCAGTTGAGACGAATCAAGTGAATGAATATGGATACTTGAATGAGAATTATTTTTAATTTTTAATCCTATTTATAGTCCGCTAGTGATGACGTTTATCCCATGCGTGTTTCACGCGTTCGTTATTTGGATATCTCTCACCTAGATGGTAATGATGACATGTTTTATGTTTCTAATTTATAATGTTAGACTCTCGGGATGATGAAAAAAAAAACATAATTCATTACTTCATCAGCCGGTGGTAGGGCCACGACACATGGAAATCATTATTTTACACTCAGCTGGAGTGTTTTTGGATTTTTCTTTGCCCGCGAGGCAACTTATGAGCCCTTTCTAACATTTAAACTGAATTTTCCACACATCCTAGCGGAAGACGTCATATTTGAGGTGGTATTTGAGGTGGCCACACATTATGTCTATATGTGAATATTATCGGGTCATAACAGTCTTCATTCCCAAGCCTGAGTGGACTGGAAAGGCTGGAGCAAAGGCACTGAGGTCAATAAGTCTTATGCCATTAATGTTCAAGACGCAAGAAAAACAGTTGGATATGCACATCAGGGATACAGTGTTGGCAATCCAACCTCTACACGAGGTATATGCCTACACAACAGGCAAATCTACAGCAACAGCATTACACCAACTCGTAGAGAAGGTAGAAACTGCTCTGAAAAACAAAGAGGTCTTTCCTAGACATTAAAGGAGCTTCCAACAATACATCTCCAAACTCAATCTCAAGGGCATTTAGAAGAAAATGCACCAACGAGACCTGCTGCAGGTGGATAGACTGCACGCTGAGAGAAAAATGATCTACCCCTCTCTTGTGTGAGGAACACTGGCAGCCAAGGGCTGTATATTCAGTGAGGGAAAAAACTCCCAACCGAGCACGCCACTAGAAATGAACACGTATTCCAAGCAGAAATGTACGCAATCTTCCAATGTGTGAGAGAAAACAACATGAGGGAAATGAGCAATGCATAGATCAAAATATGCACAGACAGCCAGGCGTCACTGAAGGCTCTCACGAACCCAAATATGACTGGTATGGGAATTTCGAGAAGAAATCAGTGCCTTTGCAGAACACAACGAAATAACTTTGATGTGGGTTCCTGGACTCTGTGGCATCGAGGGCAATGAAGAAGCTAATGAACTAGCTAGGACGGGCTCATGAATTCCACGTATTGGCCCAGAACCAGCATTCGGGGTGACAAAATCGGCCATTCGAAACTGCATGCAGGACTGAGTCAATAATAGAAAGCGCTGGGAGGAAGCCCCCGACATGAGAAAACATTTATGACAGAACCGTCGAAGCGAAGAACTGAAGAACTAATCAAGATGAGTAGGAACCAAGACAGAACAATAACGGGCCTCCTCACTGATCACAGCCCAATGAGAGGACACCTGCACAGGTACAGAAACGGCCAAACACTGTCAGAATGCGAGGCAATAGACCGCAAAAGACAAGCAATATTCGGACAGCCAAGTCTAACCCCCCGAAAAATACAGTAGCCAATCGGTGAAGAACCTGTAGGTAGTAGTACAGGGGACTAGGATTACGGAGTGGGTCTTGTAAAACAAAACCAAAAGGCACAAAAAGCCCAAGAGGCTGAGGTGCAGCTGACGACGGAACCAGCATCCGAGGAGAAAAAAAAACAATTATTATAATTATATCACACTATCCTCATCACCCCTCGATTCATATAACACATGCTGCCACAATCGGAAACCCTGAGTCATGACGTTCGGTAGAGCTCCGAGTTTTCTTGGAGGTAACGAAAACGTATAATAAATTACTTCATATTGCTATAACATTTCGCAGAGGTTTTCGCAAATGGAAGACGAGTACATATTTCATTTCAAATTCAGGAGTGAAACAGTTTTTTTCAAATTTTTTGCAAGATTAATATTGAAATTAATTTATTTTCAGGAGAACCAAAGAGTTGTTGTACATAACTTATCACAACGAAAGGAAAAAATACCTGAAGGTGAATGTTCAAAATGGTAGATTACTCTGCTAGGGTTCACCAATTGACAAAGTCAAATAATCTGAGATCAGAATTTTCTGGTATCCATCATACGTGTTTTCATATAACTTCATATGATGCCTTCCACAGACAGATCCAATTCTCAGCTAACATTTCTCGGGCAAATAAAAGTTCCAACTTCCACGCTGCATTATTCAAAATTCGTCGTAAAGTATCGGGTAACACTCGCTACAATAGAGATTGATCATTCACTCACAGAGGATTCTGCTGGTGGAAAAGTATCTGAATCAACAACATTTCCAATTCAGAAATCCCCAAGCGAGTGACAGTAGGATACTTTTCCAAGGAGAACAGCACAATTTTGTTATGTTTGAATAAGTGATAACGAAAAGTTTTCCTTTCCTTGACTATTACTTTGCTCAAACTCGAAACTGTCGGTTGAAAGTATTGAATTGAAAACTTAGTATATCATCTGAAAGCTACCCCGCCAAATATTTGATAAATTTCAATCTATGGAACTGTTAATCCAACAAAAAGGGCAAACCACGTAATTTTCTTTTCTTTAGAATTTCAATTCTGAATTCCACCTCCTAGATGATAAAAATTACTCCTATGATAAAACAGGCTATATCTCAGAAAGAACAATCAAATTTTTATACCAGTATGTTATGGGAAACTCTTAACTAAAATTCAGATCCCAAGGTGTTGAAACAACTCCCTGAATATTTGAAAAAAATCATCTATAAAGTTAGCAAAGCTACCCACTCAAAACCTTTGCCAATATTTGTCGTGAATCTGTCGTAAATAAAAAAATGTTGCGCTTTCAGTTTTTTTAATAGGTAGTAGCTGTGCTAACTTCATACCAAATCGAGTTTCGAAATATTGGTACTACGATTTGTCGTTTAATTGTCGAAATCGATTAAACATAATTAAAATGCACTGAAAGATATTCTAAGGAAAATATATGCTTTTTATGATACTTCCTGTGAACATTTCGGGTTCTTGACTAGATCCCATTCATATAGGTGAGCTTGATTTATGCATTTCACAAGGATCGGCAAAATATATTTGTATCACAATTTTAAATACGAATTTTTTGTTATTTGTTTGGAAACGACGGTTAATTCTAAAATTATTTCTTTTCACAATGTTCACTGTATATCATTTGAACATTCATTGACACAACCAAAAACTCCCCTTACAATTGTCGAATGACTAAGACATAATTGTCGTGCAAATTTTGAATTTTTCGAAGCAGAAAAACACTATTCGAAAATGAATAGATTTAGAACCCATATTTTCAACAATGCAATATGTATGCCAGTTGATTGTTTTTTCCACACCTAACAATGGTCGAATGGCAGAAACGAAATCAAGGTTGAGAAAGATTTATTTTCAACCTACAATCTACTCAACAATTGTCCAAAACATAATTATCGTGTCTCGTTTGAATTTTTCGAAGCAAAAACAGACGCACATTTTTTTCTAAGGTGTGGCTAGAGTAACTTGATATCGTGATAGCACTGCCATTACAGTAAATTGACAAATATGAGTCGAATATCAAATATATTTTTATCAAAATTAGTCAAACAATTATCGAAATCCGATCAATGTAATGAACATACCCTAAAATATGTTTTTCGTGCAATCGCACGCGAAGTTAGTATTTCGCGTCCTCACTTCCAAATTTGACATTTCTAAAATGCAACAATGACACGATTTTTTTCCATGAATACAGCAATAATTTTTAAATAACAACAAATACATACTTATATTACTTTTCAGATATTGAAACGAAAAGAGCCGAGTTTACAATACTTTTTAGCTCTGGATGAGTTGAAAATATTGAAATATCACTATCAGTATCAGACATATTTGCGTTTTGTCAAGAATTGTCAAAATATTTTGTATATATTCAAACATGTCGTTTCCATAGCAACGCTGTAACTTTGGTAATTGAATTGAACTGATGTTGATTTTAAAGCAATAATATATTTATTTGCAATTATCTAGTTTAATAATTTTGACGATTGCACGAAAAATAGTGAAGCGAAACTTTTTAGCGACCTCAATATTACCCTGCCTCGGCCGCAAGCGGCATTGGCGATAACTTTTCTTTCGGTACGCAAAAAAGGTATTCAGCAGCCTTGGCATACAAATAACTATTTTGTGCAATCGCACGCGAAGTGAGTATCTCGCGTTTTTAACACAGTACGCGAAATTTAATTTCGCGGCCGTTACCCATAGCAACGGCCACCAAACCAAACGTCACTTCCACATCTGACATTTCTAAAATACGGCATTCTGTTTGTCACACCAATATTTAAACTCGCTATAACATTTTTCGTACTGCCGTTCAGATTTTTCAGGTAATAAAACGGAAAGCGCCGAGTTTACAATATTTTAAGCTCTGGAGGAGTGCAAGATACTAGAATATCAGCATCAGTATCAGCGATATTTGCGTTTTGTCAAGAATTGTCAAAATATTTTGTTTATATTCAAACTAGACTAGGAGGAATCGGCACATGAGTACCAAAAACTATTCCACCCCAATTTTTTTATGCGATCCTCTTCGAATTGCCCTACTGATGATATAAATGCATGTTGCCATGGGGCAACCCCGTGCCATATTGTTTAAACCGAAATTGTTCAAACAATTGCAAGGAATTGTTATTTTTCAACCGAACAATTTTTTTTTATATCCTTTATTAAAATACAAATCAAAAAGTTTCCATGACTTTTCATGATAAAGTTGATATTTTTGGAGATATGAATTTTTAAAAGTTCGAAAAATCTCAAATTTGGGTACTTTTGAACCATGAAAAATATATTAAAAAAAATATAAATAATATTTTTTTAATTCTTTATACAATAGTCAATAATATTCTTGATATATATTTAAAAAAATTTCATTGTTTATACCTGTTTTTTTACTGTTAATTTCGCGCGCTCACAAGTATGCGTCACTTACATTTAAGTATCGCCGTCTCTCTCTGACTCATGCGCTGCATCGGCCTCTCTGTGTCCTGAATCATTATTTATCATTCATCTTAAAAACTATTAGCTTTATCAAGATTGTTAAAGAGAGCAATGTTCATATACATATCCATATAAGTATTTTTTATTTTATTATTTTTCAATTTATTTGAATGTTTTTTCAAAACATTTAAGTGCGTACCAAGATCTTTTTATTATTTGTATATATTTGTGATTCCAAAAAATGTTCGAATACCATTATATCTTATTATTGTTAATATAAATGCATACATTACTATGATAATAGCAAAAAAAAATATAAAAATTTTAATTGTTCCGATTCATGCTTAAATAACTTTTGTAAAATTGATTCCAGAAAAAAATTTGTGGGATACAAATTGTAGACAATTTCATTATCAATAACATTGCTTCCAGTAACAATCTTGATAAAATTGATAGTTTTTAAGATAAATGATAAATAATAATTCAGGACACAGAGGGGCCGATGCAGTCATGAGTCAGAGAGAGAAGGCAATACTTAAAATTAAGCGACGCATACTTGTGAGCGCGCAAAATTAACAATAAAAAACAGGTATAAACAATGAAATTTTTTTAAATATCTATTGGGAGTATTATTAACTATTGTATGAAAAATAAAAAATAAATTATATATTTTTTTTTAATATATTTTTCATAGGTCAAAAGTACCCAAATTTGAGATTTTTCGAACCTTTAAAAATTCATATCTCCAAAAATATTGACTTTATCGTGAAAAGTCATGGGACCTTTTTAATTCGTATTTCAATAAAGAATATAAAAAAAAAATTGTTTAAAAATAACAATTCCTTGCAATTGTTTAAACAATTTCGGTTTCAACAATATGGCACGGGGTTGCCCCATGACAACATGCATTTATATCATAAGTAGGGCAATTTGAAGAGGATCGCATGAAAAAATTGAGGTGGAATAGTTTTCGGTACTCATGCGCCGATTCCTCCTAGTCTAAACATATCATTTCCATAACAACGCTGTGACTTTGTTGATCGAAATGAACTACTGTACATTTTAATGCAATAATTTATTTATTTGGAATTATCTATTTTTGTAATTTTGACGATTGCACGAAAAATAGTGTGTATGATGTGGCCAAGAGACTTTTAAGCGACCTCAAGATTATCCTGGCGGCCTTGGCATACAAATTACTATTATAGAACATATACGTGTCCTTATGATATTTTATCGAAGCAAAATTGAAATTTTTTTCTTACAACCGAAAACTAACTAAAATTACCGAAACATAACCGTCGTGTAAATTTTGATTTTCTCCATCAGCAAAATACTTGTATGTGAATGTGGTCACTTCGAGTGAAGTGGTTAACATTTATCTATTTCGCAACAAATATTGCAGAATAACATCGTAGGACACGATTATCCATGGGATGTAATCCAACGTCCGTCGAGGTATTAGCCAGGAAAGTGGTTGTTTTCCAATGTATATAAATAGGAAATTTACGTGATCAATAACAAACAATTTAATCGAAAACTGATAATTAAATATACAAGAACACACGCGGATTGAATGCTTACGGAATGAAACGTATTGCTCAACTCGGGATGAGTTTGAGGTCGAATAATACGGAAATCCTTGGATACAGGCTGATATCAATATGGCAATGATTCCTATAACAAGCAAGAGCATTGTTATAACTATATTTGGCAATGATTATAGTTCACCGAAGTACTGTGTCATTATAAGTGATGACAGATGTCAGATGTGTTGTTACTATAATGACGGTAAATTTTTCGCGAAGTTAGTGGTTCATATTGATAGTTTATCCAGAAGGATAGTTGCGATTCGGATCAGCTGTTTTAACGAATATATCACTTATTTCATTGAATGTAGATCATTTAGAATACGGAATACTGATGACTCTTAGTCAATACCCGAATCACTTGACATCTGAGATATGATTATTTAGCAGGCCAATAGTTGATTTTGGGAGGATTTTTTTTTTTTAATGAAGCGAATGCGGTATTTTTATGGTGGATAAACATAGCATGTTACACGTCTGAACCTACCTACCCATCATATATAATATATCAAATTATAAGAGGAATTCTTAGATGTTCAGAAACCCATAAAATCCGTGCCATGACTATTCAATTGTTTACTTTTTCTTCGACAAACAATTTCCATAATGTATCGATGAGGGAAATATTTCTGTAGTAGGCCCCAATATAATTTTCATCTACAGTCACCGTCAAAGATGTAGCTAATTCTATTCCACCTGATATCGGTATGAGTTTGTATGTTGAAAAATGACGAAAATCATGTAAGAGCATAAACAATCGTTTTCACAAAACACAAGTAAAAAATATTCCAAAATGCAGAAAGTATGGGTTTTGACTCTTACCTCTCAAAACATCATATGTACATTTCTGCCGACTACAAACCCATCCTGAATCTTGGAAACAACCTAATCGCCTGCAAAACCTACATGAAATTTCTAGGTTCGACCTTCGACAGAAAACTAATCTGGCGATCACACATTGAAATCATAGTTACTAAATGCAAGAGAGCTTTAAATAGTGTTGAATCTTCAGCTAGTATCAAGTGGAGAGCGCACAGGAACGTCTCAGGATGTACAAAACACAGATCTCATCCAACATTAATCATTGCTGCCAAGTATATTCTTCAGTTCGTCGGAGCCTACTACTACTAGATCCAATACAAAATGCTGGTATGAGATATGCAGCAGGAGCCGTACTACCAGATTTTGCTATGTGTCCGCTATTCCAATACTATTGTATTTCGAATCGAATGGCATTGTCATAATTCATTAGTATTATATCACAACCTCATCATCAGAATAATGACACTTCTTTCAAAAAAGAAATTATATTCCCAATGCCCAACAATAACCCGACCAGCAGGTATCAGAACGAACGGCGCCCTTGGAAAACTGAACATGAAACTAATTAATCCGCTCAACTCAACTATTCGTGAAGTCCCGCCCTGGACACTTCCCAGAATCAAGACTAGACCTGACAACTCATTCAAGACTTTTACTTTTCTCCTACGTCAATGAATATTATTTAGAGATTGTGCAAGACTATACCAACTGACAGCCCCCATCTATAAGGATGGATCCTAAACTTGGTCACTTCCAAGTGAAACAAGTATCACCACCGCTGAATTGTATGCGATCTGGCAAGCCCTACGTTATTGCGTTGGGGGAAAAGGAGAACATCAGTTTATTATTTGCACAGACTCCCTTAGTGTCATCCAAAGCATAACCAGAATTTTCTCACTACATATATTGGTTCAAATGATATTGAGTACTCCACAAACGCTAACTCAGAGCGAAACAAAAATTGTGTTTATATGGTTCCCCAGTCACGTAGGGATAAATTGCAATGAGTCAGCTGATCACGATGCCCATCAAGCTGCAGAAAACTTCGTCACGAGGATCTGAAAACATTTCTGAAAACCAAATTATATGTCGACTATACCTCGCATAATAAATGACTATTAGAACAACAACTTAATGAACAAAATGGTCCAATTTTAGTCATAATAAAATTTCCCCATACAATATCCAGTTCGTAAAAGATATGATATATTTTATAAGATTTAACAACTCTAGTTTTCTTCACGTTCGATACACATACTCTTGCTCTCTTGTCCCTTTTCTTCTTCTACTACTTCATGAATTTTGTATATTGAAGGCTAATAGCCATAGCAACTGACGCCTATTTGAAATAAAAAAAAAAAAACGAGGAACTCTTAAAATCTCAAAAACCCATGAAATATCCATACAATATTTATTCGTGATCACTATCGAACACTGGGAAATTTCCATGTGAGCTGGGCTGTTTTAATAAACGGGAACTTTATTCGTTTCGAATATTGGATGATATCAATCCCATAACAAACAAACTGATAAAAGTATAATCCGACAGATATGGCTCTATGCGTGCGAAACATAAACGGTGATGGACATGATAGAGCTTATATCCAAGCAATTGATAAAATTTCAGAATTCACAGAATGATGGGTGTGGTTTCATTGAACTCACGTGATAGAAACATACTGAATCAAAAATGATAAATGACTATTGAAATTAGTTTTGAGCAGGATGGGCTTGGATTTTTGGAAAATATATTATTTAATTTACAAATTCCATTCAAATAATAACCTATTTACGCCCATTATGGTTGGGCGAATGTTGTTCCACTCGTTTGTAGTACATTTCGAGTGATTCATACCATATAATTGATATTAATTTATATGATATTGATTAGAAAAAATCACTAATACTAGTAATATTACAGACTACTACTATATTACAGACTACGTATTCGTAAAGTGTTTCGAAAGAATCAAATATCAGAAATCAATTTTCAATGAGTGAGTGTATGATGTGTCTGACTGTCACATGAAAGTTATTTTTTATTATTTTTCTCTTTAAATCAAAGGATTGTGTGTGGTACATATTTGTACTTCTCATTGTTGAGAAAAAATATTTAATCCAAAAGTGCGTTCGTATTTCAACAACTTCGTCAAAATGGTTCACACAAAAGACAAAAACATAAAAATGAATTTTGTTCCGATTGCTCAACATGAATATGTACAAGCTCGAACAATTAAAATCCTTAATGACCGTCACGAATACAGGAACTCGCAAGTGAGCATCATGTACGAGCAATGAATTATTGCCAATAAAATAAATGGTCCAACCTACACACTCTCTCAGTCTGCTTGCCATAATTTCAGATTGGTGTTGCCGCTCTTTATATGAAATAGTTTCCATATATATGAGTTATTCATATTCACAGTAAGATTTGTATATATACAGTGCCCGCCAAAAACTTGGAACCATATGGGAATTTTTTTTATTAGTAGTTTCTCAGAAAATTTCATTCTTTATAAAAGTTGGTGCATTCAATTTGACTGAATACGCGCATAGCCGTTATTGATGTCAATAATTGCTTGATGAGGTTGGCCTCATGGAGAAATCAATCATTGAGCAGTTATTGAAATTAGTAATTGGTGGACTGAACTGGATATCTGGGAATATCTTTCAATTGCAAACAAATTTTTTCAAAACAATTTTTCGATATTTTCCGTAGTCACTTTACTCTATATCGAATTTTGGATATCGGCCGATTCTCGCTTAATCGCACGCCACTGATAATAACGGTTTTGCGCGTATTCAGTCAAATTGAATGCACCAACTTTTATGAAGAATGACATTTTCTGAGAAACTATTATAGTCTAAGATCCCGATATAAAATGACCTTCACCGAGATGTTTATTTGATGAAACATTTCTTATATTTAATTCAATATGTCAATAAATATATTGCATATGGGTTGACTAACAAATTTCAGTCCAGGATATGTTTAATTAATAATTAAAAAAAAAATTTTTTTTTATTATTTCACCGGTTTGATTATTGGACAAATTTTATATCAATCGAAAGTATGAAGCCCATAGAATATGCAAACGTTAGGTTGCCTATTCTTTTCCGGTCACAACTCTCGGGTAGCCAGGTATAAACAGGTAAATCGATACTAGCATTTTGCACCGGACTGATTATTGAATTAATATCGAATGAAAATAAAGATTATTTCATTATGAACACGGTGGTATAGGGTTGCCCGAGAAAAATCAGTCCCGAATTCCGGTTGTCGAATTTTGAAAACTGAAATATTGCTGCAAGTGAATATGTGCGACTGAGAGGTCCCAACCAACCATCCCATGCAATAGAAGAGGACATAGCATAGCAGCTGTATGAAATACGTTCATTTAAAGAAAGAGAGTGCGCATGCTATTTGTTCTTGAAAATGAAAAGGATAGCGATAGACTCGTATATGCTGTGCATCATTTTGGAGTAGATTGTCGCTATAGTAACAATTGAAAAAACGTGCTACTATTTATTGTTGAAAAAAATGGCAAAAAAGTTTTTTTTGTGTGATTTGGATGATGATGTAATTGAGTTCAATGATGAAAATTTTGAAAACTCTGTATTAAAGTTAACTTTTCGTAAAAGAAAAACTATAAATACAATGTTGTTGAGCTACCCAGTGCGTTACTTGAATTTGTAGGTTACCAATTAGGCATGTGTACTTACAAAAGTGAGGTTAAAAATCCCTTTCACTTGCAGCAAATTATAAAATACCATGTCACAACAGACAACACTCTTGGTAAAGTCATATATAGTTAAAACTTTGATCGAAATTGATCAAGATTACTTAAACATAAGTGTATAAACATTTTAAAATTCCAAATGGGCTCTTATGGAGGACATGTTGGATTCAAGAGGCAGTGGTGACAAATGAAAAATGGATTATTATTGAAGTAAATGAAGTTGACAATTGACAAGTATGAAAAATAGATCTACGACCTGTTGCCAACATACAATGCGATGAAAAATAATATCACCAAACAATTACATGGTACCAACTTATGTTAATTAAAACGATTTAGGTAAGTCTCATAAGGAGACTGCCAGAGAAAATATGAGTTTTTTAACAATTAAAAAAATTATTAAAAAATTGATATATAACAAAATTTGACAGAGTGCAAAATTTCATTACCCACCATTCCAGGGGACACAATAATGTTAATGTATTGAGTTGTGGTCTGTCTCATACGGAGAACGACTGAGTAAATATGAATAGATTATGCTGAGATTATCGATGTCAGTTCTCGAATTCATTGAATTAGGTTCTTTGAAAATTTGTGTCATTTCGAGAGAAGTTCTCTTTTTTACATTAGATTCATGTTCCAAGATATTCACATTATCATAATCTGGGTCATGGTTCAAAGCCATGGTGTGATGAGCTGAAGAACACGTTTTTTTAAAATTTCTAATATCGCTTTTATGCGAGGTGATTCTGTCTTTCAATTTCCTTTTGGTTTGGCCAATGTACTTCTTTTCACATTGAGAACATGATATACAATAAACCAAGTTTGAATTGTCTAATAAAGGATCTTTGTCTTTTAACTTTGAAAAAATCTTGTATATATATATATATATATATATATATATATATATATATATTCATGTAAACAGTACATAGGCCAAACCCTTAGATCATTGTTCGATAGGATCACCCAAAAGTGCTTGCAGATGGCATCCTGAAAGATGCGCTCTAGCAGAACACGTAAACAATTTGGATCACCGAATGAATTTTAAAGCAGTAAGAGTGTTAGCGACTGAGTCACATAGATCAAAAAGAACTTTTTTGAAAATTGCTTTCATTTCACAATCAAATAATTGCATGAACAAAAAGAGTGGCATCAATCATTTAAGTGGGATCTACTCCTTTTTACTGTCACTAGAATAGAAACCAAATTTTCAAAGTTTTCATAATGAAACCATGTTATCCAACACGACCTGAAGGCCACCCACAATCTGGCTGTATATTGTATTTTATTGTTGAAAATTCAGCAGTTGGTAACACCTAACCTCAAACGTCATAGTTGACGTTTGTCAAATGTCAATTGTCTCTAGAAAATGACATGAATTTTGTTCCTAACCTACCAGTACCACTTCACAAAACTTTGATATTACCTTCAGTATAGATTATCACAATTTGTAATGTGTTTTACAACTATTACCTCAACTCAAAGTTTCTTCTTAATTTCACCTGGATTCACAATGTACGAACAATATAAATTTTGTGTAACATCATGGAAACCGACCTCAACATAGATGTTAGTTACAATATAAACTGAAATTACGAATAAAATAACTCACCTGTATCGTTCTTCTATTGTAGTCTCCCTGATGATGGGAATTAATACTCCCGAAATCTTGGAATAATCTAAAAAGGGTTTTCTTTTTCCTTTGCTGCAAACCCCAATATCCTCGAGTTTCATATATATATATGTATATATATATATATATATATATATATATATATATATATATCAGTAGTATATTTCTTGAACCATTTATTTTATACTTAAGAGGGATTTCTTGGGTTATGGTTCTTCAGACAAATTATAAAAACTTATTTAAAATTTATTGTTTGAATTTTTTCAAAATAACGTTTCGCTTGGAGGCCCCAAGGCTTTATCAGATTTCTACAAAAAAAAATTAAAAAAAATTTCCTTACGGGACATTGGCTATTTTGTGCATTAGATTCTTACCTACAACACATATTCCGTTTTAAATGGTTTATTGTTTAGCACATTGTGCTGTTGGAGGTGTTTTTTTTTCGTTTTTTCCATTCTAGTCAGCAATAACAAAGTCTCGAAACAAAATTGGTATCTTTTGTTCTTTGAGTTTATTTAAATAAAAAACTAAAAATCCAAAAGGTAAAAACACACATGTTGTTTACGAAATCCCATGCAATAACCCTGACTGTAATGGAGTATACATCGGTCACACCATGCAACATTTAGAAAACAGAATCAAATCGCACAAATACACAAAAAACTGCTCCACAGCATTAAACAAACACAAGAAGGAGACAAATCACGAGTTTGATTATGAAAATACAAAAATACCAAAAAACGGGAATTTTTAGAAATGGTTCATATAAAAAAACCAAAACGCATTTAACGACAAAACAGATATAAAATAACTCAGCAAAATATACCACAACATAATTTAACAACAGCTTTTCTTCAAAATCTTTGAAAGAAAAAGACTAAACGAAAGTTTTCCTTGTTTGACCCTCCCAACCAAAAAAAACAAGAACCATATGCCAATGTTACACTTTCTACCACATCTTTTCCAAACGAACAACCACATATACTCACATCCGAACATCAAAAGAACAAACACAAACGAACAAACCATCAATAACCTTGAAGACGTCGAAATACTGACATATGTCAATTGAAGTTCACTCCAAACCATACAATAAACTCAAAGAACAAAAGAAACCAATTTTGTTTCGAGACTTTGTTATTGCTGACTAGAATGGAAAAAAGGGAAAAAACACCTCCAACAGCACAATGTGCTAAACAATAAACCATTCAAAACGGAATATGTGTTGTAGGTGAGAATCTAATGCACAAAATAGCCAATGTCCCGTAAGGAATTTTTTTTTTATTTTTTTTGTAGAAATCTGATGGAGCCTTGGGGCCTCCAGGCTAAACGTTATTTTAAAAAAATTTAAACACTAAATTTCAAATTAGTTTTTATAATTTGTCTGAAGAACCATAACCCAAGAAATCCCTCTTAAGTATATATATATATATATATATATATATATATATATATATATATATATATATATATATATATATATATATATATTTCGAACCATATGTTTTCGAAGAATTATTTTAGTGCATACATTTTAATATTGTGTTAAGTTCAATATGTCTCAAACTCCATATTTTAAATTTTTTTTTGTTTTAACCTTATGATGACAATTACCATGTCGAATTGACTGAATCAGACCTTTATTCCGAGAAATTGGAGAAAATATATATAAGGTCAAGAAAGTAAAGAAAAAAAAAATATTTATAATATATATATATATATATATTATATATAATTTTAACTTTTGAACGGTTCGACGTAGAAAATGGAAACAAAAATGTATTGAATAATATCACCGATACTACTTTTTGAAATGAAAGTCATTGTGATTGCCCGATAGATGGCGTGAACTTGAACTTGAACTTGAACTTTCAAATATCATGGGGGGTGAAGTGGCACATCGTTGAAAAGATAATTCAATTTTCCCATCAATTATCCTATTTTTTCAAATTTCGTTCGAATGTTTTTTTACAATATGGATTTGAAATGTCATATGTAAGTGGGGATCTGAATGGTATCGTTACCTCAATAACTTTTGTACGGTTTGATGTGAAGCAATGAGACATGAAATTTATTGAATGTCATTTCGGTCCTACTTCTTGAGATAAAATACATTACAATTACTTGACAGAGGGCGCTGGGGGCACATCACCTTGAAAATTTCGAAAGATATAGAGGTCGATTTGCAAATTGTTGAAAACGTAATTCAATTTTTCTTTCAACTATGGCTATTCTACGGAATCACAATTGCGAGTGCGGCTTTTTCTAGCCTCCCCGCCTACAGCCCACACTTTTAACTTCTGAACGCTTCGACGTAGAACAATGGGACCAAATGTATTTTGTTTGATGTCACCGATACTACTCTTTGAAATAAAAGACATTGTAATTGCTCGATAGATGGCGCGGGGGAGCACATCAAAATTTCAAATTGCATAGGAGGTCACGTGGCACATCGTGGAAAAGATAGTTCAATTATCTTTCCAACCATCTGATTTTTTTGAATTTTGTTAATAATTTTTTTCACAGTATGCATTTTAAATTTTGTTATCCTTGACATTTCAAATGCATATTGTAAGAAAATATATAAACGAATTTGAAAAAAAACTATATTGATGAGAATAAAATTGAGTTATCTTTACGATGTGCCACTTGACCCCCCCTGTTATTTGACATTTTTGAGTTGATGTGCCCTCCCATGCCATCTATCGGGCAATCACAATGTCTTTCATTTCAAAAAGTAGTGTCGGTGATATTATTCAATCCTTTTTTTTTCATTATTCTACGTCAAACCGTTCAAAAGTTAACAGGGGGGGGGGACTATTGAAAGCCGCACTGTATATGTATGCTATAATGGTTACCTTCCAAAATTATTACGTTATTTTATCTCTCCTAGGGTCGACCGAGAGTGAAAAAGAGTACAATGGCTCCTGTTACAGACGATTTCATGACAAAAGCAGTTTGTCCAACAATGTCAACACAGCAGTTGAGTAGCGTAACGGAAATCTCTATAACTTCCAGAAGAAGAAAGTCCTGAAACTGCAAAAATTTCATCTGTATTTGTGAAACATGCACTCGATGAGGATGACAATGAAAAATTATTCGAATGTTTCGAAACTGTGACAAAAACAATGCAGAAATACAGGGAAGGCATATTCAACGGTATTAAACAGAGAGTTTGAGGGTACTTGGCAGGGGTGTTTGGTTCAAAAATGAGAATATTTTTCAATATTCTATACTCTCCCATCACTTCCGGATTCACCGGAAACGACCCCAATTTGGGAATTCATATTTTTTCAATTCTAGGGAGTGGATTATTCTCTCATCAAGTATGCGTGGATACAAAATTGAATGAAACTGAATTAAAAATCATCAATTATCACCTAACACAATTTGATAATATCAGGATCAGTTGAAGGAAATTTCATGTTCGAAGTACATTCCGCCTACTTCTGACATTTTCTGGTTCAATCTTGAAGTGAAAATTATAGAAATTTTTTGTTTCTTATTTTTCTCTTTATTTTTGACAGAAAATTATACAGGGAATTTAAAACCGGTACAAAAACAATTATAAAATTTTAAATTTTTTTAATTTTCGAGTTTTTGAAATAAAAACTTTTGTTCGTTTTTTTTCAAACCACATCTGGAATTAATTTAATTCTATTGTTTTTGTGTTATTTTTCATCTGTAAATTATGCGGAATTCTACGACAAGGTGTGAAAAATTTGGCGTGAATTTTTATTTTTGAAATTAACAAGTGAAAATAATAGTAGGATTTTTTGGTGTTCTTTTTTCTGTTGTTTTCGACAGTTTTGTTGTTATTTTCATCCTAATTTTTGACTGAAATTTTCACAGGCCATTTACGCCCGGTTCAATTTTTGTTTTCTAATTTTGACTTTAGATTTCTGATGTTATCTCTCTTCATTTTTCTGATTATTTTTATTAAAAAATTCTCAGAAACTTTTCAAGTTGATGGAGGAAAATAATATGAGCTAGAACCAGCGGATTTCATACTAGTACAAATTAACAATCCATTCCCAAAAATTCAAGCCCGAGTTGGTGTCAGGTAATCCCATTACACTCAGTCCATTCCCGAGTACACACAACTGACACAAAAATGAGAACCCAATCCAGGAGCAATGAGAAAAATAAACACTGTGGTACCCAGGCGAGAAGTTCCATAATGAAAGACAGCTTGATGTGTGAAGAACCTAATAATTTGAAAATTGAGCAGTTCTTGATTCGTTGTTGGATAGAGAAAAAACTTGAGATATTAGGATTGTGGTAGATTTGAATCAATTCATTTTTATATTATAGTGAAACTACTATCCGTCTCCCATGAGGAATAAGTCTTCGGCGATTCTTTTTCTCAAAAGATGTGGACTGCGGTGGCCAGCCAAGTACGTACAGCATTAAAAGCCTATCCACCTGTTATTGAGAGTGAGAACGTGTATAAATAAAATCAACTTTTCAATTTCCGAGAATTCTGCAATAGAATCTCGTGGACAGAAATAAACTTTTAATTTTGTGAAATTTCGGTGCGGTTCATTGAATAATATAGTTCATGACTTCGATGGTAATATGAGGTGGAGCCCCATCTTGTTGAAAATATATCATTTCAGGATGGAGGAATTATAAATACCTTACCCCTATCAACTGTCTTTGGAATTAAATTGGTCCAATTATTTCACTTTCGATCAGACTAGCCCATAAGTTTACTCCGAATCTTTCCTGAAAATTACTTTCCTTCATTAAAGGCTGATTTTGTTGCGCCCAATATCTGCAGTTTGGTCTGATAAATATTCGCAACAAAATGTCACGCTGAAGATCTGAACAAACTTTCTTTGTCAAGGTATATTCTTTTCAAACAGATATATCCAACAGTTAGTTCACCACAAAGTTACCTCACTTTTCGCATCCCCATTCATGTTATCCGCTCAGTCGTTCAGATTCGTTTATCACACAGTGTGACCCATTTGAAATGGAACCACCCCTGTAAAATACGCATTTTTCATCCAATCTCAAAAAAAAAACATGAATATTAGTCATCAAAAGTGTATTATGACACAGATTTTCATAACTTTAGTTTCATTTCCAAGGCACTCTATATTTTTTTTGTCAAAAACGGCGAAAGTTTATTAGTCAATTTTTTGCCGTTTTTGATAAAGAAAAAAACCACAGTGTGCCTTGGAAATGAAACTGAAGTTATGAAAATTCGTGTCAAGATACAGTTTTTGATGCTCAATATTAACAAATTTTTGTTTGAGATTCATTGAAAAATGCGTATTCTACAGGGGTGGTTCAATTTTAAATGGGTCACACTGTATAAACATACATTGAGATTAGCCTGCAATGGTACGAACTTACACTATTGAATTTGGTGAAATTTGCTCTATATGGAAAAAATATGAGTTCCAAACTTTGAAACACATTTTATTTGAGTTCCCTATACTTGCTGCTGTCAGACCCAATAGTCTACTCGACAAGTTGAAAACGGTCTAAAATAGAGATACTGCTCTTAAAATTATGTGTGATAGCTCATTGGATTCGGAATAACGCCTAGAAAAATGTGCCGTGAGCGTGTATTAGCATATAAAAAATTGCAAAATTTATAAACAATTGAAGATGAAAAAAAATGGCATTTCGTTTTTTGCCAATATTTCATAAACTATTAATGTTCAAGAAATTTCAAAAAACGATTGGGGAAGAAGAGCTCCCGGTAGTCTATCTCCATTATTTATAATTTCAATATAACGCTGAAAATGGGTCTCCGAGCGTCATATTTAGGTTGCGCTCGGCGTCAAAAGCGAGTACGACACATTGATTCGTAATTAATTTATTTAAGATATCAATTTTTTTTATTGAAAAAATCATGATGTATTCGGAACACTATAAATAATTTATTCATGTTGTAAATTTCACTTAAAGTTGATTTATCAACAAGTTAAACGATTGTTAACTAACAAAATTTTCTCGAACTTCTGTCTTAATTGTAAATGAAAAAAAAATTTTAAATGATTGTCGTAAAAATGTTCCGCTCCGTAGAGCCTTTCTTATATACATACTAACCAAAAAAAAAAATATTCATACTTCGTTTATAATTTTAAAAGTAATATTGTTAAAAAAATATATTTTTTTTAATCATCATATTATCGTTTTTTTATTAATACGAGATAAAAATTGATTTGCAAAAACAAAAATTCCCGCCATTTGTTGATAATTTTTTTATAAACAAATTGATTATTTCAATATTTTTATTGTACTTTGGGAATTGGAATTGGGAAAAATTGGGAAAAAATATTTTCTATACTTTGTTAATATGGTTTAAAAATGGTAAAAAAAATTTTTTTTTATAAGGATGTAATTATAAAAAAAAAAATTTAAAATTATTTAAACAATGGAAATATAAAAAAAAACGATTATAAACAATTAAAAATTGTTATTAGGGATTTTTTTTCACGAATCATAATATTTGTAATATAATATAGTTGTGAGGAAAAATTTTTCAAAAATATTGAAATAATCAATTTGTTTATAAAAAATTTATCAACAAATGCCGGAAAACATTTTTTTTGCAAATCAATGTATATCTTGTATTATAAAAAACGGTAATATGATGATTGAGAAAAAAACAATTTTTTAACATTTCTTGGATTTTTTAGTTTTTGTTCAAGTACAAAAATTATTATAAACAAAGTATGAATATTTTTTTAACTCTTATTCTTATCTTGTTGAGTATATATATAATTTATAAGGAGTGCTCTACGAAGCGAAAAATTTTAACGACAATTATTTAAACATTTTTTTTCATTTACAATTAAGACAGAAGTTCGAGAAAATTTTGTTGGTTAACAATCGTTTAACTTAATGAAAAATTACCTTTGAGTAAAATTCCCAACGGGAATAAATTATTTATAGTGTTCCGAATACACCATAATTTTTTCAAATTTAGAAAAAATATTCGATACCATAAATAAATTAATTAATGTGTCGTACTCGCTTTTGACGCCGCGCGCGCAACCCAAAAATGTCGCTCGGAGACCCATTTTCAGCGTTAAATTAAAATTATAAATAATGGAGATAGAGTTCCGTGAGCTGGGAGTTTTTTATTGGAAATTTCCTCCTTTTTCAGAATCTTTCCTTAAATATCAATAGTTTATGAAATATTGGCAAAAAACGAAATGCCATTTTTTTTTTCATCTTCAATTGTTTATAACTTTTGCAATTTTTTATGTGCTAATACACGCTCTTGGCACATTTTTTCAGGCGTTATTCCGGATCCAATGAGCTATCACACATAATTTTAAGAGCAGTATCTCTATTTTAGACCATTTTCAACTTGTCGAGTAGACTACAAAGGACATTATTTTCTAGCAAATTATAATTCCTCCGTGAATTCCTTGCATAACCATGGAAACGCCAAGGCGCTATCTGATTTTATAAGTTTTCAAATTACGAGCCTTTGTTGTTAATGAATGATTATTTGTAATCGTGTTAAATGATGGAACCGGGTAATATTTCAGTGTTCTGTGCATACTTTTCATTTTCTTTTTTTATGTTACTGATGGACCAAATTAGTTGTTATGAGATATACAATGTGACCCATTTAAAATGGAACCACCCCTGTAGAATACGCAACGAAGTTACAACAACTTCAATTTTGGAAACAAAGAATTTGATTATAATTTTTATTTAGATTATAGACATATTAAAAGTCTGGAAACACTGCCGATACAAAGTAGATCACCAGTGAACTTGTACAGTGAAAATCCGAAGTCAATAGCTCATTCCGTTCTACAGTTATAAGTATGGTAATGTTAGCGATTTGTGGTGGAAGCGATTTTGTAATAAAAATCTGACTAGGCCACTGGATTTGTAAATTATATTCCCTTGAAATCATTTATTCAAGTGTAGGTTATAAGTGTATTCGAAAAGAACAGAAAATTTTAAATTCATTTTCAAGTTATACAGTAGTACATTCCTTCATAGCCGATAAAAACGGAAAAAACAGAAAAAAGTTTTGGAGTATTTATTCAACAATAAAACGTCATTAAGCAAAAACTAAAACTGAAATAAACATTACTGTAAAATTTAATATTTGAATTTTTGTGGCTTCTGCCAAACTTCCATTTAGTTCAACACATTTATCGTATCTCCTCCGAATATTTTTTAACACTATTTGTTATTTTTGGAGGTGTAATTTATTTTCTTACAATATCACTTCAAACTCAAATCGCTCACATTACCATACTTTCAGGAGTTATAACTGTAGAACGGAAGTAGCTATTGACTTCGGATTCTCACTGAACAAGTTCACTGGTGATATACTTTGTATCGGCAGTGTTCCCAGATTTTTATATGTCTATAATCTAAATAAAAATTATAATCAAATTCTTCGTTTCCAAAATTGAAGTTGTTGTAACTTCGTTGTTAAACAAATTTTTTTTTTACGAAATTTTGATTGGTTTTAGTTATGCGACTACAAATCCAGTGGTGTAGTCAAATTTTAAAACAAAAATTGCCTAATAAACTTTTGCCGTTTTTTGACAAAGAAAAAAACCATGGAGTGCCTGGGAAATGAAACTGAAGTTATGAATATATGTGTCAAAAAACAGTTTTCAATTCTTGAAATTATAAAAAAAATAATTTCAGATTGATTTAAAAATGCGCATATTACAGGGGTGGTTCCATTTTGAATGGGTCACACTGTATATATATATATATATATATATATATATATATTGGGAAAAAATAAAAAACCGAATTGAATATTACATGAATCTTGACTCGTCGGAAAAAAATATCGAAGAAACAAAATCGGGATTAGCAGTGTTATTCTGGAGTTACCAATCACAATAAACTAATCTTTGATTTCCATCATTTTCATACAAATGCTGGTGCACTTGATACTGTACCTATGCTTTTCCATAATCTTCTTTGCTGACTCATGTTTAATTTGTCACTCACGGCTAATTTGTAGAAGCGGTGGGATTCTTTTCTACAAATGCTCGAACACTGATTTACGTCACCTCATCAATGATAATGTTCCATGGATGAGAGTTTCTTGTCTGAGTTGTTTCTCCACAACCTGTCAGCATACTGCGATCCTCGAATTTATTTTGCATTCGCCATAAATTGATAGCATGTCTACTTTTTCATCTCTTGTATACATGTTTCTTGAAATATTTAATAACTTTAAGCACACTAGATATACGAACTTATATATTGATGAACGCTTATTTCTTACTTGTCAAAGTAATTTTTGTTTCCATAGCATACTTTCGATTTTTCAGGTTTTTACCAAACAATGAGAATGATGTAGTGAGAATGAGTAAATCTGAAAAAATTAAGTGAGCACTATTCCTTTCCGAAACTGAGTGGACCTACTTGGATATGTTTGTGGAATCAGAAAATGTATAATTATTCACAGCGTCTCATCAAGAGTTTCAAAGTTTGATTCCAGTTCCGAGTGAAAGTGCGTTCGAAATGTTTGACTTATTCCAAAGTTGATTAATTCGCAATATAATGTATACCTTTCGTTCTGATCGTGAAATTAGTTATGGAGTTGGTTTCGTTCAATTTTGTATCCACAGCATACTTGATGAGCAATATACCACAATTCCCTCATACATTTTCGACAAATAATTAGTGAATTAGGATTATTATCTATTCGATTTTCGATTCGAAACCATCAAAGGATTCGTCAGGAAAATTAGAATCTGAGGAATGCGCATTTGAGATATATTGTCATTAAAAAAAAATCATCTTACAATTAGTGATTTTGTAAATATCAAATCGCAATAGGTACTCGAATAGGGGAAAAACTGTCTATAATATTTTTCCCTCATCATTTATATCTATCAGATTGGTTGAAGTGGGTCCAACGCACTCAAGATGCAAAAATAAAAATGCTTCCAAAAAACCAAATGTACCAGTTTTTCGTTTCAAAACCATGTGATCATACTCAGAATCTCCCCTAGAATCCAGAAAAGAAAAAAACATAGAGTGTGTTCCATTTAAAATTCCCAAGTTGGGGTCATTTCCGCTGAAACCGGAAGTGATGGAAGAGTATGAGATATTGAAAAATATTATAATTCTTGAATCCACCATCCATGCCAAGTTTGGATCTCACACCTTCGGCACTTTGGAAACCATGGCTTGTCTAAAAAATACGTTGAAACCCGGTATTGCCACTGTTCATTTGAGTATGTGGCAGATTCTGATCGAACGAATTCAATGGATGCTGTTGATGCAGATCTTCTTGACGATAACAATCCAGATTGGCAGATGACATATATTTCCAGAAAAATGGTGCTCCTCATCATTTCAAATTACAGGTGACCACCAAAATATTTTCAGACTGATGGATTTGTAGTGGAGGACCAATAGAATGGCCACTTCGCTCACCGGACTTGGTCCCCAATTATCTTCCTTTTCCTGACATTTGAAAAATATTATATTAGTTTTATCTCCTTTTCTTGGGAGGTTGAGGAAATCCATTGCGGACAAAGTGTGGGACTTTCTGACACAGGTTTACCCACTAAAACCTCCACCCTGTAGGCTCGTCAGGCTGTGACCTGCGATGACACTTGAGCCTTCTGGCCCTTTGTATCTCACCAGGTACGATTTTTTTCACCATGTATCCATGGTTGCCAATTAAGTACCGCTTTGAGTTCCCTCCTGCATGTACTGCCTTGGATAACCTTGCGGTGCTGGAGTTCATCTGGACGGACCCTGTCGTTTGTTCAGCACCCTGAGGAGTCCTTTCTCGAACTCGGACGACGCTCGGAATCATAACCTCTTCAGTGTCCTGGAAGAAGAAACCGAGAGGGGCAAGAGTTGTATTATCCCCACCTGAAGAAGCTATTGTATAGCGAAATTCGTGTCGTGGTTCTGTAAATATAGTTTAGTGAAATTCATTCTATTTGCGTAGAAATATATCTATTTTACACAAATAACATTCGTGAATTGAAAAAAATTATTCCCAGAACATTCCAATGCAAATGATTCTGCATGTTGGACTCAAGAATCTGGAAAACTTCACAGAACTAGTTTCAGGATTGCATATTCACAACAGTGATGTATGACACGACTGGTATTTCTATTAAGATTATTGAAGGGGTTGGTACGGAGGATAGGTGATTGAAGTTGGTAATATATTGTCCGAATATTCAGCAGCATATACAGAGTTCATTCCCATATAGCACAAGACGTCCCGTGGACGTCCATTTTGGGTCCCAGATTAATCCAAACGTCCATGGACTCGATATGGGTGTCCAATGGATGTACTATTCAGGATAGGCTTCGTACATTCCGTATTGTACATCTCATGGATTATCAATGGACGTAAAATATTGGACCGACATGAACATCCATGAGAGAACGTTTGTGGATGAACATTCGATGTACAATAATCGACCAATAATCCCAACGTTACTTATTAGACGTATATGTACGTCCATTGGACGAAAAAAACTGGATCCTTTTAAAACTTCCATGTTTGTATGTTTTTGGATGAACACCGAATGTATAATACTGGACCACATCTGTACGTTCATCATTGTACATATAATGGACAATCAAAACTGGATCAATTGTGAACTTACATACGTGTAGGTTTTCGAATGTACACCAAATTTACAATACAGGACCACATCTGTACGTTCACCATTGTACGTATAATGGACAAACAAAACTGGATCAATTGTGAACTTACATAAGTGTACGTTATCGAATGTACACCGAATGTACAATACTAGACCACATATGTACGTTAACCATTGTATTTACATTGGACAAACAAAACTGGATCAATTGCTAATTTCCATAATTGAATATTTTCGGATGTACAGCGAATGTAGAAATCTGGACACAACTGTATGTTCACAACTGTAAGTACATGGGACAAACAAAACTGGATCAATTGAAAACGTCCATGATAGTACGTTTTCAGATGTACACCAAATGTACAATACTGGACCTCATCTGTACCTTCACTTTACTGAGGACTGGTTTTGCTCAATCCGAGATGATCCACAGATTAGCTAATCTCGGTTTAGTTGCCAATCATATCAGTAGCTCTGTAGCAACCAAACTCGGTTGAGTTAATCTGTGGATTATCCCGGATTGAATAACCAGCCCTGAATGAATCAACTTTCAACATATTTTCGTGTTCGAGTTTGACGACAAAATTTAAATATGGTAAAACTTTAGGTTTATGAAACGCAAAATATTCAGGTATATATATACAAACACTTAAACAAAAATAACCGATTTTCGTATATTATGAGGATCGAATCCATTCGGATAGGTACCGTCGTGTACGCCATAACACAGCAGTTTCATTGGCTGCGAGTGCGAGCACCCACCATACATGAAGTAATGTCACAGAATACCAATTTCTGTATTCTGTGGTCAATGTGTCATGTGTCATGGCCACGCTATTCAGGATTCACGACGTTTGATGCTGTTGTTTTGAGTTTTGGTCTGGCACTGTCAAAATCACAGTTAAAATAATTAAGATTTATAATATCCATTTGTATTTGAAGTGTCGAAGTGAGTGAAGGCCGAAGGGACAAACATCAGGTCAGTCGTTTGAAGTTATTTTTAATCTATGATATCTATTGGACTGGACACACGTGGAAAGTGAACATGAAAAGGCACTATCAACCGACCAACAGGAATGCGGTTCTCAACAAGTACTATAGAAAGCTTGTTGATAGAACTGCAGAAGGGATTTCTAGTGATGATGAAAGCGAAAATAATAAACATGTACAGATTAACGAAACATCACCTAGCTTCTCCTCTGCAATGCAATGCCTGATGAACACTATCATTCTGATGATTTGCCAGATTTAAATGAAAGCAGAAATTCTGAACTTTCTGATGAAAATTCAGGTAACTTCGAAAAAATAGGAGTTGAAGTGATTTCTGAACAAGCTAAACCCATAAAGTCAAGTTTATCGAAATGGGCATTGAAACACAACATTCCACATACAGCTATAAATGATTTATTGAACATATTGAAGCCTTCTTTCGATTATTTACATCTAGACGCAAGAACGCTTTTGAAAACACCTCGAAAAACCATTTCAGAAATAGTTGAACCTGGTCGGTATTGCCATTTTGGCTTCAAAATGTGTCTGGAAAAGCTTTTATCCCATTCATCTCATTTATTTCTGGATGTGAATACGTTGGAAATATGTATAAATATTGATGGCTTGCCAATATCTGATTAAAACTGAATTTTATAGATGCTGCAGAACATTCCAGAGTTTCGTGCTCAAGGAAAGAAGCTGAAGAGTCCATATCGAAATGGTTGAGACGTGCAAATGAAAGAAAAGGAGATTGAAATATTCTTACATAGTTCCCGTTTGAACATATCTTTTCTTTTTTTCATTTTACTATTCTATTCATTTTTTATGTTCCTATTTTTTATGTTTGTTATTCAGTAAGAGTCGATTTTTAGTTCAGAATATTTTATTTTTGTTATTATGGAAACAATTTTATTATAACGTTCATATTTTTATAATTTTTGATAACTCAACAAAATAAAATAAGTGAGTTTTTCATCTGCTTGTTATTTCATACAAAAACTTTTGTTTGATCAATTTCCATTGTGAAATCTTGTTCATTATGTACGTCCATTGAACATCCTCGGCGTACTACATAAGATGTTATATCCAGTGTATCTGGACTTTGCTGGACATATTCCGGACCTTCATGGACGCAACCGGACGTATAATGTATGCATTCAAGATCCATGTTGTACGTTCAATGGACGTGAATTTGATGTGTTTCTCATACATCTAATGGACATTTTTTATGTACGTCCATTGGGCATCCTAGACGTACGTACATAAGATGTTATATCCAGTGTATCTGGACATTTGGTGGACTTATTCCGGACCTTCAAGGACAAATCCGCACATCCATTGGACATCCATAACATCCATGTTGTACATCCATTGGACGTACATTAGACAAACATGTGCTATCTGGGTTTATTCTTTTTCACCTAAATTCGTCCACTGCTGAATTCGAAACGAAAGCATCAACTAGGTCACAGTGTTGGTACTCATATAATGAATCATTCCTTGACTCAACATCCTGTGAAGTTTTCGTATTTTGCTTTGTAATTGTGTTACTTAATCTACACAGTTTGGTAGATAACCTATATGCTACCTACTTTATTTCCATATATGGTGAAAATTACCGTTTTTCCAACGGAAAAATTTTGAACGTGAAAAATAATTAATGAAAACGATTTTTTTTAAGAGAAGCTTTAATTCAAATGCACTAAAAAGTAAAAAATAATTGCTTTAAATGTGCGACGTAGGTTATTCCGTGAGTTATAGATTCAAGAGATTGTCGCGCAAATTTTTCAGTTCTAATACGAAAACGACAAGCTCTTGAATCTATAAATCACGGAATAATCTACGTCGCACATCCAAAGCAATTATGTTTGACTTTTTAGTGCATTTGAATGAAAGCTTGTCTTTAAATAGGTCTTTCTGATTAATTATTTTATTTTGTTCTTTTTAGTAAGTGCGCCTCAATGTATGCATTTTTGTTGATGCATCGTCATCATGCGGCTTTTCTCCTGTAAGTTCTGAGCTATCTAGTTCTTCAATGAAGAGACTATCTATAGATGAACTCTTCCGCCATCCTAGAGCTGCCATCTTCAATTCATAAATTCTGATAAAGAATCAATAATCTTCGACTGAAATCCATAATTTTCGACCCCAAAAACCCCGACATACCAATTTTGAATAGAAACGGTCCATTATCACAAAACTTGACCACCATCTTGGAGCCGCCATTTAAAATTCATGAATTTTGACAATAAATTCATAATCTGTGACCCCAAAAACTTCCACATACCAATTTTGAATAGAATCGGACCATAATCACAAAGATCGTCAGCCATCTTGTAGCCGCTATTTTGATAAGAAATTCCTAATCTTCGATCCCTAAAACTCCCGCCCCAATTTTGAATCAATCGGACCATAATTACAAAATTCGTTCGCTATCTTGGAGTCGCCATCTTGAATTTGTGAAATTTGAATAAAAATTCATAATCTCCGACCCCGAAAACCCCCACATACCAATTTTGAGTCGAATCGCACCATAAACCCAAATCTCGTTCGCCATCTTACAGCCGCCTTTTTTTTTTCTCCAACAAAAATTCCATATGAACACCTGCTAAATTTCACGTTCATCAGGCAACTAGAAGTGGGCCAAATTTAACTTTTAACAGGTGAAACTAAATCAAAATTTGTAAAAATGAAACGGCTTCGATTGATAATTAACTCAGCTAAAAGTTGAATTACGTATCGCCGTTAACATGCATACTTGAATGAATATAACAAATATGTAACAAATATGGTGGTTGCCTATTTTATTCTGTATAAAAACTCCACAGACTCTCCCGTTACATTTACCAGTGGGCTTTAAATTCCACATTTACAAATGTGTATTCAAGTAAATTAAATGGAATTTATCAATTTTAAAACAATAGTGGATCCATCTCTGCTATTGAACCTATCACAACTTCGTAAAGCCACTGCCCTTCTAACCTTCAATTATTATGTAAGTAGCTCAGAGCAGAGTGCAGTATGTTGTATAATACCGGAATTGTCAGTGAACTTGCATTATACACTCGTTATTCACGGAAGAACAATTTGTTAACAATATCCTAATATTGTGATATATCTCGATGTGAAATAGGCAGAGAATATATTTTCATATAGAGAAAATGAAGTAGAAAAATCGGTATTTTCTAGACAGCTTGTTTGGAATTATTTACTGAATATGACACTCAGATTTGTAATATGTAACTCCATCTCATAGAAAGGTCTGTGGAAATATAAGTACAGATACAGAAAAAGGTGCATATAACTATGGATTACTTTTGGACGGGTTGTCTTCTCCATTTATATACAAAAAAATGAGTGGTCGGTTTAGAGTCTTTTTAACCGACGAAGTTCTCCAATCACGCCTAACTTTTCACAGAGCAGTTCGATTTTGAATATTTTTTTTTTAATTGGATGGGGTATACTTCAAAGTTGGTCCCATTTGAATTTGAGGAACGAAAAGGTCAACTTCAAGGGTAGAAAAATAGGGGATATTTATCGTTCATCAACTGAATTTTTACCCTTTAACCGGTTCTACTACTCATAACTTTGTACTGGGTTATCCGATTCAGATGATTCTTCTTCATTGGACAGGGTATACCTCAGAGTTGGTGATTTTTGAATTTCGAAAAAAATAATTCACCCCTAAGGGTAGACAAATAGGGGATTGATAATTTTTCATCTGTGAACGGATTCTATTGGAACTTGGCACACATATAGGTAGTTCTGATGACACTACAACATAATGGATACCTGGAGTCAATTGAGTTATCAGTTGATTTCAGCCACAAAAAAGTGAAAAATAAAAACTTTTTAACAAAAAATGAAACCGACGAAAAAATCATTTGGAAAGCAAAAAAAAACACCTTCTTAGTCTTGATGATAATTGAGCTCCTAAACTAATGTGAGTAACTAATTTTGAGTCGACGCCAAACAATTAACGAAGATCATTATATAATTTTTCCTAATTCAATTGCTAGTTTGTTTGGTGCCGACTCAAAATTAGTTGCTCACATTAGCTTAGGACCTCAATTATCATTAGGACGAAGGAGGTTTATTTTATTTTTTGCTTTCAGTTGATTTTTTGCGGTTTAATTTTTTGTTGAAAAGTTTTTATACAGTGCCAACTCCTAAAAAGTTAACAATTTAGTATATGAGTATTCAGATAAAGTATTGAAGAAGACGTCGAGCAAATATATCAAACTATACAAAATGTTTGAAAAAATACCAAGAAAGTTGAAATGGATTGATTACATTTGAAAATCCCATATATTTTGACATATTCAGAACAACTTTGAGGACTTCCATTCATAAATGAAATATTTGCCCTAACTTATGTCTGGTTTGGATATTATCATATTTCAATCTGAAAAATCGTAGTTTACACGACCATATTAAAAATTATTGGAACTTAAATATTTTTTTTTATTCGAATGGTGCATCCTATTATTTCAAAAATTGTTACGTGAAATTCCAATATGAACACATATTGTGGAAGGATCCATAAGTATATTCTCACTTGTTTTCGAAATTATTTTGAATCTGGTGGCTTTTAATCATCATTCATCTGGATCAAATGACAGTTACATCATTCGAATAAAATGATTTATGAGGAAGAATTTTCTGGCGATACTGTACTGGAGACATCATTTTTCTATGATTATCATAAAGTTCATTTAGGTTTTATTTACGGTCCCTATTTCGTGGGTTATTCCCATATACTTTAGGATTTATAAGAAAGAGAATAATATTTCAACATAACGAGCGCATTTCTGTATTAGAATTGCCGCACCATTTGAAACATCCTTCATATTTGAAAACGTTTTCCTGCATTGCGGCTTTATCTGTTCGAGTATACACTTGGACAAAATTGATATATTCGATATATAATCTATGGAAAGCTTACTCACTGAATGATTAATAAAATCATTATAATCATAAAATAAATATATCACTGGAATACCTGAGTTGTGAACAAAAAACCAACATTTTCTGATAATAATAATGGTTCAACTCACCTATTTCGCCCAGCTGTTTCAAGAGAAAACACGCGTATGTTCTGGAGTTTTTCAACAGCAATCCGCACCACTGAACACTGAGACGCGTCGATTCGAAATGTGCCGTCGCGACGCCTCTACATCGCCGCGCCGCGTCGATATTTTCTGCTTCCTCAACGTGTTTACTCAGCCCCATCTTGTGAGGCATAATTCCAACTTCGCGAGAGGGTTAGGTGAAAAAAACAGAGATCAAAAATATTCGCCGACATGTAATGTGAGATTTATACGATTCGCAGAAGTGATTCACAGCCATTACTGTACCAATCAGAACAACTTAAAAATTCTACATTCTTTCAAAGCTAGCGAAGAAAATGTTATCCGCTGCTCCTCCATAAATTATGAATTGGATTCTACATATGGATGTCCCTTCGTATGTATATGAGTAGGCGATCTGAATGGACGTTCCTTTATGGTAATCTTAAACAGTTGGAAAAATATGGAACCAAAGAAAAAATTAACCCAATGTGTCCACCATTATTTTTACATGAATTGGCAAACCTTGATATCAACTATTTTCGCAAACACATACTTGTGTCTTTCATCAATATATCTGCTACATAGCAAACTTTAATTTCAATTTAATTTATGGAAGTGAATCAGGGCCGTATTGAAATAATTTCAAGATAAAGATAGATATTGACAATAGAAAATTGTGTGAAGACACGTGTTCCTAATTCAAAATGAGTGTTTCCTAAAAAATGAGAAATACTAAATTTGTCGGAACTATTCCCACGTATCAAACAAGAGAGCCATGTGAAGTGTACATTTGCAATCAATTATCATTGTCAATGGAAGTATGCATAGATTTTCAGGTGAATATCATTCAATGTTCTGCGTGGTATTTGTCAGGAAAGTAGTTGTTTTTCGCTTGTTTTCTACCACTTGTTTGAATATATATTGAATTTTTTGTGAATAGTCTGCAAAGTCCCTTGTTTTTTTTATTGTTGATATATTTCTGCCTGTAGCCAGTGTTACTTTAACATAAACCACTTCTACTCGTTGATATGATCCCTGACTCATGAGAAGATTTTATAGGTCAGTATGTAGTGTTATTTTCTGTCACTAGGTACCGCCAGTTAAAAGTTACTTTTTCCAGCGTACCTACAGGTGATTTAAGCTTGATGTTTTCCTTTGTGCTGGGTCTCGCTTCGGCCAGAGGTCTTCGGATTTTCTGACTGGTCCAAAAGCCTGAAACCGGTATACGGATTGTTAGGCGGACCTAGCATAAGTGAAACGTGAAAAGTTTATCAGAAAGAAACATTTGCATTCAATTATCATTGTCAATGGAAATTTGCATAGATTTTCAGGTGAATATCATTCAACGTTCTGCGTGGTATTGGCCAGAAAAGTAGTTGTTTTCCGCTTGTTGTCTACCACTTGTTTCATTTTATATTAAATTTTTTGTGAAGAGACTCCAAAATCCCTTGTTTTTTACTATTTCTACGTACCTGCCACTCTTACAACTTGTCTGCTCTGTAGATCAGAATCAGAAATTTTCTGTTATGATTTTTGCTGATGCCAATATTTTCTAAGAGTTTTCAAGAGTACCTGATGGTCAATAGAATCAAAAGCCTTCGTCAGTCAATAAACAGGCATGAAGGATGATCGTGCCTTTCCTGAGGATCAATTCTTTCCGTTCCAGAATAGTATCTTTGATGGAGGTTGTTTCTTTGAATCCAAACTATTTTCGTGAAGTGAGTTCATATTTCTTAACAACTGAGGTTAGTCTATTTTTATTTTATTTTTATTTTTTAGATATGAGTGAAATAGGCTGTAGTTATTGGTTTCTGTTTTGTATCATTTTTACAAGCTTCTATTTAACTTGCTTCGTTCGTATGTCATTCTGTCATTCTTTCCGGTTCAAAATTTGTAATCTATTTTTGGAGCACTTGCAGATATCCGATTGAGCTGAAATTTGGCAGGTGTTCACAAATCCAGTGACAATGCTTTATGAAATTTCCGTAAAAATAACAACAAAATGGCGGCTCCAAGAGGCGGACAAGTTTTGTGATTCGATTCAAAATTGGTGTGTGGGGGTTTTCGGGGTCGGAGATCATGAATTTTTCTGTCAAAATTTATAAATTTAAGATGGAATCTCCAATATGGCGGAGTTTTGTGATCATGGTCCGATTCTATTCAAAATTTGTATGTGGGGTTTTCGATGACGAAGATATGAATTTTCGTCAAAATTCATGTTATTGAATGAGGCCATAAATTTTGTTAGAGAAAAAAACAAAATGACGTTCTAAGCTGGCGGACGAGATTGAGGTTCATAGTCCGATTCGATTCAAAATTTGTATGTGGGAGTTTTCAGGGTCAAAGATTATGATTTTTTTTTCAAAAGTCATAAAATTAGAATGGTGGCTCCAAGATGGCCGGTGATATCTGTGTTTATGGTCCGATTTTATTCAAAATTGGTATGTGTTGGTTTTGGGGGTCGAATATTATGAATGTTTTTCAAAATTCACGAATTTAAGATGGCGGATGAGTTTTGTAATCATGGCCCGATTCTATTCGAAATTGGTATGATGGAGTTTTTTGGATCAGAGATTATGAACTCAGTAAAAATCATTGATTTGGTTGAATTCATAATTGAAGATGGCATCTCTAACGTGGCGGATGAGTTGACCTTTGGAGGATCTACTCATTGGAGGACTAGATAGCTCAGAACTAACAATAACGATGCCCAATCAAAAATCCATAGATTAAGGCGTACTCAAGCACAAAATAAAATAATAAATGAGAAACCTTTTTAAAGACAAGCTTTTATTCAAATGCACTGAAAGGTAAAAATCAATTGCTTTGGATGTGTGACGTAGGTTATTTCGTGAGTTATAGATTCATGAACTTGTCACGCAAAGTTTTCAGTTCGAATACGAAAGCGACAAGCTTTTGAATCCATAACTCACGGAATTACCTACGTCACACATCCAAAGCACAAATTTTTTACTTTTTAGTGCTTTTTGAATAGGAGCTTGTCTTTAAAAGAGTTTCTCAATAATTATTTTTCACAAGCATTTATTTATTTTCACTTGTTGGTTACTCAGTTCATCTGTTCGTTTGTTAGTTTGGGTCAAACCTTGCAAGTGAATTCTGACCATTTTTCAGTCGTCCTATTGATTTGAAATTTGGCAGGTGTTTATAAATCCGGTGACAATGCATTATGGATATTTTGTTGGAAAAAAAATGGCGGCTCCAAGATGACGGACGAGATTTGTTATATGGTCCAATTTTATTCTTGAATTTTGGCAGGTGTTTTTCAGTGTCGGAAATTTTCATTTTGGATATTTTGTTGAAAAAAAATGGCGGCTCCAAGATGGCGGACGAGATTTGTTATATGGTCCGATTCGATTCAAAATTGGTATGTGGGGTTTTCGCGGTCGGAGATTTTGAATTTTTTTGTCAAAATTTATGAATTTAAGATGGCGGCCCCAAGATAGGGACGAATTTTCTGATTATGGTCTATTTCATTCAAAATTGGTATGTGTGGGTTTTCAAGTACGGAGATTATGAATTTTTTGTCAAAATCAAAAAATTAGAGATGGTGGCTTCAGGATGGCAGACCAGTTTTATAATTATGGTCAAATTCTATTCAAAATTGGTGTGTGGGAGTTTTTGGGGTCGGAGGTCATGATTTCTTTCAGCTCAAAACTTATAGGAAAAAGACCTTGTGATAACGATGCTCTATTAGAAATCAACAGATTGAGGCGAACTAACTAAAAAGCAAAAATTAATAACTAAAGAAAAACCTTTTTGAAGACAAGCTTTGATATAAGCCTTGTACTGAAACGTATAAAATATGTTCAAGTCATTGGTTTCAAAAAGCCTGTCACGCGAATTGTAATGAAATTGATACTTCGAAGTTGTTACTTACCAACCGATCATTGTCAGATGAAATTAATTGGGACCTACTTTTATAAAAACTCCTCGCGACAAGGTTTTCGAAAACAAAAAATTACGAAATCATTGTCTGCTTAAATAAAAGCTTGTCTTCAAAAAGGTTTTTCATTAGATATTTTATTATTAACTCGTTAACAAAATCTACTTGCTGTTTTCAACCTATGTGGCACATTAAATAATAAATAATTAGTATTGAACACTTTCATTGGTTGTTGTACAAATTCAAAGCAGATTTTCTTTGGCCAGAAATTCAATAGGATGGTACTTTTGAATACTGAGCAAAATTTTGCTTGCAGTTGTTCACCATACATGGCTGCCTCTGCCCAGGCACACAACACACCACTGTTCTTCTAATATATTCTATTATCTATACCCTAAACCCGATAAGCTACTATAACTCTAGTGGTGTACCATAAATTATGCTATAAGCGGTCAGCAAAGTTATATATTGCTTTTTACGCGAGAATAGTTTTCACCCAATTTGGTCTACTATATACTTTATAAGGGGAATTATGTTCATTAATTTTCATGATTTTCTTCATAATTCGACATTTTAATATGTTCGATTTTGAAAGAACCCTGAGAGTCGAAGACGAATTATTCAACTAAGAATTATTATACTATAACATCAACCCTCAATTTCAATCTCAGTCGATCAGGGTCTACTATCACTATTATATTCGAGTGTGAAATCTCAGTCGATGAGTTGTATTATATGGCATATATTGTTATTCTAGTTATTTCGAATATGTTTTTTGTTATGTTCAAAAGCTCCTTCACCTGAATGAATTGAGTATATGTAATCCAAAAAAGTTTTCCCAATTTTCAAGTTTTGACATGCAATAGAGAATAAATAAAACAACTAATAAAAAACATTTTTAAAGACAAGCTTTCATGTAAGCACTGTACTAAAACGTATAAAATGAGTTCAAGTCATCGCTGACAATGATTTCATTATTTTTTGTTGGAATTATTTGTTTTCAAAAACCAAAGTGTTCATAAAAGTAGGCACCAATTAATTTCATTGGCAATTAGCATTAGCAACTTCTCGAATTATTTTTTAAACCAAATAATTCAACAAAAATTAACTAAATTAAACTCATTTCATACGTACGTATTAGTACATGGCCTAAATAAAAGCTTGTCTTTAAAACAAAATTTATATTAGTTATTTTTCTGTATAAGTCACTATTGTTATTTTGAACAGTCAGGCAAATACCAGCGATTTACATTTGTTTATGATGAATACTAGGAATTCCAATTTGATGAATACTAGATGATTCCGTCAATCCCAGTAGACTTGTTATTTTCAAGTTCACTTATCAGGAGTTGGGTAGAGTATTATTTGTTGGGGAGTTAATTTTTATTTTAATGCCAAGTTATTATCAAAATTATGATTTATGGGCTATATTTTTTTAATGGAATATTATTCCAAGATCGAGGTTGGAGCATCATTTATGTTCAAGCTATCCAACTATTTCTGATTTTGCCAAACTGCATATTAGAGGTGCTAATGGCCTTTTTAGTTAACCCATTGACTGCGTTACATACCCCCGGGGATATGTGAGCTCCTTTTCATGAATGACGGGACCCATTTGCCGAAAAATTCAGTGCGTGAAAGCCACAGAAAAGCTATATTTCAACGTATTTATATTTTACAAAAATCCTGTGCGATACATTTCCTTGGGCTTCTGTACGGACAGGCTTGACCTTGCAGATATCAAATGTGAGCTCAAGCGATAATACGAAATAATTTCAATAAAAATGAAGTGCACATATCTTGGCATTAGCGGTGGAAAGATATCGAGATTCAGTATTTGTGGATATTCCGGGACTTTCTAGAGTGAATGAAGTTTTTTTTTGCATGATAATTGTGACATATGGTGATCGACAGAAAGAAGATTATGTCAGTGGAAGTGATTCACTTTCTGAACCGTTTACTAGCGATGACCTAATATAAGATATAACTTATACGTGAAATGTGTAGTCCGAAGATTAACCTGCAGGTTTTTCTGATGGCGGAATCGAGGCAGAAACGGGGGAAGATAACGAGAGAGACAGGGACGTCGGGATATCACCAGGAATATGTGGTGATGATGTGAATTCCGAAAAGCATGAAAATGTACCAGACACTTCTCCGTGACAAGATATAACCACTGCTACCCGGGGTTTTGAACTTTATCGTGAAAATTCAGAACTCGATCCTACAGTCAATCATGTGACAATGAGGAAGCCTGGAGATATATTCAGGTCCTTCATAGATGATGATATTGTTGATTTGATTGTGAGAGAATCAAATCGTTATGCTAGTCAGCAGATGAGTCCAAGTTTCTGTAAATCCAGGACGAAATCGTGCCAAGTCACAAATAAAAATGTAATTCTGAAGTTTTTGGGGGTAACGACCGCAATGGGCCCAGCACAAGTACCTTCTATCAATTCATATTGGTCTAAGAATCCCATATATCATAATGAGTTCTTTTCAATTCAATTCAGTTAATTTCCTTCAAATGATGATTAACAAATTTGTATAGGAATTGTCAAGAAAATACTCACATATAATACTTACAATGACGAACATATAAGACACAATGTGAATGAAAATAAAAATATGCCAAAGAGATACAAGAAATAAAAAACAATTCATTCTGTGAATTCATAGTGGATCGTATGAAAACTCATCAAGGGTATAAGAACATTTATCAAGCAGAAAAGACACCAGACTTCTTTTTAATGTTATGAGATCATTTTTGGAATTTATTTCTTCCATGAAACTTGAAGCAATTTGACTGATTTTATACTTAGCCCTTTTAGTGTGAATAAAATGCTTTCGATGAGTATTAATTTTATGGATATCACTGTTGAGTGTAAAGTTATTTCTGTTGATGAAGATGTATATTGACAATTCATGAATGAATAAGCTGATAGGAGTTAAAATTTTAGGATTGTGAGAAAGTATTCTGCAAGAGCTGCGTTTGGGGGTTTTGAATGTGCTTTTTTTTGATGAAAACCTTGTTGCTCAGTGATGAGCTGCCCCACAAACAAACACCGTAGCGTAATCCAGCTATATATATATATATATATATATATATATATATATATATTTATATATATGCGTACCAGTTGATTTGAATCTAAAACAGTATTTAGGTTTTTGAATATATAGATTATTGAGCTCAGCTTAAAAACTTACTGTTCACAATGTGTGTTCCAGTTCAAATACTCGTCCATATAGATTCCGAGAAATTCCACTTCGCTGCAGGTGCTTACTGCATTCATTGACATTTAGTTGGAGTGCATAAACTTTATTTTGATAATTCTGGAAGCGAATCACCGGGCATTGAAAAATAGATCCTGTGTATTGAAATATCTGGTGGCTAAAAATAAGATTTCTTCATATTCGCGAGATAATGAATGTGTTCCTTCAGTTAATACCAGAGAGCTGATATCATTCACGTAGGCGGTGAATAGAGGATATGCTATTTCTTTATCAATATTATTGACATACAAAAGAAACAGAATTGGTCCCAGGATGGATCCCTGAGGCAGTCCCATCTGAACTGGGCCTAGCCCCACCGTGTGACTAGGCCGTCGGGACGGGAGAACCTTAGACAATCCCAGATACCTCTGGGCAACGTCATAGGTCCCCCTCCCAAATAACATGGTAGCGTGATTAGTAGCTTCGGCGAACTCTCACACGAACGGTGACTCGTCAAACGTTTACACGAGTAATATCAGGTCGAAAGTCTGATATGGCGGTGACCCATCAAACGCTGACAGGAGGAGTCTTGTTAACATGGGTACCCAGGGGGAGGAGGATAGCCCCACCGGTTTCACCGCCGGTGCCTCTCCACATGGTGTTGGACTCTGGGGGCGTGGGCTAGATAGTGGGCCCAATGGAAAACAATACCGTAATTCAGTAGAGACGGGGGAGTCTTTCACCTATGGGTTGAGGTGACTGTATTCCCTGCTGACTCGGCAGGGAGCGGCGCATTAACCCGCTCGGGTACTGACATCCCATAGCCAGTAGCTTGTTGTATCAAGCGGCCTTACCGTGGCTGAGCTATAACGGTAGCTGGGTTGACCTAGCGCGTTGATTGGGCGTATCCCAATCTCAGATTCCCCCTGTTAATTCAGTAGCACAGTTTAAACCGGAAGGTAGGTCCTGTGCTGCTGATGGGGGGAGGAAGAGCGAAGCCCAAACTGAATGCAGGAGGGTTAGCTCGCGATACTCACGTCTTTCGAGACAGTTTTGATTGATTGATTGAGTCCCATCTGAACTAGAATCATTCCAGATGTACATAAAGATAGGGCATTACCATCATAGAATTTAAGAGACACATTGATATCGATCAGTAAGAAACGCAGAAACTCAGGTCAGTGCCTTTTCTCTGAGACCATATCTCTCCAAATAATTCAGAAGTTCAGAGTGATTGACTAGTCGAATGCTCTGCGCAAGTCACACAAAAACGCAGCAGGGCATTCGCCTGTGTCAATGAGATCTATCAGATTTAAAAAAAAATTGATATGACAGTTTGTTTTGGTTTTCCAAAGCAAAAACCGTGCTGCAGGTATCAGAATATTATGCAAATCAATGAAATTCATGAGGCATTCTGAAAATGCAACTGTTATTGCAAGAGACAGGTATCTTTTACTCATGAAATTTCTCCGTTCTGCGAATAATGAAACTGCAGAATTTAACCCAGATAATGCCAAAACTTTTTTTTTTTGGAATATTTATTCAAATTTCAAATCTTGGTCCTAGGGATAACCAAAAATTGATATTTTATGTAATTTTTGCATTTTAATATTGGATTTTTTCTGAAAATGGTGTTATTTTAAAAGAACGGTGGCAAAATCACCACTACTTCAAATTAAAATTAAACAAATGTTGAAGATATGGTTTATTATGTTGTATTTTTTTACTGGAAATATGAATTATAATGTATGATAGCTAAGAAAGCAATTTTTGGATGCAAAGTAATGGAACATTTTTTACAAAAAAAAATACAATTTTTATGACAGACATTACATCGGGTCTGCTTTTCCTGATAAACAATCGAATGATCTAATCTATCATATCGAGATGTTTCATGAAGATTTGCGGACTGACGGCTAGGACCTCTTTATGTTATTTTTTTAACTGTCTCCAAAATTGAAGTTGCCACTGACTGTCTAAATCTTAGGTGATCTTTTTTTCCGCCTTTAATTCTATATATTTGCCAAGCATTTTGTTCGGCCATGTCTAGACAGTGAGATATTAGTGGAAAATACTACTTCTTACCACTTATATGAGTTCTATAGAGGCTAATATTTTGATCAGCCCTGTCAACCCCACCCATGTTCTCATTGTACTTTTTTATTGCATTTGGTTGCGGTACGTAAATCGTTTTCTTCTATTTCTGGGATAATCTTTTTACTGGGAGGGTAGGCATTATTTTGGTATGATTTGAAGCAATAGTTACCACGCTGTTATCGCACCACTTGCATAAAGATATAGAATTTGTATCAGAAGATACAAATTCAAATGTACCGCGTTCTTTTTTCTCCAAAACTGATGAGCAAGATAAAGGACAGTCTTAACCAACGCTATTTTCTCTCATTGTGCCCGTACCTTTCAGGCCCATAATTTTGAGTTCTTCCAGTAAATGGAGGGGAGTAAAAAAGTTGTCAAAAAATGAATGAAAAGGGACATTCTTAGAATACTCTTTTTGAAGTACTTCTGCAAATTCTAACACCACCGTAGCACCTAGGCCAAGATCCTTATACCCATTTGAAAAGACAGTGGTTGAACCCTGGTAGGGTTCAAACCATTCAATATACCCTGCTACACTTGTTTCCACCCACAATTTGTAGCCCCATCTAATTGGCTTTCCTTTTATAAATTGTTTCGAACCATGATGCCCAAAATAAGGTACCATAGATTCGTCAATGCTGTGTGTCTCTTCACATGATGACATATCTATAAATTTTTTCATTGAGAATATCAAAAAGAGGTCGTAGTTTGGCAAATTTATCATTGGCGGGTAAGTCAGCATTATTACAACAATGAATATTTTGCTAAACTTCAGCTTCGGCACGTAACTGGCGCCCTGAAGATTACACATTTGTACGTTTTCTTCATCCCCAGAGTCCTCGTCAGTTTATCGTCATTTGCATTCTCTGGAGGAAATATGAAAATATTATTGGGGGGGTCATTATCCAAATTCTCACTTCGTCCAGTGATTCATGTAACGTTAGAGGCTTAGTCCAATACCTAGAAGAAAAAGGTAAATATGTTGTTGATTTTGCCACTGTTCTTTTAAAAGAATAAGCGAGTTATTAGTTATAAAATTCGTTTAGCATACTTTATTATAACCTCACTTTTTTTTTTCCTTTTTAATTTGTAATATTATCCAATAAGTAAAATAGGAAACATGAAACCTTCTGGTATCCATGTCAGATCACTTATTATTTTAGCATATATAAAATTGATTTTTCACTTGATTTGATCGAAATCACGAAAACAGCTGGTTAAAACATGAAATAAATGTTATTCCTTAAAACGTACTGGTGGCGTCATATCTGATCAAATAGTTGAATATCAGTAAAAAGGAAATCTGTAATGTGTCTTTTGAAAGAACAGTGGCAATATCTGAGTTAATCTGGAAATTTTTCAAAAATATTTGCATCCAGGACGAATCAATGGTTCCATTTGGAGTAAGAGGACGACTTCATTTCAGGTAGTATATTCCCAATGAGATCCATTAATATGCTGTGAATTCACATAAATTATGCACAACTGATGAATATACATATAACCTGGAAGATATTACTGGTAAAGGTGCCCCAATAAAGGGCAGGGTTTTATTTGCAGACAATTTCTATACTGAAATTTCTCTGGTTCAAAATCAGTACAAACACAAAATATTGTATTGTGGTACATTGAGAGTAGACAGAAAAGATGTGCCAAAACAATCCAAAAGGAAAAAGAAAAAGGAAGAGTTTTCTATTCAGAGAAAAATAAAAACAAAATTATAAAATGGGTTGACAAAAAAGCAGTTGTGATGATTTCTACGCTTCCAAGCCATAACGACACCCTCCAACCTACAGGTTAACACATGTTATGATTTTTTGATTCGCTCTGAGGAAACTTTTTTGTCACAGGTTGAAGAAATCGAAAGGGGAAATATATTTTCAAACTGTTATATGTGTTGGATTATAACCATGCTAAAAAAGATGTAATCTTATCACACAGTCCTCCAAAAAGTCTCAAATGTATAAGTGAGTACTATATTGTTTGGTGTGATATTATATAAAATAAATTTGTTTTCATTCCAGAAAAGGATTATATATAATAGGGTTTCAGACACAGAACAGAGTATCACAGAGTTCAGGAGACAACTAGGGGAAAATTTAGTCACAGAAATTGTGGAGGATCCAGTGGAAACAGTTCTGCCAAAGAAGAGAACGCTTACTTCCGTGAAACCCAAAACTAGGAAAGAAAAAGAGAAAACCATGCTGTGGTTGCTACAAAAAATTAAGGCAAACCTTGTCAAGCAGAGGGGCAGAAAAAAAGTGTGTCGAAAATTAGTTATTGTGATATATATCTCAACAATCCAGGGTATTGCCTGGCATGTTTCAATGATGACCAGCGATAGAAAATATGATTTGTATTAATTTTTCAAGGATTTTTTATTAATTTCAGCTATATATGAATATTTGTTTTATTTGAAATTCAATGAATTGTTTGCTCATACTTGCTTCGATTTATTTTAGATGTAGACAAGGAAATATTCATTCGATAGACTAATCAACGTTAAAATGTAGCGATATTCATACATTACATACATATCCCCGGAAATATATATCGCACTTGAACAAGTCAGCCGATTTTCCTAACCCAGTCAAAGTTAATTAGTAAATTGAAAAAATATTTTTTTAAATTTATATTACTTTTAGACAGCCAAGCGGTTACCGAAACAAAATTCGTCTCTAATAATGCGTAGCTTTCGCGGGTCTCCGGATTATCTCTAGACTGAAAGACATCTGGATCCTAGTAACAATTTCACTAAGTCTAGTCTTTTTCTTTCTGACAAACACATAATTCTTTTTCTTAGTCGAATTATATTCTGAATTTCCTTCCAGAAAGGGTGTGTACCATGGCAATAATAAATGGTACAATAGACTGTTCTGGGTAATTCACCTCTTCCTCCGTTTTGAAAAACGTAAAATTTTCGCCATTTCTTGTTGATTTTGAAGGGCTTTCGACAGCAAAACTCCTCTGGTAGAGGCATTTCCATCATGGTGTTAGCTTCCATATGATCAGATTTCCTGAAGCATTTTACCCAAATGCAACCATGCGTGTCAAATCAAATGCCGAGTTTTCCCGTACATTTACTCTTTCTGAAGGAGTCTTACAAGGGAAAGTTCTATTTGCCCTTGTTTAGCGGATATTGAATAATATTTTGAGAACAATGGTTCTCGTGGTATTAACGTAGATAATTCAAATGAACTCCATGTGCTTTTGTGTGCCGATTACATCGTTATTCTGAGCCAATCCGAAATTAACGTAACTAAGAAACTCAAGCTTATGCAGAATTTCACTTTCTTGAATCGTCTCTCAGTTGATACTGCGGAAACCAAAATTGTTGTTTTCTCCAGGGCCTCATTACCCATTACCCATTAGTATTATTCAGTACTGAAAAATTTACGAATCTGGAGTTTTATGCAGTTTCGTCGATATGGAGAGGATTGTAGTTTTTATGATTCAGTTTCCAATTCTATTACAGAAAGTAATGCGGGATGCTTTTTGTCTATAAATACTTGTTTGTAGGAACAAGAGCTGAAAATTTCTGGAAAGTATTTAATCTAGTTCGCTTAAAATCAACTCAGACTTTGTCGTTTTCATTTTGACATGTATGTATCGTAAATCAAATTCGATAATTGCGCTCATAATTTTAATCGACTGATATCCCTACGGGAATTGACATTTTTGGAATAACGTTATCTTCCAATGCCACAAATATGGTTATGATTTGAAATATCGTATACTCTTGACAAATAAATCAACTTATCCTCTGAAATGTGGGCAATAGAATTAGATACCACCTGTAGACAGTTTATATTGAACGGATTACCAAGAAAAATATTTCTGAATCTGTGAACGCTGACCTTCCACATGAGCTGTATATTTTTTCGGTACTGTCATGAGCACGCCACTTCCCTGATTCCACCGGTGGTTACACAATTTTTATTTTGCTGAATACTCTGTATCTAGAATCGAAAATGTCATGTATTTCTCCATTAAGCATAGTTTCTGTTAAAACTATAATAATTAGTCCCAATTAATACATTTGTAAAACTGCGATGTTTCCGTTTATTTAACGAGAGTTAAATTTTTTCTTGTAAACTACTACAATGACATCAAGTATCATCAGATATCAGACTGGATTTCCAGCCAATTTTATCACAAATTAGAACTACTATTTGGAAAATTGCAGGCTGAAATTATAGGTTTTCGAAATGAATGACAATTGAATGAAGTCTTTATTCGCACACACCAACAATATATAATCAATCTAAAACTTCAGTAGTAAGTAATCACATAATACATAAAATTCACTCAATATAAACCTTCTGTGAGGTCTGTAATATTACAACTTTATGCTAATCAATGAATTAGAGAGCTCTTTTATCATTAAAGTTTCTTCATATCTCGCTATAACTTCAATTTCATCGAGCTGTCGCTTAATTGGATTGCATCATCTACTGTGGGTGGATTCAAATTAGATTGGAAGTATCAACTAGGCTGCAAGTTGGGAGATTATATCAGACCAAAACTCGGAGTACTCCTTCAGTACAGTTCCCCTAAAATAAAACATATAATTATCAGTTTGAGACAAGACATGAAAAGTATGCGTTCCAGTGTCGCAGTTCGTCATTCTATTACAATATCCCATTTTTCAATACAGCATACAAGCATGATATTTTACTGTGCACAAACTTTGTTGAACTTTTCCTCGAAATTTTTGCCATTTATATCGACTTTCGGACAGACGAAAGGTTTCAATATTAACAAATTATTCCTGGCGTCCAATACGCAGGGTATGAACTAACTTGTGAACCGTGAATGACGGATGTACAGGGTGATTCAAAAGTACTTTGACAAACTTCAGGAGGTGATTCCCTACAATATTCTCATATGAATTGTCCAAATAAATATATGTCCGAAAACGCTTCGTTTCCAAGATTTTTATTTTCGTCTTTTTCAAATAACTTTCGAAATACTGACCTTGATTAAACTAAAATTGGTATTAAGAGGTTTTCTGAGGTAGCGAATTCGAACCTTATGTTATTATTGCTCTTACTCCTACACCTACACGTCTTTCTCTTTTTTAAAGATTTATAACTTTTTTGAGCGTACTTCTAGCACATTTTTCAGTAGAAAAATCAATTTTTCCATCATATCCACGTGAAAAAACTAAAACCGCTACAAGCAACCGTTTTCTAGATATTCGGACTTAAAAATTTCAAGTCGATTATTTGATAATCGATGCGTGTTGAAGTTATTACTATTATATTGCATATCTCACAAGAATGCTTAGGAAATGAATTTGACGTTTGAGTTATTACTTATGGTTTTTGTAGGGGATGCCACCTATTCTATTTACTTTTACTCGTTTGAAATAGTTATTTTTGTATCAAAGGTGCAAAATCTGTATTTGTTTTAATGAAATTTGCAAGAAACATCAACATTTTATTTCAAGAGATTTCGAATATGTAGAATGAAATGAAGGAAACTGAATTGTATCTAAACAAATTGTTCATAGAGTCCACCTTCAGCGAAGATACGGGCATTCAGTCTTCTAGTCATTGAATCTCGTACCCGCTGAAAAATTATTGAAGTGTTTCTTATCGTTTCACAGCCGTCTACTATTTGGTTTCTTAGATCTTCCTCGTTCGCTACTGGAATTTCATAAACAAGTGACTTCAAATGTCCCCAAAAATAAACAAATTGTGGGCTTAGATCTGGGAACCTTGGTGCCCACGCCTGGTTAGGTTTTTCTACACCCCTACCGATCCATCGATTTGGATAGACAGTGTTAAGGAATTCCCTGGCTACAACGCTGAAATGTGCCGGTGCCCCATCATGCATAAACTACATGCGGATACGAATTTCTAATGGTACATTCTAAAGTAGTTCCGGCAACTGATTTTCTAAAAAGTCATTCAGTCGGAACGGAAGAAAGAAAGGACCTTTCTAGTAATTATCAATTATTTTCCGCCCAATACATTAACAGAAAATTGATGCTGATAATGTCTTTCACTAACTCCGTGCGGATTTTCCAGAGCCCAAGCATGGTTGTTATGAAAGTTTGTGATAGCATTTCGGGAGACGTTTGCCTCGTCCGTGAAGAGTACATATCTAAAAATTGAGGATTTCCAGCCAATTTTCTCAAAAACCACTGACACATAGTAATGCGTTGGGGAAAGTCTCGTGGCAGAAGAGCTTGTATCCTTTGAATATGGTATGGATAAAATTGTTGATCGTGGGTAATTCTCCAAACTGTGACTGAATGGAATTGAGAGCTTTAGCAATTATTCCTGTACTTGTTTCTGGATTCTCTTCGGGAGCGTTCAAAACAGCTTCCTCCAATTCTTGGGTTCGGATTGCTCGTGGTCTTCCAATAATATCAGCTGCCCTCTTAAGCTACCTGTTTCTGCCAAACGACGGTGGAGACTGGTAATGTTGGAGCTGAAGGCAGAACTCGATTAGAAAATCGCTCCTGGTGAATACGTCTTGCTTCGCGTGCATTGCCATCCGCAAGGCCATAAATGAAATGCATATCGGCTATATGAGCATTATTGTTTACATAACAATTTTTTCCAAAATTAGTGTTTTGAAACTTACAGAAACTTCAACAAAACAACAGAACATTTGACTGTCACTAATATGTAATTACCAAAACAACTTACTGAAACTTCAATTTCATTTGCCCAAGCATTGTTGTGGAAAATGCGAAATAATGGTATTAACTGCAACACGCATCGATTATCAAATAATCGACTTGAAATTTTCAAGTCCAAATATCTAGAAAACGGTTGCTTATAGCGACTTGTAACAAGGGTAGCTTTTTTACGTAGATATGATAGAGAAATTGATTTTTCCACTGGAAAATGTGCTAGAAGAACGCTCAAAAAATCTTCAAAAAAGAGAAAGACGTGTATGTGGCGCCGCCTACGAGTAAGCGCAATAATAACATCAGGTTCGCATTCGACACCTCAAAAAATCTTTCAATACCAATTTTCGTTTCACCAAGGTGAGTATTTCGGAAGTTATTTGAACAACATGAAAATAAAAATGAAACATCAACACCCTGTATGTTAGAAACGAAGCGTTTCCGTACATATATTTATCCGGATAATTCATATTAGAATATTGTGAGGAATAACCTCCTGAAGTTTATCAAAAAACTTTTGAATCACCCTTTATATTGTCATTTCATAAAAATAAAAAAATATTCAATTGTAGATACCGCTGTCCGCCTAAGGTTATCCAAGCCGTGCGGAAACAGTGGCAGTTGCACTATGCAATGAACATTCAAATATGTGGAACTTTCAACTTATTTTCCGAAAAATATACAAAAAGAGTGTAAGAATCTTAATTAACAATCGTTGCAGGACACCGGCGATATGTATTCAAATTCATGATAACTGGTAGAAAAAGTCAGGAATAGAAGATGAAGTCTAGACCACACACAACACACTACAATGATCAAAAACTGATTTTGAAGTCATTCAAACACACGAAATCCATCCCCACGAAGAGTGAACCATTCATTTGCGGTCATACTGATTTGGCAGACCCCTCAAGATTCTCCTACGCGCCTCTTGTGGTGATTGAATCGTTGTTGTTGTCAGTTCGCTCTAGTTCGTTTTTACTACCAAACTATCTGTGTGTATCTCTAGCTTAGAAATGCACGATGGTGACAAGATAATAACATTCTGGTCATTGTTGTGTAATTTTTTAATTTGAACTACTCTATAGAATCTCCAGTTAATTTAGCATCATGCATAAGAACAAGATTTCCATCACTGTAAAATACATTCCGTAATATGTTGAGTTATTGTTGTTGATGTCAATTTATTCCTAGAATTATTTCACAGTTTTATTATTGAATAAAATTAATTTTATATCCATGTGTATGTAAGGAATTACCAATACTCATGAATCAGTCATCCAGTTTGTTGTATGATACGTCTAACTCAAAAAATATTTTTTTCATTATTGTTTTATTTACTCAATAGAGTTTCAGACATTTTGTACAAGAGTATGTATAAGCATTTGACTTATATAATTATAAAACTTTCATATAGTTGATTTAGAATAATACTTGTTCATTCATCATAGTTTTCTTATGTTTTTAGAGGGTTGAATTGATCCAATTTCAGATATTGTAGGTATACAGTGTAGTAGGACAAAAATTTGATTCAGTTCAGAACGTGTTTGGATAGATTATTTCATATGAAAATTGTTGATCATTATAAATTCATTTTTGTAATTGATGGATTCTTGAAAACTCAGTTTTCTATACAGGGACTTTGGAAAATTGGTACAACTCACTGTCAGTTGCATACATCATTATACAGGTTGTATAACATTATTTGGATTTCTATTTAATCTATGGAAGTACTGAAGTTATATGGATTGGAATATCATACCATACAGTGTATTTGTTTGTTGTATCGAAGATTTTTTAAAATAGTTTGTTTGTTTTTATAAGTCTCTGATTATTTCATAGTATCTGTAGAATAATGTGTTTTTATTAATCTATTATCTGTTTTTGTCTCTCAGAAATCATTTACCTATTTAATGTAATGGTTAATGTCGAGTCAGAATAATAAAAATTGTCAGTTCTAAGAAGTGGAAAAGCATATTCCTGCAGAGTCTGAGCTGTTTCTGTTTTAAAGTTTCACATAGGTCCTTACGAGCCTTCAATTGAACACGCTATGGAACCTGAGAAAGTACAAGAAAATGCAGATAGAAATATTGGTTTTCGTAGAAGCACTAGGCGCAATAAAGAACTACCCTCAAGGAGATATTCCAAATCAGAAATGGCTGCGTAGATCTCTGTACGAATGTGCCTTCTTCTAATGTGTTCACAAAACCTAGACGACAAAAAGGTTGTATGAGTGATGCGGAAATAACTTTTTCTGCAAATGGTTCACCGATAGTTGGTAATTTGGATTATATTACAACTGAAAAAACTGCAGATCAGGTATTTGTTACTGAGAAACCTTCAGTTAGAAAAAGGAGGTCGAGCAAGGGATCTGTAACTTCCAAAAGATCCAATATATCCAAGTTGAATTTAGAACTTATCAATGTTGGAAGAAATGCCGAAGAACCCAAAGTAGAAGTTTAGATGGTTTCTCTAGTGATACTTGTGGCAATCTATCCGAGAACAACAGCGAAGGAAAAACGGTGTTGTTTAGAATTTCCCCCAGTCAAACAACGTGGACCGACAGAGGAAATACGAATATTTGCCCTTTTTGATGAAAGATCCACATGTTCAATGACTGAAGAAGAGCTGGCTGATAAACTCAAGCTGTCTTGTCCAATTGTTCCATTTTGTTTTCAATGGACCAATAACATTAGTTATTATGAGGACGATTCTAAATTGGTTTCACTCGATATATCAGGTGCTCATGAAAATTCAATATTTTACAAGATGAACCAAGTAAGAACTGTAAGAAATCTTAGTCTTCCATACCAGAAAACTAATGCTTTTGAAATCAAAAGGAAATTCCCTCATTTGGATCTCAAATTACTGGAATCTATCAAATCAGCATCTCCCCAACTGTTGATGGGCCGAAATAATTATGGTCTCATTGTTCCAAGGAAATTATTAGCCAAAACTGAATGAACCACTCATGTCGAAGTCGAAACTAGGTTGGACCATCAATGGAACATATCCAACAATGAAGTCCCAGAATGCCCCATATGAGTCTGTGTTGTCGTTTGGTTAGCGATGAAGAACTCCACCTGTTAGTCAAAGATAGTTTCCGAATTGACTCATTTGGTGTGAAACAAATTTCTTTTGTGAAATCAGCGGTTGATAAAAAAGCGATTGATATCATGGAGGAAATATTCAGGAAAACGGGACAACACTATGAGGTAGGACTCATTTGGAAGAATGAAAATGCTTAACTTCCAGACAGTCGACCGAATGCAGTGAGATGTTTGTTATGCATGGAGCGAAAAGTAGATAGGGATTCAAGATTCCTAATGATACTGCGGAAGATTGAAGAATACCAAATAAAGGCTATGCAAAAATATTAACGGACACCGAGAAAGCTGAAACCCCGAAAACCTGGTACCTGCCCCATTTTGCGGTATGCAAATGTAAATGAACCGGGAAAAATAAGATTTGTTTTCGATGCTGCAGATGAATCATGTGGATCCTGTTTAAACGACTTCTAACTACAAGGCCCAGACTTCGTACCATCATTGATCTCTGTTTTATAGCGTTTCAGACAGGGTAAAATAGCCTTCAGTGGGGACATACGTAAGATGTTCCACCAGGTTCTGATCAGACGGAAGGATCAATGTGCACAGCGGTACCTATGGCGTGGTAGAGATCGAAGTAAGGATCCTGATGTTCACCAAATGAATGTAATGATTTTTGGAGCCGTTTCGTCCTCTTCCAAAGCTCAGTTTGTGAAGAATGGAAATGCCATGGAGTTTGAATGTAATTTTTCAGGTAAAATCAGGAGCATGAAAAATTAACACTACGTTGATGATTACCTGGACTCGTTGACACCAAAGAAGAGGCGATCAAGAGAGTTCTGATGTCATTATGTTCAGAACAAGGAGGTTTTGAATGACAAAATGGGTCATAATTCCAAAGAGGTTATGGTAACTATTCCTGGAAGGCTACATTCTCCAACTATAGACGGATTGAAAATCGACTCGGAGAAAACAGAAAGAGTCCTTGGACTTTTATGGCTACCAGAAACTGACAACTTCATATTTCCTTCGAACCTAAAGAAAATACCCCTCGAAATCAGCAGTGGCGAGAAGACTCCGACTGAAAGAGAAGTTCTTCGGTTGATAATGTCTATTTTCGATCCTCTCGGGTTCCTTGCACCTCTTGTAATAAAAGGAAGGATCTTGATGCAAGAAATTTTGAGGAGCGGTACTGACTGGGACACTGAAATAACTGAAACTCAAAAAAGTGTATCACCAATCATTATACCGAGACATTATTTCCCAAGCACTACCTGTGTAAAGGAGGTTGACCTCCATATCTTCTGCGGCGCTAGTGACAAAGCTTATGCAGTTGGAGAGGAAATTTTCACATCATTCGTAACATCAAAATTCAAGTCGCCCCATTGAATCAACCACCATTACCCAAATTGGAATCACAGGGAGCAGTATTGGGCTGTCGCCTAGGAAAAGCAATCTGCAATGAGTTGGAGTATGAAATCAGGAGTGTTCATTACTGGATAGATTCCATGGTTGTTCTGGAGAAAATCAAATCAAAATCGAGGCGGTTATCGATCTTTCATGGCCTGCAGAATAGGGGAAATTTGTGATGAAACTGATATTTCCCAATGGCACTTGATTCCTTCTGATTTGAATGTTGCTGATCAGGCGACGAAAGAATTGAACAAAATTGACTTTGGAGTGCATAGCGATTGGTTGAAAGGACCCAAATTCCTGAAACTTTCGGAGGTAACTTGGTCCAGAAAACCAGAAGAATGTTCTGAAGAAAATATTGAAAATATTTTTAACGGTTTTGGAACATCGAAGAGATTTAGTTCGACAGATTTTCAAAATGGATTTGTCTAATCAGATCAACTGCATGGAAACTTAATTTCAATAATATTTCCAGAACTCCTAAGTACAGACCACGCGAAGTTAAATTGGATGTTAACACACTCGAAGAGGCTTCTAAGATATGGCTTAAAAAGTGTCAGGGGGATCTTTTGAAGGAATATCACTCTTGAACCGAAAAAAGACGCCTCAAAGTCCACAAGCTTTCCAAGTTGTCAGCTTTCCTAGATGAAACTGGCATAATTCATTTGGGGGCAGATTTCCTGAGAGTGAATCACTGAACCTTGGATATGATTTTCGATATCCGGTTATTCTAGATCCCAGCTGTTAATTAACCACTACCACCATAAATCTGGTCATAATGGTGTAGAAACGGTTATAAACAATTTGAGGCTCAAATATTGGATTCTTCATATTCGACAAACAGCCAAGAAATGTTTGAATGCTTGCCTCTATCGCAAAATACGGAAATGTAAGCGAATGGCTCCTGAAATGGGTCTCCTTCCACCAGAGAGATTGGAATCCAACATTTTCCCCTTCACATACGTTGGTATTGACTTCTTTGGGCATGACCATTTCCTAGGGCGGAGAAGAGAAAAACGATATGGTGTTCTCTTAACATGTCTGACTGTTAGAGCGTCATATCGAAGTAGCAGCATCTCCAGATACCTGTTCCACGATCCTTGCCATCAGACGTTTTATATGTCGCCGAGGACAGCCAAAAGAAATTCGATCAGATAATGGAACCAATTTTGTTGGTACTGAACGAGAAATGAGGAAAAGTGTGGATTCCCTGTATGATGTTAGAATTTCTTATCAAATGGAAGTTCAATTGACCAAGTGCTCCAAATATGGAAGGCATATGGAAAAGGATGGTAAGATCGATGAAGACAGCACTCAAGGTGCAGGCACAGAGGTCAATCCAAAGGAGGAAGTTCTATTAACTCTTCTCTACGAGGCAGAATACATGGTGAACTCCAGACCATTGACACATATATCGGTGGACCCTAATGACCCGGAGGCAATTACTCCCAATCATTTTCTGCTTCTTCGACCTGGATGAGTTCAGTCTCATGGGGAAAATGACATAAGAAGCAGGAAACAATGGCGATTCGCACAAGCCCTGGCTGATTTGTATTGGAAGCCTTGGATCGAAGAATATCGACCAACTCTTGTTAACCGACAAAAGTGGCACACAAAAACCGAACCTCTCAAAGTGGGAGATATCATGATAATGTGACGCGTCGAAGAAACCTACCTAGGAAAAGACGGCACTATAAGGATGGCAAAAGTGAAGACCATGAAAGGCTCCTTCACAAGACCCCCAACAAAGTTATGCGTACTTCCCACATCTACAAGTAGATAGTGAAGACTCCGGTGCTTCACGAAGCGGAAAATGAAGTAATTATACTGTTTTTATTAATCTATTACCTATTTTTGTCCCTCAGAAATTTACCGTGTATAATGTTATGGTTAATGTCGTTGTCAGAAAAATAAACGTTTTCAGTTCTTAAAAGTAAAAAAGTCTGAGCTGTTTCTGTTTGAAATTTTACAGTATCCTTAACTAGAATGGTGAGGTACACAATTTGAACGATTCCAGCTCTCTAAAAATGTATAACATCTATATACCGGAAGAACGATTTTTATCTGCCGCTCACCAAAAATCTCCAGAGTTTTTATAAATTATTACACGAGTATACCCCTTTCTGAACTTGGTAGCAACATCTCAACCAGTAAACTAGAGTGTGGGGTTTTATTTCAACAACTCCCTGTATTGGGTCGTTACATTTGTAGTATAACGTAACATATGAAAATCATAGAGGGAAATATTTTTTTATAACACTATAGTTCATGCTCTGTATGTAGCGTACTCTTCGAAGTGAAATAATATTTTCCATCTAATTCAATTTGCTTATTTCTATCGCCTCGGTTCATTCTCATTATAAATGAATTATCGATAAAAGATCAACAATAAACTATTTATTTATTTACCCGAACTGAAGTCCAATGTGCATTGCATTATTGATTTCAATATACATGATTTACACAACCACTCTCAAACCAATCACTAATTACTGTGCCTGACACCTTCCGATCACAATTAATTTTATATTAGATTGTTTTTGTTGAACTATTAACAGAGTATAATTGGTAATCACGTAATTTTCAGCATACGCTGCAAGCTGGGCAATTTCGATGAATGGGTAATGAGCTAGAGGTTCGATGAATTCTATAATCAGCTCGGGTCAACAGTTAGTATAGTCGGAACACAAAGAGAACAGTAATGTATTGTTTATAGTACGTTATTGACAAAGCACTAAACGGGGTTAATTCGTTTAATTGAGCTCCTTTGTCTCTCACAATTTTGAGATATATATATATATATATGGTGATTTATCTTGATATGTTGAGAATTAGCAGGTAGGTTGTCCTCACTAAGCGAGAGAGAGAGAGAGGGAGAGAAATAGAATATGAGTAATGACAAAGATATTGGAGACGGTTTCGCAAATTTCTTCAAATCTACATTAACGGATAGTGAAGCGCCAATAAATTTCACATTCTTTCCTGAATATGGCTTAGATCCCATTGAAATCGGCGACATTAGTAAAAAAGAGATTGAAAATGCTATCAAGACACTGAAACCCAAAGCAGCTGTTGGAATTGATGGTATTCCAGCCAACTTTTTTAAGGCTTACTGTGACTTGTTAAAGCAGCCATTGACCCTGATTTTCAATCTCTCCCTAAGAGAAAATTGTTTCCCGAGCTTTCTCAAAATCGGCAGAATCACCCCACTATATGAAAGCGGCAATAAGAATGATGTTAGGAACTACAGAGCCATAACAATATTACCAGCTCCGTCGAAGATATTTGAACGAGTAATATATATTCGAGTACAAAATCAGGTGGACCCAGATATAATCGACCAACTTTATTCATAATGAATTTACCATAACCAACTCATGCGCATTTAGTAACTTCAATCAAATAGATGTTATATTCACTGGATGTTATATTCAAGGCATTCGACAGAGTTTACCACGAGGTTTTGATCTAGAAATTAAAAGCATTCGGATTCACAAACAACACTGTTGACTTCGTCTACTGCCATCTTCATTATAATTCATCGCTACTTCTGGCCATCCACAAGGACCCATTCTAGTACCCCTCCTTTTCGTGTGATTTGTCAATGACGTTTCTCAGTATATTGAGCAATCTCAATTTATCCTATATGCCGATCTCAATAATCTCTTCAATTTCTATCTCACAACGAAGCTAAATGCAAAATTATGAGTTTGACACGAAAGAAGTCATCCACTTTCAACGATTATTCTATTGAAGGTACCATTTGCAGATAATCAATGAGATTGAAGATCTCGGGATCTCTTTCTATGTGTTTCAGTTTCTCTGGGCACACTGAATACTTAATATCTGAATATTCGAGAAAATTCAGTTTTGTTCTAGGATCTAGCCGTGAATTCAATCACGATACTTGTTTGTTGCTTTTCAACTCCATAGTTCGCTCTAAGCTGGAATATGGATGTGTCATTTGGAATCCAAAGACTTTTTTATTATCCGATACGGAAAAAAAACCAGAAACGATTATTAAAAACTCTTTTCTTCAAAAAACACAAGAGTCCTTATTCATATCTTATTCCAGCCAATTACTAGAATTTGATGTGCAACCATTTAAAGACCGCCGTACCTAAGTCCTCGGAAGTTTTTTTTGTTTTTTTAACATTCTTGGAACATCGAAAGTACCTGAAATTCTACAAACAATTGTTTTTATTATAACTGTCACAAGACTGAGAAGAAGAAATAATCTATTTTGTGTCACGAACAATGTGTATCCTCTTCAACAATATCTCGAGACCATTATGTCCCTCTGTAATACTCCTCTGTAAAACTCCTTGGAATGCTCAGATGCGTCTATTTCATTCTTCATTGTAATTATATTATTTTCAACTAAGTGATATTATGTGTTAAGTAACTTTGAAAAACTGCGATTTCTCTATTGTCTTTTAACTGTATTATTAAAGTATTTAATGAATATTATAATAATAATAATAAAATAATATTTATTCACAATTCACACACAGTTCAATTCCACATTTTTTACGAGGCAATTTTAGAATAAATATAGAAATCCCACAGTAGGATATCTGCATAATTTAACACTGATCATTTGAATACTAATGAAATATGAATACTAATGAATATAAAACTGAATGGGTAGTATAACTGATATGGGATGAAATAAATAAAATGAAATAATTTATATAAAATGAAATTAAATAGAATAAAATGAATATTTATAAATAAAATGAGTAAAATAATGGGTAGACATTCAATATATTTCAGACTACAGAATTTCAATATGTATTTGTGAATGTGGGTCAGTTCCAGTGCATGTCACTGTGGTAGAAGACATTTTTCTTATCAACGTATTGATGTATCAGTAGTCTTGTCAAGCTCAAGATCCAGGTTTTGAGTTCATTTTTGAATGAGTTGATACTCCTGATATTTTTGATATGTTTATGAACGAGATTATAGAGTCGAGGAGCTGGTATGAGTAAGATCTTTGAAAAATGTTTTTCTTTGAGTTTGGAACATATGAATTGTTTTTATTTCTTGTTGTAGTTTTGAAGAAGTAGAGTTATCTAGTCTAAGATCAATGTTTCTTTGTATAGTGAGTCGGTCGGGTAAGTTCTTTTTTTGGGGTGGATTATTTTCATTATTGATTATTTTTATTATTGATTATTTTCATTATTTGAGAAACCTTAAAAAAACTGTGCTGCATGTAGGTAAGTAGAAATCATTCTGTTTGTTTCTCAATATGAATAAATATTTATTTTATTCCATTCCATCATTTAAATAAAAAAAATCAATATACCACGTTTAACAAACGGACTGAAAAGTATAAAATAATTTCACCCAGCCCCATACAGATTCATAATCTTATACATATTCCTTATCCCATACAGACTGTCTTGGAAATTTGTCATTGTCAATTTTTAATAGCTATGGAAATACTTGTAGGATTTGAAACAAATGAAGTGTGGCGCATGCAATACATAATAGTAGGGAGTAGCTGTCGTTGAGAAACCTCACACAACAGCTTATATCATTTGCAGCGCAATACCATTTTTGGTGATTTAGGTGTACCAATCATGCATCGTTGGAAGTACTCCAGAGAAGATTCATAAAACTGATATTTTCCAAAAACTCCAGATACTCATCTGACCTACTTTATTCTGAATCTAAAATCTTGGACGTGAGACTTTTTACTTAATGTTTTCTATTTAAATATAATTCCGGTATAAAATTTTCTTACCCAATACCCCACGTGCTTGAATTAATTACGAGAAATTTGTCTCGTACATGAATTTTTAAAGAAAATTATCCCTCGTCGCTTTGCGACATGTGATAATTTGAGAAAAATTCATGTACTCAAAAAATTTCCTCTTCTTTAAGATTCGTTTTTCTTATTTTTACTATCGCTTATAGCTTTTGAGTCATTCCCAAAAAATGTATCCCCTGTTTTGTTAATAACAATTGCAATTTTCGTCTGCAGAAAAAACAAAAAAATTTCTTTCTCAGAATTATATCCCGAATCGAATGAGCTATTGCTCATATTTTTTGTAGACTTGGAACAATTTTTCGCAGGAAACTCACTTCTCGACTAGTCTATAATGGGACATGTATATCCAAAAACAAACGTCCATTCCCAGCTCCTCCTGCCAAACCGACTCCCTTCACAACCGTTTCATCGAGTTACAATTACATTTAAAATAATAGGGTATAAGAGTGGTCAAGCGATAGTGATCCTTCATGTCCTTAAAATGCATATAATTTTTCTGGAAAATAACATAGGAAGGAGTTCGTAGAATACTTTGGCCCACATAATAAAAAAAAGAAATTATAATTAAAAATACCAAAGGAAGTCTTGGATTTGACTTCCTTTGACTCAATGGCCGGTCTTCAGAACAATTGTTCTTATAAGAGTAATAAGCTTTTGAAAACCAGAGAAGCTTTTTCAGTCTTAAAAACTGAGTATACATAAAATCGTCAATATTTAAATATTTCTGGAAGTACTGTATGTATCAGCGTATTGTTGAAGTGAACTTACGTGAAATAGACTTGTCCTCCACGAGTGTTTTGTGGTGCCTGCCAAACAAATGTAGCTAACTGTTTTGGTCTAGGATCTCCGTGAGTGATTGCGCTGCACTCATGGTGAGCGTTCGTATTGGGGGCTTCCACCCATTTACCGATCCATTCGTTAGTGGCGACATCTCTAGCCTGAATAAAGAATCCCTTGAAGTTTGATCTTCCTTGAATGGTCACTGCAAAACGATATTTATTCATCAAATTGATAAAAAAGAAATAAAACCAAGTATATGAACATGTTTGGGTTTGTGCAGAACTACATCCACAAGATATTCCAATACCAGTTGCAATGATATCGCTTATTTGATTGTGAATATGCCTATAATAATATCTCAAACAACTGAATTATTTCGAATCCCGAGTACTTCTCGATTTCTTCATATTAACTTGTTACAATATGAAAAAATCAGTTGGGTTATTTTCAATTGTACAAATTTCTCAATAAACACTCTACAAGTGAAAAAAATCAATGACGCGGCCAGTCGGAAAGGTAGATTTCGGAATTTATTTATTGTTTTGAAATTGCCAGAAAAGATAACGAATCATGTGTCAGAGAAAATGAGACATATTTCCATTGGGAAACTCTTGCGCAATCTGCTTCTAAATTATAAAATATGATAAATTTTATAAATATAATATATTTATAACTTTTTAACGACCTAAGCAGAAGTTATAATCCGTAAAATGAAGGCATGGAGTAATGAAACCGCTTATCGTATTAACTACAGGTAGGTATAAGTACGAACTGCTAGGAAAAACCCATAATCTTTGGATTTTGCATACTAAATGAGGGTTTATTACTCCACGCCTTCATTTTACGGACTATAGTATGCTAGGGACAAGAAAAGTGTGTTCTGGGATACTGAGGAAAATTCATTGAATAGAAGATCGAGATCTGGGAGGCCCTATTATTCAATTCCAAGCAAAATGTTCAGTTTCCCAGTTCAAGAACTTTATTTGTTTGTTCTTGCTATCCCATTGAAACATAATGAAAATCACTTTTCACGCTTCGAGTTGTCAGGATAAAATCAACTCGTTCCCAATGTACGTACCCCAGCGACATCTTTCACAATCTAGCGAAATTTCTATAGAAGGTATCTTTCCTTGAATCACTAAATGTATATCGATTCATCAGTCAGTTCCATACTTTCTCCACTATATGGAGCTTTTCGAATATGATTAGAGAATTTGGATAACTATAAATTATTATAAAGCAAATCATGAGTGATTTTCCAGAATGAAGAAGACTTTCGCAAAGAAATTTGTGAACCCAAACGAACAAAATACCAATACATGTGGCTGTTCTCAAGAAGATCAGTTTTAAGTTACTTAGGAAAAAAAATGAGATCACAAGGAGAAGGACCCTCATCATAATTTCTGGTTATAGCTTTCAACATCATTCCTTGATGAAAAAAACTGACGAATGATTGATATTTCTATGTCTCAACAATATACTGATGAGTGAATATATTGAACCGCAATTCAAAACAAATGCAAACCTACCTACCTGCCAAATTTGAAGAAAATTCAGAACAGATTGGGATTTGAAGGGTGGCTATATTAACAAAATCAGTCATATTTGTAGAAATTACTGGGTGTTTCTTAAGTTCACCACTTTGGGGCCCACATTAATGCATACCTCCTTTAAACCGATCACAAATTTTGTCAGTAGCGATTCTCGTTAGTCATTCGAAAACGTCAAAAAAATATTTGTTATGGAGATATTCTGCAGTTATGGAATAGAAGACATCCACTAATTCCTTTTAGTGATGTAATTTACGTTCATTAGTAGGTCACTATTAATCGATTTCCAAACAGAATGTATCGTTATTGCCAGAAATTTCGCGCTATGAATTATTTTTAAGGGTGTCTTTTAGATAGATTCCAATAGAAATACAACCTATTGAGAAAGTCACAATTTCAAAACTTTCAAAAAATTTGATATATATTCCCAGACAGCACGGAATATTCCTAGGATATTCTCTTAATATCCGAATATACATGGAATATTCCTAGAATATTCACATGCCTCTAGCATATTCCAGGAATATTCCAAAATGAATATTTCTGGAATATTCTCGGGAGAATGTACCACGAATATTCTCGTGAGAATATTGCTATACGAATATTCATAAAATATTCCTGTTTGAATATTCATGGAGTAATCATGTATGAATATCCGTGGAATAATCAAAATTGAATATTCTGTATTGTATATTCATGGAATATTCTCCCTTATTTCTATGGAATGAACACCAATAACCATTTTCGAGTTCTAAATATGGGAAAAGTATGAGAAGAAGTGCAAATAGATGTATTTGATTTGCAGACAGAGTTTTTGTTCAGACAAGCTGACAAAAATACACTACTGTACTGACCAAATTATAATTGGTCGGAAAATATCGAGGTGCACTTTCACGACCAATCAAAACCATTCCGCGTGCGTCAGCGTCTGTCGTTCATCCGGTAGTCGTAGCTTAACCCGATGGCAGAGCTGTAAAGTTGAATGCATTTTGAATTGACATTTGACATCTTCTGTTTTTTTTTACTGGTATGGATTACTTTTGCCTATTTGTATGTGAAACTACTGTGTTCGGAATTGTTTGACAAAAATTCTTATTAACCACCACAGTGTTATTACTTTGTGCCTTTTTATACGTAAAAGTAAGTACACTTTTATTTACCATTCTTTTCATTCCATCGAAATTCCATTTGTATTTCACTGATCTTTCATTTTCAAGGCGGTTCCTACTAAATGCCTAAAAGAAAAAGAAGCTGTGTTTGGTATAGGGAAGTACACTAGGAAACTGAAAATATTATTAATACAATTTTCAAACAAACTCCGTCACAGCATGCAGAAGGACAGTTAAGTAATCAAGTTGAAACTATTAGTGATAATTTTTTCTGATTTTTCTGATTCAGATAGCAGTAGTTCGAGTTGTGGTATCACTAACCCAGAAATTTTGGACGAAAAATCATCAGATCACTTCTTGATTTGTCAACAGTCTTCAATACCCAATGATTCGCTCAAGAAGTTCCTACTTCTAATAGTCCCAATTCGTTAAATGCTGTGGAAAAGCTCAGGATGTGGGCTGTTGAAAATAAAGTGACATTGAGTGCCATGAATCAACTTTTGGCAATTTTAGTAGAAGCTGAACCTGATGATTTTCATGGATACCTAGAGATGCCAGAACTTTTCTAGCTACTCCAAAATTAACAATTACCCGAAAAGTAGATCCGGGGAATATTATCACTTCGGAATACAGAAACCACTCGAGGTCCTTTTCAAAAAAAAATTGTAGAAAAATAACAGATCCGATTCAAATTGGTATAAACATAGATGTATTGCCCATAGCGAGAAGTTCGAATGGTCAGTTTTATCCCATACTTGGTTTGGAATCTGAGAATATGTTTTTAATTGGATTTTGTATCACGGCTACAAAAATACGAAAATCCCAAAAATTTCAATCAATTTCTTTCAGACTCCGTTGAAGAAGCCATTCAGCTAAATAACAATGGTGTTGAATTATTAGGTCATATTTACAATTTCGAAATAACAACATCTTTATTTGATACAGTGACAAAAGCATCCATAGTAGCAATTGAGGGTCATACAGGTTATAGTTCTTGCACAAAATGTTCTCAGCATGAGGAAATCATTCAAGACCGTGTTTGTTTCCCAGCTAGAGCCAGTTCTAGTCATTTCAATAAATACTTATCAGTATACTCTTTGACATTTTTTGTAGTGAGCATGATTCATTTTGAAAGTAGTTTTAGAGACATATATCCAATCTTGCAATTCTTGTTTTTCAGAGATATCCCTGTAGTGACAAGAAACGGGTTAATAAAATAAGTGTTATTATTATTATAACTATATAGAAATTCATGTTGTTTCATTTCATTGTAGGGAAGGGGTGCGCAGTCTGCAGAAATCAAATGTTTTTTTTTGAGTGGAACCTGCAATTCCAATCCACAAATACTCTGAGGTAAACAATTACGTATTGCACTACTATATACTAATTTTTGAAATGAAGTTTTGTTTCTTGGCGAATGTAAGAAAAAACATTGCTTCAATTGTCAAGATTTTATATTTGAGGATACTCATGTGGGAAAACAGATGTATTTTTCTTTATTTTTTTAATTTCTGAAGTTTCAGAGAATGGTTATTTTGTTATGAAAACCCTCCAGGATATTTAGGAGATATTACTATCATATTCCTGAATTACTTTAAATATTCTCGGAATATTCATAGAATATAATCATGGAATATTCTAGGATCATATGTTCTGGAATATTCATTGAATATTGTAGGTATATTCTGGATATACAAGGAATATTCTCAGAGGATATTCCAGAATCATTTCTGGAATATTCATGGAATAATCTGGGAATATTCTGGATATTCCGGAATATTCCTCATGGAATATTCAAGGAATATCTAAAATTTTCTCCAGCAGCACATTCCAGGAATTCTCCTCCCTGGCACCTTTAAAAGTATTCCAATATTCCAAAAATAATATTCTATGAATATTCATGGAATATCCAGTTCTGTCTGGGTTTGCCGATCATGGTTCCCAGAACCCAAGAATACCATGAGATTGGAAGTTTATATATCTATAAACAATAATAATGTTCATTGTGATCAGTATACAGTTTGTTACAGAAAAGTCATAGGAAGAGAAACTCAAAAGAGCACAAATGGACGAGGTTAGCATAAATGCTTTCTTCCACCTCTCCAAATATTTTTAGTTACTGGTATAACTTGAATAGATTACATTTATTTCAATTCTCAATTAGATATTAATTGTTAGTTCAGCTCATTTCTGACTGCAAATTAGGAATATTTTACATTTTTCTTGAAGCTTCGTTAGTTAGGTCTATTAGTTCATCACTTGATTTAGGTTATATGGTGCAAGATAAAAAAATATCCCTCATATTTTGAGGTCCGGTGAATAGGTATTTAAAGGAATCACTTCTTATATTGATTTGGTGTTCATCGGATCTTATTCCGATCAAATCGTATAAATATTGTGGCACATTAGTTTTGAACACTTTGTGTAGAAATACAGTTATTAGGTACTAGACAAGACTTTCAAAAGTAAGTTGTTCATGAAATGCGAGATATGGACTCACATGTTCCCCAAACGAAATGTTGTAAACAGAACGCATACATGCGTTTTGAATACGTTGTATTTTGTCTCCGTTATATTCTGGTGAATAATTATAATAAACGGCATTACAATAATCAACATGTGGGTATATCAAAGTATTTTCTGAACGTGGCTCTCTTTTGAGAAAATAGATAGAAATCAATTTGAAAAAGGACTTACCAAAAATATGATTGACATGAGTTGAAAATGAAAAGTGGTTGTCGAAGTATACTCCAAGATTTTTTGCAGATTCTACCCAATTAATGTTTTCATCATAGATATAAAGAGTATACTTTGATTCAATGACTGAGGTTTGTCGAGCGGGGTCAATACGAATGGGGCCTTAGTTTTTTATTGAGGTAATCCATGATTATCGGGATAGTTCAGTATCATGTCAATGTCATATTGGATATCCTGATATTTTCTTCCATTGATCTGTAAAGCTCTATATCATCGGCATAAATATGAACATGAAAATCAATTGAATATTGAGAAGAGTATTGGGCTCAATATGTAGCCCTGAGGATCGCCGTAGGCAGTTGCCTCGATAAATTAATGATACGTTGAGGCCTCCATCAAGAACAACCCTCTATGCCCTGTTCCTCTATAAGTTTTCCATAAGTAACAGGGAGCGCGGTTGGAAGCCAAGAAAGTGCAGTTTTGATAGAAGTAGATCAAAGTTCACAAGATCGAAGTATTTACTTTGATCTAGAAGTATCAAAACAGTTGGAAGGGATTGGTCAAACTGGTTCGTGATATCATTCGTTACCTTGAGTAGAGCGGTTTGAGTATAATAATTCTTTCGAAATCCAGATTGTACCGCTGGTAGTAGGCTGTTGGTTTCCAAATTTCACTATTTGATCAGATACTGTATTCTCAAGAAGTTTAGAGACAGCGGGTAAGATAATTATGGAGCGTAAGTCGTTGATCGAAGAAGGTGAAGGAGTTTCAGGTATGGGAATGACATTTTCAATTTCTCAGTCAGGTATCTGATTTCCTTGAATATTTTTACAACTCCATCTATGCAAAATAAAAGAACGATTGATATCATTCTGATGCTTATGTTATCAAAACCAATAGCCTTTGATTTTATTGAGTCAAATGCCTCAAAAATATGTTCCCGTAATATTTCTTCGGATAAAAATTTTTGGCTTTCATTCAATACATTGTTGTTGTAGTGATTCAGTAGATCGTGATCAAAGTTCGATGTACCTGCTACGTTCAGAAAAAAATCATTGATAGAATCAGGATCTCTCAAGTTGCTTGGCAGTGTGACATTCTTTGAATTTCCGGACGAAGTATATATTTATAGTATTTGCTGACTAGTTAGGTACAAAACTAGGGATATTGGGGTAAGAGCAATGAAAAAATAAACTCTTTAAGATTTATCGAAGCTTTCGGAAATGTTCATTTCCATCATTAGGGACACTACAATTCAGTGAGAGTACTAGCGACAGAGTCACATACATCTAAGAGAACATTCGTAGAGATGGCTTTCATTTTCCGGAAAAACATTTGTATAAATAAAAAAACAGATATTAACCAGTTGAGTGAGATCTACTTTCATTTATTGTCTTTAGATATCAATCAAAATTCACAACAATGTAATATAAAATAATAGTTCTTTTTAACATTACCGCCACTTGGTAACATCAGTTGGTACTAATCTAATAACAGTTGTCACCACTGTGACTATTTCCAAATGACACCCGTCAGGTGTCGTTGGCTCAAATTCAATTGCGAAATTCATACCTAAACTGTCAGTTTCACTTGTCACACCATATTCACACCACATAGAGTACACATTTATATCAATATATTTTCAAACAACGCTAATGTGGTTGTAGTAACTTTGAACTTCGTTTTATTCTTTTGTATCACTATGTTAGATGAATATGTTTAACATCATTGAAACCAACCTCAACGAAGTTGTAAGTAGCATAATGTTCATTTTCCATTGCTGCTCACCCCATATATATATATATATATATATATATATATATATATATATATATATATATATATATATATATATATATATATATATATATATATATATATATATATATATATATATATATATATATATATATATATATATATATATATATATATATATATATATATATATATATATATATATATATATATATTTATATATACAGGGTGTAACTGAATAAGTGTAAAACATTTAAGGAGGTGATTCCTCATCGAAAAAAAGATAGGATCTTTCATATAAAGAAACTTCATTGGAGCATCCCTTGTTAAGATACAGCCCTTAAAGGGTACATAAAATTTGTATAACAATTTTTTCACAAGCACTGAAAAAGTTACAATATTGAAATTAACCTGACGTTTTGTACTACCAAAAAGACACTTAGCCAGTAATTTATTTGGTTTACCCCATGGTTGTAAGGGGTGAAAAACGCAACCCCTAAAATTTATTTCCAATGTAACTTTTTGTCTTATCATTTGTTTACCATTTAAAAATTCATTTCCGATAGCCTGTTTCATTCTAAACAAAAAATGTCTCTTGGGTTTTTTGCCCAAAATAAACCAGTAAGCAGCAAAACATTATTTTACGAACAACTACAGAGATACATCGTCATAAATGCGAAAATACGAAACTAATCTATCTAGTAGGTCGCTATTAGCGATAGTGACAATTAAATTGGTATGACGCTGTCAGTTTGGGAATTTTCGAAATTGAATTAATACTAATTGTGTGTTGTTGTTCTGTTCTTAATTTGTTACTTTAATAATTCACTTGTTAATAAAATGGCATACACAAATGAGGAAATGGCTGATATGCATTACGTTTACGGTCTGTCGCAGGGGAATGGGTTAGAAGCTTCTAGAAGATATGCTGAAATGTATCCTCAACGGCAGCATCCTTCACATAGAATATTTGCTCGACTTCATCAACGATTACGAGAATATGGTTCATTCGACAAAAGAACGCAGGATTGTGGTCGCCATCGAGAAATACGAACACCACAGCTTGAGGAAGCAGTACTTAATTTGATTGAAGAACAACCTACTACCAGTACTAGAAAGATTGCTTTCCAGGTAAATGTTGATCATATGACGGTATTTCGAATTTTAAAGGAACAACTCTTATACCCTTACCATCTGCAACGAGTACAGGCACTGTTACCGCGAGACTTTCCGAACCGTCTTGAATTTTGCAATTGGATGCTGGAAATGATTAGAAGAAATTGTGACTTTCTGAAGACGATAGAATTCACAGACGAATGTAGTTTTTCTCGGGACAAGATTATTAATTTTCATAATTACCACATATGGGCTGATGAAAACCCTCACGCTATTGTCGAAACTAGCCATCAAGAACAGTTTTCTCTTAACGTGTGGCTCGGAGTTATTGGGGATGATTTAATTGGGCCTCATTTTCTACCTCCTCGATTAAATGGTGAGGCATACGTTCAATTTATAAGAGAAGTGCATCCAGTACTGCTGGAGGAAGTTCCTTTGGGCGTCAGAAGGGATATGTTTTTTATGCATGATGGGGCTCCCGCCCATTTTAGTCAAGTAGCACGTCAGCATTTAACTGAAACATATGCAAATCAGTGAATAGGTCGAGGAGGACCACATAAATGGCCCGCTCGATCCCCGGATCTCAATCCTCTCGATTTCTCTATTTGGGGCCATTCACAGCATTTGGTATATCGTACTCCTGTTCGCAATGTAGAGGACTTAAGAAACCGCATCATCGATGCGTGCAGGGTAATCAGAGAGACTCCAGGAATATTTGAGCGAATACGTGGCTCAATGCGCCGACGTCTAGACGCATGCGTAATGTTTGAAGGTAGACATATTGAACATTCACTATGATTTCTACATGTTGTGTGTTTTGTTATTAATAACTTAGTTTTGTTTATTACCCTTTAATCGTTTAATGCAGGTACTAACTACAAAATAACAATAAATCCAGTTCGCATTTATGACGATGTATCTCTGTAGTTGTTCGTAAAATAATGTTTTGCTGCTTACTGGTTTATTTTGGGCAAAAAACCCAGGAGACATTTTTTGTTTAGAATGAAACAGGCTATCGGAAATAAATTTTTAAGTGGTAAACAAATAATAAGACAAAAAGTTACATTGGAAATAAATTTTAGGGGTTGCGTTTTTCACCCCTTACAACCATGGGGTAAACCAAATAAATTACTGGCTAAGTGTCTTTTTGGTAGTACAAAACGTCAGGTTAATTTCAATATTGTAACTTTTTCAGTGCTTGTGAAAAAAATTGTTATACAAATTTTATGTACCCCCTTTAAGGGGCTGTATCTTAACAAGGGATGCTCCAATGAAGTTTCTTTATATGAAAGATCCTATCTTTTTTTCGATGAGGAATCACCTCCTTAAATGTTTTACACTTATTCAGTTACACCCTGTATATATATACATGTATATATATATCAATATATATATATATATATATATATATATATATCAATATATATATATATATATATATAATATATATGAATATTTACATAAATAGATAAGGGATATTACAAAATTTCCAGACATGTAATAAGGGCTAATTTTCCAATCAAATGGAATAAAATTTGGATCAAAAATACTTTCTCAATATCTTGATCATGTTCCAAGTCAGGCAAAATCGGATATGTAGTTTGAAAATGGCAGCTGTTGAAAGATTGACAAAAAAACTGTCACTTTTATAGCAATATTGGCGAACTGTAAATCATTTGATAGAACTTCCTAGGCTGCACAATTTTCGCTAATAATTAAATTGCAATAATTTCGTATTTGGTGTTGGCCGTGTATGTTCCTCTCATTTGAGGTTCTGCCGTTCATGTCGATAAATTTTTCTCGTACTCAAAGTTGAACTATATAAATAATTATTGGTTATTTAATTTTTTTCCGAAGTGATATTGGAATTGAAACCCAAGTAAGTACTCTCTTTGTCTTCGTGTGCATTTGTTCAATGACTGAGTGATTGGCTACTTTCCTTTCTATGATTTGAGTCAGATAACAGAAATATTAGAAAGCGTTTAGGGAAATTTCCATTATTTCCAACTTTTGATTGTAGAGGTTGAAGTTTACACAAAAATAGAAATGCTTGCAATTTCAGAATGAATAATAAATAAAATCACCATGGGCAATTCCTCAGAACAATGGAGACCTTCCCACAGAAATGTTTGAACCCAAAGATCAAAATGCCAATTCCTGAAGGTGTTCCCGGGTAGGTCAGTTCAAATAACTATAAAATGTATGTGTAAAAAAGATGAGGATTACAAGGAAAAGTTCCTTTATCACCATTTTTGGTAATAACCTTCAATATAATTTAATGATATTCGTTACTTCTGGAATAGAAGAAATTTTTTCGATCCCTTTGTTTGATGATTATTCGATTACTAAAGAAAATGTATTGTTTCACCCAGAAACTTTGTACCACAAAACATGTGAGAAGTATTTATCTCCTCAACCAATAGCAGGGTTGAAGATAAACCTCATTGTCCTAGGAATAACCCCAATTTTCATAGAAATACTACCCATTACAGACGTCTTGAATTCATATATTCATACCAATATGGCAGAGTAAATATGATTTGATAGAACTTCTCGACCCCCAAATCTTTCATATAAAGGGTATTTCTCTAAGATGAGTGAAATATAATTTTTTAAATATGAACTGCTTCGTCAGCTATCACTGGATACATCACATGTTGGGATAAAAATTCCTAGATTCGGTTAATTACGCAATCTACTTCTGAATTACCTCACATGGTAATTTCCATGATTATAATATATTTTTGACTTTCTGCCTACCTCTGCTGAATTTGAACTTTATAGTAACATGATTCACAATATGGATTTCGAGAGGTTTGAGAGAAAATCAGATCCACTTTCTGTACAAAATAATGAGTTTATTCAAAATAAAAAATGTATCCCAAATTCACTTTGCTATAAATGAGCTCTTTGTATTATATTGAATCAAACATTTGGATCATACGAAAATATAAACATCCTGAAATATTGCTGGATTGCAGGCTAGGATCCAGAGGAGTATTTTCTGCAGAAGTATTCCAAAATATCTGGAACACCAGCGAATAATGCAAGCCAAATGGAAGCATTTTGATTTTCCAAGATATAGAGTTCAATATCTTGGTTAAATAACATTCCTCTTCCGTTCTTTCTTCCCCATCAAAGCATGATAAAAATCATATATCACGTGCTGGGTTTCCAACGACAGCATGTTGCAAACTTGTTCAATGTCACCGAAATTTTCTACTTTAAAATCGATGGAGAAAATACGTACTTTCGACCGAGGTATAGAGAAAACATATTTGAGGTAACATGTAGAAAAACATATAACTCGAACGAACGAACGAACGAAGCTTACGGTTGTGCAGCGACCATCGGCATTGCTGAAAATGCCTCCAAAGCTTCTAGTCCAAGAATCTAAGGGTTTGGCAAGGAAAAAACTGCGGAACTTTTTTCTCAACGGATCTTTATGTTTTTTGGGCTACTTAATCCGAATCTGAAGTTTGCTACCGCGGCAGCCATCGGCTTCATACTCAAAATCGCGAAAAAACACCAAAAATTCCTTGAATTCTTTTGCTTTACTATTATCCGAAAAAAAAAATCTCTTGAATTTCGTAGCTGCCTATTCTGTGTTTCTTTTTCTGTGGTTCATATTCTCTATGTGAGAATTACTGTTGGAATTCCAGCTCCTTGTTGCTTTCTTTGCCTCAAAGTACCACCTATTGCCTGCGGCAGTGGAGAAACAATATTCAATGAGTCTTAGGAACTTTGAGTTGGTATAGGTACAAAATTATCATGTTTTGGGGTTGGTGCAGATTGCCCTCAGATTTTTCTTTCAATGCTTCTGAAGCAGCAAAATGGTGATATTTTGAAAAATTAAAACATGCCTGATTCCAGCATAGTCCAATAATATAAGGTTTCAAAAGGCCGTTTTCAGGAAAAAACTGCGGAACTTTCTTTCTCAACGGATCTTTATATTTTTTGGGGTGCTGAATCCGAATCTAGAATTTGCTACCCTGGCAGCCATCGGCTCCATACTCAAAATTGCCAAAAACTGCCCAAAATAGCGTTTATTGCCGGTTTTTTACCTATAACACGACAACAAAGCGTTTTTTGGAGAAAGCCATTATATAGTAGATTGTAGCTTGAACCAATACCTACAAATGAAACGAATTTGAAATCGGACTATTTTTTGCAGAGTTATAATCTTTTGAAAAAATGGCGATAAGTAGCGAAGTTGGCTACAAACGCGAAAATCACCTCGAAAATGTCTGCTGGTGCCCTATCATTCTTCTTTTACTCCTATAATGGAATATTATATGTTTTTATATATATACAGCTCACATAACTGAACGTCAGTGAGGCACCTACTCACCTATTAGTTCACTTTACGAGTACTCTCTTTCTCAAATCTCAACAAAAAATCAAATTTAGGTATCGTGGTAGAAATTACTTCACAATTGACCACTTTCACTGAACTGACGAACGTCAGTGAGCATTTTTCGACCCCACTCTGTCGAGTACAGTTGATACAGGGAGTTGGTTGTAATGAACGACAATTGATCTTCAGCTTATGTTTATTGACAACTTATTATTATTATACACTTCCATATTATTATATTAAAATAGTAAGGATCAATATATAGTTAATTGTTAAGGAAGTAGACAACTCGAATTAGCTCCACCTGGAAACAGAGAAAACAGAGTCTATAGATCTATTTTGTCTTCAGAAATCAAGAAAATTAGTTTCATTCAAGTAGATTCTATAAGCAGGTGTACAGAATAGCTCATTACTTACCCATCGTTTCGTCTGCCATCGTTATGAACCGGATGGACCCCGGGTATCTAGAGGGAACAATTTTGGGCGCTTGTGACAGGGTTGGCTCTCATCTGTTGGCTGATCCACTGAAACAGAAAATATATCACATGCAAGATTATAAGATATGAGGATGTTTCAAAGTACCTTCTTCTTCAAGATTATCAGATGAAAGCGGTGACTCCAGAAGGTCTTCTATACCATCGTACTCATCAATGATGATTTCTTGATTAGCACCAGTGACCATCACAGTCACCCAACCTTGTGCAGAACAATCCAATTTTTCTGCAGCCACAGTTCAACATTTCCAAAACGTCCAACAGTTCCTGCTGTAGGCAGGTTCTTCAACCGAGGTATGTTTTGACCAGGCACGACAGCTGTCCTAGGAGTAACACATAGTATACCATTCATTGAGTTGAATGTGTTGTGTCCGTCAATGGTACGCACATTGAAATCTGCGTTATGGTGGACCAACTGATACAGTGTTAGACCCCATAGAGCCAGAAGTGGTTGCATAACTGAGAATGTTTCAAAACGAACTGCTTTCTGATGCGATGAGCAATACCCTAAGGAACTGATCACATCCAGTAACCTGCGCGATCCATATTTCCTGTAAAAAAATTCAGCAACACCCATTTGCAGAGAAGACCAAGAATCGGTAATAATCTTGTGCCCAGTATCCTTGAAGCACACAATATAAGGAATTTCATCCGTAATGAATATATCACTGCCATACTTCTCAAGGAGGCGGTTTTTGACAGTTTTTGGATGAGGGCAAGTGCAATTTGGTCAATTTCATTCTTGAGTTCCTCAACTGTGAATATGGCTCTCATCTGAACTATTTTCAAGATAGTTGACAATCGATTGCATCGCGTCATCAACTTCATCTCTGGGACGGCCACCTGTTGGAGGATTTCCTTCCCTGCGTGGTCTGTTCAGATTTTTCATACATAAGAAGTGGTATGGGGCATTAGCTGCTCGTAAATCAGGCACTGCCGCCAAACGCTCGATAATGGCACGCCCGTAGTCATCATTGCGCTCTCTTGCAAGCCTCAAAACGTTTTAATCGACCTTTTGTGTTTTGTCAAGAACGAGAAACACTAAGTGACGATACTGAGGTGGTTTTTTCATCTCTTTCTTCTTGTAGTCTGGTGGCACCCTTACCACAAATGAAACAGTGAGTTTCAAATGAAAATGTAGGAACAGTTGAACGTAGAGAAGTGGCATTACTCTGCCGCTCATTTTTCTTTTTCTTGAGAAAAGCAGCAACCGATTTTTTATGAGGATACGACTTCCTACATTTCTCATGAAGCTTAAGTGGTAACTTTGCTAACTTAAATAATACTGACTTGCCATCGCCACGTTTCGTACTGGCATCAATGAAAGATTGTAAGCCCTTCTGCAGCACTGTAAATGTCGATTCTTCAGACACAATACACTTGCGGAACATGTTTTGCGTGGTTTTCGCGTTTTCAGCCAATTCCGCTACTTATCGCCATTTTTCGAAAGATCATAACTCTGCAAAAAATCGTCCGATTTCGGATTTGTTCCTGTAGGTATTGGTTCGTTCTGTAGGATTTGGTTTAGGCTACAATTTACTATATAATCATTTTCTTCAAAAAACGCTTTGTTGTCGTGTTATAGGTAAAAAACCGGCAATAACCGCTATTTTGGGCAGTTTTTGGCAATTTTGAGTATGGAGCCGATGGCTGCCAGGGTAGCAAATTCTAGATTCGGATTCAGCACCCCAAAAAACATAAAGATCCGTTGAGAAAGAAAGTTCCGCAGTTTTTTCCTGAAAACGGCCTTTTGAAACCTTATATTATTGGACTATTCTGGAATCAGGCATGTTTTAATTTTTCAAAATATCACCATTTTGCTGCTTCAGACGCATTGAAAGAAAAATCTGAGGGCAATCTGCACCAACCCCAAAACATGATAATTTTGTACCTATACCAACTCAAAGTTCCTAAGACTCATTGAATATTGTTTCTCCACTGCCGCAGGCAATAGGTGGTACTTTGAGGCAAAGAAAGCAACAAGGAGCTGGAATTCCAACAAGTAATTCTCACATAGAGAATATGAACCAACAGAAAATAGAAACACAAGAATAGGCAGCTACGAAATTCAAGAGATTTTTTTTTTCGGATAACAGTAAAGCAAAGAATTCAAGGAAAAAACTTCGTCAGAGAGCGACGACACACCTGAGGAATTTGAAGCAAAGTGTTCACCGTCTGATTGTAGAGGTTTTAAAGATGATTTGGTTGTAACTTATGATTCAAGGATTTTGATTGTAAATAACTGGAACTACGTCATGGTGTGTTTACAAGACGAAAAAAAAATGTCTATAATACTGGTCAAATTGTTAGGGAGACATTGAAATTTCTTTTTTGCGAAAGTCTGCTAAACTGAACACGGCATTTATCTTTCCAGCTGTACCTGATATTTCTGAAGTTGATTATTGGGCTGTTGAGATGAAATTACGAAACCCACAGAAACACTGTCAAACGAAACGTCAACAAGCCAGTATTACATTTGGTATTGAGTTCAACTTCCCAATTCGTTAACTTTTTTCATTTTACTTTAAGCTAAGAATTCCAAGCATTATATATATATATATATATATATATATATATATATATATATATATATATATATATATATTTGTGTCTCGACTATTTTCTATTTTTGTATTTGTCTTTGTAGCTAGAATGATAGACATCTTCATGTTGTTGAGAATTATTTGCTGTAAGGTACAACTTAGGAATCATACGGTCCAAATTGAGGAACAAGTGGTCGGATTTCACTGACTGGTTTCAACTTACGTTTCCAAGATATTGAAGATTTTTTTCACATAAAGGTTGGTAAAAAGATACGTAGATGAAAATTGGTTGCGAAGACACAAATGTCCTGCCTACAATAAATTCAATTCGAATTGCAGTCCAATATAGGTTTTCCCTAAGTTCATTACATTATAATTATATCAATCAGTTTTTGGTTCCAATGTTATATTACATCCTGTGAATTTTTTTCAAGATTACATTGCACCATTATCATCAATCAGTTTTAATGCTGTATATTATTCGTTGATGATTTTTCAGTCGCTTTCAGTTCAGTTCGAAATGTCTACTGATATGACTATCATTAGATGGTTAAAATTTCTCATAATAAAATCCAGCAAAATTAGTAAGGAGCCATTTCTATTAGGTTTTGTGGGGGGATCTTTGTGATATATTTTTTTTGCAGAAATGGATTAACTAATATAGGAAATGACTATCCACAATTTTCCTGACAATAACAAAGATTCAAGACGAATCCTTTTGAAATTCATTTCAGTCGATCCAAATTGAAGGCAAGATCAACTGAAGCAATCCGCCAAAACCAGACAACTTTCACTTTACCAAACCAAGATGGGACACAAAATTCTACTCACATTGAATATAATTGATTTGTTATTTAAGAATGTATTTCGAAACAATTTGTTGATCTGGTACAACCCTAATTGGTGTCTATGGAGGATGAGGTAATATTAGTTGTTTCTTGCACAATATTTATTTCAATGGACATTTGATTGTTTGTTGAAAGCTGATTCCTCAAACTGGTATTCACTTCTTCAGAATCGATGTAAACCCAATGAATATTCAAATATATATTCGATAAGCAGCTTTTTCATCGGCTTTGGAAGAACTCAAATTCAAAATCCCCACTTCCAATGGATAGGGAATTTTTCCATAATATTTCACATAGTGGTCCCAGCAATATTTAGGTTCATCTAAAAAAGGTCGAGGATGAAATTATGAGTTCGATTGAATTTTTAATGAATTCTCTACTTTAACTGTTTTTTATTCTCAAACTATATTGTTAGAAAGACTCATAGGAAAATGAGAATGAAATGAACCCCATGAACATAGGAATGCATTTTTGCATAGTAAATATATCGACCGAATGTTGATTCTAGGCTAGATTATGGCCGTCCAGATATTCAAACTTTTTTTTCATGTTTTTCAAATATTGTTTGAATACAAAATCCAATGAAATGGGTTCATTGATTCAATATTCGAAATGACTGTATCACGGCATACCTGTTAAGAAAAATCTATTCTACATCCCATAATTTTGTAATAGAATACTTTCAGCGAAAACGTGATTTCCGTCGCAAGTGGGAGAAATTCTCATAACGTTAACTTTCGTTTCTAGTGACGAAAGTAGAATTTATATTTTCAATCATTTTCCGCCCTCGTATATAATGTTTTGATGACTTTCAATCATTAATAAACAAAGACATGAATCATTTCTATAATAAGGATGCATTTTTTTACTTTTTTCAATCAAAAAGCAAAATGGAATCGTAAAAATACCGTGAGATTTAAAAACAATTTATATCTAGTTGCCTGGTTTCATTAGTTTAACGTTCTTCGTTAATTGTTTAGGCTTGTCAGTTTGCACTGAAAGCATTGTTAGTTTTCTGAGTAATTATAATTTCTTATTCGGATAGTGATTTAGATTTTCCAAATACACCACCAGAAATAGGAAATCCAGCTGAGGAAACCTCTTTGGATTTATTACCAGTAAAATCTAAAAAGAGATATGAAGAAATATATGCAAAATTCATCGATTGAAGAGTTGATAATCATGTGAATTCATTTTCTCATTTTCGAAAACTGTGATGTTTGCGTATTTTGGATGATTGTCAAAAATAATTGAGTCATCGACGCTATGGTCTATGTATTCGATGTTGAGAACCACTTTATAGATCAAAAATAATATCGATATCAGTAAATATCCCAAGTTACGTTCTATTTTTAAACGAAAATCTGATGGCTTTTAAAGTCAAAAGTCTAAAAAATGATCTTCCGATGAGATACACACTTTTTCAAAGAATGCACCTGACTCCAAATACTTTATGACTAAGGTAAGTTAATTACTTTATTATTGCGACAAATTCTTAATGATATTGTCAAGTATGAGAAATATTACCCGATATAAATATAGCAATCATTTCTTTTTCAAAATTCTGAATTAATTTACCAGACTTGAAAATAAAATTCAAACATAATTGAACCCAAAGTGGAAAAATCCGTAGTTCATATATTTTACAGTAATTCATCATCTAGTTTAACATTTATTGAAATACAGTATTTCCTGCAAATTCAAAGTTCAACGCCAGTCATTAACCAGGGATTGGGTTTCAGTCCGGTATTGCATTCATCAATGCAAGAACGCTGATTCTGCAAGTCAGCGATATATTTCCTATAAATGAAAGTGTTTGTTTTTAATCGGGCTCTCTTTGGTTTTATGCTGCTGGTCCACGGTGACACATCTCCTTCCCTCGGTTTTTATTATAAGTGCTACTTTTATTTATTTGTTTTTTGGTACATAGCCCCATTGTTCACTTCACTATTTTGCTATTCATCATTGTGTTATTTTTCCCTTTTATAATTTTCAATAAACCATAATAGTTTTCACTTCACTTTTTTCATTTCACTATACCAGGGCGGTCACAATCACAGATGTAAAATGTTTCAACCTCTCGCAAGCCAAGCAAGATAATCAGTGGGCACCCTAAACAGTTAGGGGGCAAGGTTTCACAGGGTGTCCCAAAGTAGGGCGTGACAATATCAATATTAAAGTTTGTGGGTAGCCTTGGTTTTAGGAATTTCGGGGACTTGTCGTTGCCATGAATTGAAATATTTGACAGTAAATGATGTGAAAGATACCAGCAGTATACTCTTAGTTACAAACGTAATACAAAAACAAAAGTAACGCGTTCCTTCCACATTTTTGGCTTCTTCTACAAGATTTCTATAATATATATGAACGTCCGTCCATTAGATATGGACAAAATAAATTCAAGATTCTTTATTAACTACCAGAACGGAAAGTGTACTAGACAGTAAATTTCCTATGCAAATAGCTCAATATTTAAACTTGCCTGGGCATTGTTTACGTAGAACTTCCACAACGTTACTAGTGGATGCAGGAGGTGATTTACTTCAATTAAAAAAGCATGGAGGCCGGATATGTTGATCAATCACTTAGCAGCAAAAATCAAATACACACCAAAATTTTACAACCCATACAAAATACTACGTTATTCGATTACGGCGCATGTTCATCAGTTAACAACATAACAGATGTGGCACCATCTACCTCAATACATAAAAATCTTGATTATAATACTATAATTTTGAATAATTGCTCGAATGTTACAATCAACCAATATTTAAATCATAAGAAATTCTGTTATTTTTAATTTGAAATAAAATATTTGTTCATCGTTCTTTTTTAGCATATTATTGTGATATAAACAGGCTTGTAGAAAAAGTATAGTGTTTTGAAGCTCGTGAACATTACCAGCCTCGGTTGGTGAACTGTTCTCTCGCTTCAAAAAATGTTTCTTTCGTCACTGGTATAACAATATACTATTTTAAAACTAATCGGAATCCATTTTTCAGTAAATATACCCATTTTAATCGATTAGTGTAATTCATCAGCACGTAACTACAAAAACAAGAACAACTTTAAAATTAATATATAAAAGTAAAACAACAAAAAAGGATTTATTAGGATTTATTGGGATTTATTGGGAAATAAAAAAAAAGAACTGAAAATATAACTCAACCGAGAACTCAACCTTTTTTACATGGTAAGAATCCAATGTTTTTAGAAAAGTTTTTCATCAGAAACTATAATCATCAAAACCGAACAACCAAATATTGGCATATTCCAAATATGATTGAAAAATTCATTAATCAAATATTGCAATAAAGGAAAAAGTGCATAAACTAAGATGGTTATGAATAAAAATGATTGAATCTGAACGATCTAATATCACAATATCAATGCTGATGTTTTTCGATTCTGATTCAGTTTAGTTTTGATTTCGTTCGGTTCTAATGCAGTTCTTTTTTATTGAGTTCATTTTTGATGATTTTGGTCTCTGATACAAACGTAATAAAAATCTGAAAACCCTTTTGTTCACATGCACGCAAAATTGGATGGCAGAAATATTGTCAGAATATTACTCTGAAAAAAAATTATTTTACGGTGTAAAACGGAAGTATAAAATTGTTGAAAAAACTTTTGAGCAAAGTTCAACATCGTTAGTGGACATTGTTAATTCAAGAATTTCAGTACATTCACCATATCAAAAAATATTGGCTCATATCAGTGAGTGACATCCACCCAAACGTCATTCAAAGAAAATGCTAATCCAGGGAAATTAGTCCAATTCTTTGATTCGTTGGAAATATTTACCAACAAGGAAAAACATAACCAAACGCAAAGGAAAAATAATATCTGTTTGTGATCATGAGGATCAACCTGCAGAAGAGTCTATACAAATCAAAGGAAATCCCGTCAGAAAACTTTACTGAAATTATGGAAACAGTCACAAAACTCCAGGAGAGCAATAAACATTGATAGAGAATTATTGAAGATGAAAAATTGATGATAATTGGAAAAGAAAAAATATAAAATTATTATCTAAAGATAATGAAAGACTACAAGAGAACTACAATCTTATTGTCTCAAACATTGTATAAAAGGACACCATCATGGTTATCTTGATGAAAAAATTAAAAAACCAAAAAAAATAAAAGAATACCAACCAAAAATGAGAAACATTCATAATTATTCCAAAAACAATTCAACCAACAACAAAACACAAAGGCATTGAAAAGTAATATCAATATCGGAAATTGAATATATCGATAGATTCTATAAAATTTGTGAAAAATGGTGGCATAGAAATAACATGCAAGAATAAGAATGACCTGTGAAATTAAAGGAAGAAATAGAAATAAAAATTAATTCCCATTATGATACAAAATTCAAAATTTGAATAATCCTGAAATAATCATTCGTCGAGAGTCGATCACGTTCACATATGTATTAAGTACCATCTATACAGACTTTTCTATACATTGTCATTTCTTGCGTTTCAAATAAACCAGTGAAAATCAGTGCTCGATAATTCCTACATCATACAGTCCACCATTACAATCAAATTCATGCCCATAAATACAGGAATAATTCCTTGTGTTCCAACTGTGCAGAAAATCACAAATTGGGATGTTGCCCAAAGCAAACCAGCAACCATCCATGCGGGAACTGTATATCGGCCAATTTGAAATATAACACTAAATATGACATCAAATACTCAGCAGATAACCAGTTATGTCCAACTTTTAATTATTATAAAAATATATTTCAAAGTCGTATTAAGTATGGCCTCACAAACTAATGTGGATGTCTCAGAGTATACTTTCCTCTTCGATTATAAATCATCGAATGATATTCTTGGAAATTTAAAAATACTCTACTTGAATGCGAGATCGTTGAAAAATAAGCTGAATCAACTAGAAATAATAGCAGAAGATATGAATCCTGATATTATCATAGGTCCGAAACATGGATACAAAAAGAGGAAGAAATTTATTTCAATCTAGGATTATATATATAATGTTTATTTCTCAAGACTGAAACGTGGAGGAGGAGTTGGATTTTTTATCCAAAAGAACCTACCATTCGATTTGATAAAAAAAAAAAAAAAGCCTGTTTTTATGTAGCGGTGGAAATTAAACCCCGAAATATAATAATATGTGGGTTTTACCATCCTCCAAAAAAAAAATACCCAATCTTTCTTAGAATTTCTGGATGAACAACTACAAAATTTGAATGGTAGTCAAAAAATATGTTTCTCCTTTGGTGATTTCAACATCAACATCCTACCAAATACTATGGAATCAAACTGTGTGACCTTATTGCAGATTTGAAATTGAGACAATCCAATACAAACAAACGATGTTTTCTTTTGTAACATAAAAACTTATGATTTGGAACATTTGAAGGCCAATTTGAAATCACTAGAGAACGAAATATACAATTCAAGAGATCCTGAAGAAATATATAACCAAATTATCAGTGTATTCGAAAGCAATTCTGAAAACATTAGAATTAAGTGTAACTCAAAATCAAAACCATGGTTCAACAGTAAAATCGCCCGGATTATCAAATAAGGAGATAATTTTTTTTACAAAAAAAAATTGAACTCAGATTCTTGTGATTCGTATTTCTATTATTATAAATTAGTTAAAAAAACAGTTTTAAAAGCGAAGAATATATATTTTGGAAAAATGTTTGATGACAGCTCACCAAAAGGTATATGGAAAACCATCAAAATTCTTTTATATAATGAAAAAGGGTTCATCAACACATAATGATGTTGACAAAATCATCGTGGATGGTAGAAAGATTGATGATAAAGTGAAATTATGTGAATATTTCAACGAGTATTTTGTGAATATTGCAGCTGATTTCGCCAAGAAGATACCAAACATAGCAGGTTGTCTCCCAAATGAATAGATTTCTTCTTCTATGTTCCTGAATCCAACTCATTATCAAGAAATTATAGAATTGATCAACGAACTGGATAACAAGAAAGCAGCGTGATTCGATAATATTAATGTCAAAATTATCAAAGCAGTCAAAATTGAACTGACACCACTAGTAAGCAAACTGATCAACACCTCTTTCAAAACGGGTATTTTTCCAAAAAAAATTCAAAATTGCAATAGTTAAACCACTTCCCAAAAGTGGTCATAAAAATGATATTGGTAACTATAGGCCAATTTCAATTTTGCCAATAATCAAAAATCATTGAAAAATTATTAGATGAAAGATTGAGAGACTATTTGAAAAAATCAAATTTTTTATATGTAGTACAATATGGATTTCGTGAATCCAGTGATACAAAATCTGCCGCATTAGATATGATATCCAAAATCAAGATTGAAAGAGACAACAACAATATATGTGGATGAGTATCATTGGATTTGAGGAAGGCCTTCGATATGGTTGACCACAAAATTCTGTGGAAATAATTGAATGATATTGGTATTGGAGGAAACATTTATATTTGGTTCAAAAATTATTTGGAAGGGAGGAAACAATTTGTATGTATGATGATAAAATTAGTTCAATGTGAAACATATATTATGGTGTTTTACAAAATTCTATTCTTGCTCAATACTTTTTCAAATTTAAATTAACTCAATATCGAAGCTTAAATTGAAAGGAATTCTTCCCAAGACACAACAATTGTATATTTTGCAAGGGATTTGTCTGAAATTCGATAATACGTCGAAAATGATCTTATCAATAGGTCAATGGCTTGATGCTCATAAATTATTAGTAACTATTTCAAAATCAACAATCATGTTCATTTCAATAAGAAAAATTTCAACTGATCATCTGAAACCAATAGAATACAATAATTCCATCATAAAATATACATCAAATACAAAATTTTTAGGTTTATATATCGATACAATCCTATCTTTGTCTACGTATATCAACAATATGAGAAAACAAATTTCACCTCTTATTGGAAACTTATTCAGGATCAGACACTATACCCCTCCCAAATATTTGAAAATTATTTATTTCAGTTCGAATCATTCAAAATCACAATATCTCATTTCTATTTGGGGAACAGCTACCATTTCTATTATAAAACCCTCACAAACCTTGCAATATAAAACAAAAAAAAATCCATATATAAATTACTATTTACAGAATCATCAAAAAATCTGTACAAACCAAAAAATTTATTGAATCTCTGTTCATTATACATAGTGAAAATTTCTATTTTTATTTATTTTGTTAAAATAGGAAAAAAAGATTCAGAATTGGCTTTCAACCAGATTTCAAATATCCACAATCATCAAACACGACATATAAATCATCCGGATTCAATACCTTTCAAATCCAACTATGGAAAAACATCAATATTACATGATGGAATAGATATATATATATAACAAAATTCCACGTCAGTTGAAGGAAATAAAAACTCAAACAAATTCAAGTATGCCCTCAAAAAATATTTCATCCTCAATGAAAAATATTATTCTTTATTAGTAGTTCAAATTTGACAGCTTTTGATTTCTTCAATTTGATAAACTAGTTTGAATTTATTCATGTACATTTTTTAAATCCCTTCATAAACAAAAATGTTTCTTGGGGTCAATAAAGTGAATGAATATATTTGATAACTACTTGAAACAAATATTTACTAGAACCTTTACTCTTTGGTTGTTTTTTTGTTGGTATTCTAAGTTTGTCCACGTAAATACCATGAGTAATAGCTTATGTATTAAACGCATGCGTGAAAATATAACCAATTTGACATTTCAACCTCACTTTTCTAACGAACAGAAGCTAGTTTCCATATTGACGGCGGGGTGATTCAACGATAACATTTTTGTATCTCGTTTACTCATAGCAATCTAGCTGAATCGAAAAATACTTCAATACGGCTACTCTTCGTTAGATGCTCGCAAAATTCATGTGGTTTGGTGATACTATATTATGGATTTTTCATAAACCACGAAACCATAAATTTAGCTTGCATTTTCCTCTAAACTATAGATGACATTTAAATCCTATTCATTTTCACAATATTTTTGGAGATGGAGGGAATGATATTTGTGGAAATTATTTATGGAATTCTAATAAGCAGGCCTTTCAATTGATACTTCACCGACTATTGGAAAACATGAATACCGACTAGAAAAAACTTTGTTTTCCAGAGTTTTTAGATAGATATTTATTGAGTTTCAAAAGACAGACAGACATACAGATAGACATAGACAGGCAGGATATATAAAGGTTTTGACAAGGCCGAAAGTGTTCCGAAGGTAAATCTGGAACACCGATTATCTTGCCGTGATTAATGTCTGTCTGTTCTATGTGTTTTCCTTATTTTTTGTTATTCGTATTGTTCGTACAATATCATCGAACATTTTTCGATACCTAGATGATGGGCTGGTTTACCAAAGAAATGAAATGAGTAATAACTTTCAATATCAATATAATGAGTGCAATGGATATTATCGATATTTTTTGGGAAATTTGCCTGAATGCATTTTATGTTGAAAGAGATAAAAATGCATGATTTTTTAATACCTTCGTAAGTAAGTATAAAATGTCAGTGTCATAAAAAAATTAAAATAAAGTAATCACGGCTCGTTTTTCTGGACGTCTACATAAAAAATAGATAAAGCGATACAAACACAAACAATTTTGAATGCTCGCGTCTATTTTGAAATTTCTTAAAATTGTCGCGATATGGAGTAGCAACGCTAGAAGTGATTGATCAAAATATTGAAATTCTTACTCCAAAAAACACCAGAAGGTATAAAGCTTTGATTTGTAGATCATTTCAAAACATCTTTGTAGAAAAACAGTATATTTTGGATGAGTGTTCATCAAAAAAGAAGCTCTCTTCAATTTTGCTTATTTTTTTCTCATAAAAATTCCCTTTTTCGTTATAATTTTTATTTTATGCATAGTTGATTCACTATGAATGAAATATTCTTCAATCACAACATAACTCATTGGTATAATATACTACGAAACCAGCAAAAAAAATATCTCACCCCGTCAATTATCTATAAATTCTAAAAATCGCTGCAAGTTTATCACTCGAAAATATTGGGAAAAACCATGTGGGAAATGTCTGCTAATGAATTAAGTTATTCTACAAATATCAATAAATTGTTTCGCGTTAGTTGATATATCCACTCAGAACTCATTTCAGTATAAAATTCATAAGATAAAAGTATTTTTTATGAAGATATATTCCTCTATCAAAGGAATATTTTCCACCTACTGAAGTAATATTACACGAGATTGTGTATACAGTTGAAATAGACGGTGAAGCAATTGACACTACTTTCAGTTGATATTTCACTTTATACCGATAGGGGTTTCAAAAAATCATATCTCTCTCTCTCTCTCTCTGAACCTTCACTACCGCAGGTGGAAGTGAAAATAAAAATTATTGCCAAACAAAAAATTCAAAAAAAAACACTTTCCATCAGCTCATTCCTTAAATGCCCTTAAAGAAAATTGATCGCAGTAAAAAATCGAAAAATTGTATACATAATTGCAAAACTGATGAAATAAAAATATAAGTGAATTCCTTGACATCATTCCACTGTGATATTGGGATCGAAAGGGTTTTCCGAAGATAATAATGAAAGAAAAAGTAATAACAATCTTACCTGTAATTTGGGAACCAGGACCATACTCAGCAGCCGACTGCAGAATCTGAAAGGGGTTTGTTTGAGGGGATTGAGGCTTGGCCTGTCCGTGATTGGGTTGGTTTGCCTTGTTTCCTACACAAGCATCCACAGGAGCACCATCAGGAAAACTATTGGTTCCTATCACTAAACCTAAAATCACAATTATTATATTTCTGTACATGTTTACTTATTGAAAGAATCGTTCTCTGCCAAAGCCAGATCGATACTGAAATCATTCGGTAGAGTTTCAAACAAGAAAACACATGGTATATGTTCAGAGTTGTTCGTTAATATGTTGAACCACTTTCACTTGTGAGTTCTTTAGCTATGGGTGGCTCACCTCGCCACATGTCATGTGTTATTACATTATTCTTATCTGTACTGATCTGGATTGGAGATATTAATCATGTTATGATGGCGAAACAATAATAATATAGATATTTTTGGGCAAGCTCAGTTAGAGTTAAAATTGTTCATTTAAATATTCTTAGTAATATAAATCTCCATATGTGAAGAGAGTGTTACCCGACATAAAGAATGGGGACATGACGAACCTATGTGATTTATATAACTTGAGAACATGATGGCGCGTCTAGTCGGAAAAGTAGATTTCACAATATATTTATTCATTTTTAATTATCATCAACCAAGATGAGACATCACGGAGAATATTGGAAAAACACACACAGATTTTCTATTCTTGTGGTAACCTTGATTTATTCAATCCATAGAACATTCCTGACCCTACCTAATATTCCTATGATATTAACCTCAAATCAAAAGAAAAAAGTATAACCATGGTATTTTTCCGGTTTGATTCAACTCAAAATTAAATAAATATATAAAAAAATCACATTTACAACACACCTAAAAACACAAAAGCACACATATCCCAGTGAAAATAAAAATTTTTATTAACAATAATCCGCATAGTACTGAAAATGGAACAGGTCTCAGGTACACTATTACAAATAAGATATTGAGACGCTGTGACCCTGGGTCTTGTTAGATTACATAAATCCCTAGATCTTGGTGGGTGGGAAGAGTGTTCTTCTCAAAAAAAAAGAAACTACCATTATGAAGCCAACTATGGAAAACACCTAAGCATCGTCTGAGGATGGGATATCATTCAGAAGAACATACCAAGCAGGTAGTTAGAATCGTCATCTGCACTATCAAGAAGAAGTTTCCGATGACAAGAATCTAGCAGAAAGTAAGTAACATTCCTTCGATTGATTCTTTCCCCCTCCGCCACTTGAATTTATAGAATCGCACGGCAACTGACCACAAGTTCAAGACTGGAAGAAGGGATCAAGGTGAGTATGAATCACTTCATAGGTATGGGGTCCATACGCTTCATAGGTAACGTTGTATGTACTTTTTACGATTCAACTTCAGAACTATGCTGCCATCTCCTATACACATTTTCCTAACTATTTGATATCGAGAATTGAAATACACACTCCATTGATTAATCTGAGCCTACAAATATCAATCTTAGTAACAGAAAGGACAAATATGGAAACATTATAGAGATGAGGGTACTCAACTCAACTTTAACGATACCCTGTATTGTCCCAATAATAGTTCTCTGCTGAAATGACTTCCTAAATCGTGGAATACACTTTATCAATCAAGCTGAGTAAAATGATGGTAATTTTAGAGTTATAAAAATCAAATCTAGGAAATATTATGAACAAGTAGGGTTGACACCTCAACTTTCAGGCAACCCTGTCCTATTCCTATAATGTTAATGTAATTTATTCACGGTTTGAAATATAGTCCAAAAGTCAGACGAACTTCATGTTGAAACCGGACTCTTGGATCCAAGGCGATTAATCTTCAAGAACTGTAACATTAAATAACATACTTCTTAATGTAACCTACAAAAAAAAAATGAACATAATTACAATACCAGAAACCGTCAACAAAAATTCCCTTTCCCTTTCATGTTCAAAGCCATAGGACGAAAAAGCTTCAAATACCTCAGCCCAAAATTCAACAATTATTTACCCGAAAGGATCAAAAATATCAAATCCCCCTTAAAATTGAAAAAAGAACTAAAAAAATGCATCATGTCCCAAACACGTGAATCCATCCACAACATACTAGAAATGCAGTAAAAAAAATTTTTGTATCCCCCCCCATTTTAACTATACACTATATACACTATCCACACACTCATCTCTAGTTAAGTCAAATTAAGATTGTATATATAACTTACCATCATAATAACTTCACAATTTTATTTACATTTTAGTTCATTTCATCTTATTTTATTTTATTTATATATTGCACGATCTAAACTTAATTAATATTCATCATATGACCAAATAGTCTACTATTTTATATGTTGCTAATTCCTACCTTATTCATGCTCCGCACAAGTCTCGAGCCAATCTGTTTATTGGAAATGTATCCCTTTACTCCAAATACTGTACCTCTATCTAAGTGAACAATAAACAACTATTATATTATTAAAGCAAAATTAGTTGGATTAATTCCCCAACATTTATAGTAGCAGAGCGTGGTTGTGCAGTACACACGCAATAAAGAGCCAGTTGCCCAGTGAACTATCATCATATTTCGACTGAGCAAAACAGGGGAAGCATTTTCTCTAATATTTCTGCAGAATGTGAGTTGGAACTCCAGGCAATCATAATGAGTATTCAATTCTAACATGTTTTTATGTCATAGATAGGCCAGATGTCATTGGGTCAAAATAAGCCAGTATTCCAAAAAACTAAATGTGGTTGGGTAGTCACGGGTCCAATTAGTTTCAATACAACTTCCATTGTTTGTCCTTTTGCGCAGACCACAATTGAGGGAAAGAATATCCAGAATGTATTTAGTAGGTTTTGAGAAATCGAAGAAATTGATTCAAAACCATCGTGGTCAAGCGATTATATTGCATGCGATGAGAATTATGTATCTAACATCAAGAGATCATAAGCTGGTCGGTTTATAGTAACTATACCTTTGAAAGACTCTATTGAAATAATGGGGGACTCATATAATATGGCTGAAAAGATATTTTTTTCTCTAGAACGAAAGTTACAAGCAAAGCCAGACTTCAAACGACTCTATACGGAATTTATGAGTGAATGTAAACAGATAGGACACATGCCAAAGATTCATCATTCAACTCGAGAAATGGTTCATTATTATATGCCACATCATGGGATTGCAAAGGAAGAAAGCCTCACTACGAAACTCCGCATTGTTTTTGACGCATCCGCCTTCACCACTTCGAGATACTCATTGAATAATTTGCAATATGTAGGTCCAACTATTCAGCAAGATTTATTTTGCATATTAATTAGATTTACACAGCATAAACTCGTAATTTCCGCAGATATCGCCAAAATGTACCGGCAGATTACAATTGACCCGGAACAAACATGTCTTCAACGAATTTTATGGAGGAAAGATTCCGGTGATCATATTGAAACATGAGTTGAAAACAGGTACGTATGGTACGGCAGCAGCTTCATTTTCTGCAATAAGAAGTTTATTTCAATTCGCTGATGGGGTAGCTCAATCAAATCCGATCATTTCGAGAATCATAAAAGAGGATTTCTACGTGAAAGATTTACTAAGTGGTGCCGATTCTATTGAAGATGCAGCGCAAATATGCTCAAAATTCTAAATGTACTGAAGCAAGGATGCTTTGGTTTGAGGAAATTTTATTCAAACGAAAGAGAGTGTTGAAATATGTCGAGAATGCCGATGTAGAAGCCAAATTGTCGATTCAGTCAGAACGAAAATGGAAAAATGTTAGGTATCACATGGAATCCTTGTAGAGACAGACTACCAAAATACCGAATTTCAGGAAAATTAGATGAATTTTGGATTTCAAAAAGAATAATATTATCCAATATTGCATAAATCTCTGACCCGTTAGGTTCATTATCACCTTGTGTTATAGTTACCAAATTAGTTTTGCAAAAATTATGGCTTGAGAAAGTAGATTGGGATGTGTGATAATCCTGTGCGTATCGAAATGCATGGTTTTCCCAATGCCTCAGAAAAAGTTTATGGTGCGTGTATATATGTTCGGTAATTACATTTCCTCGTCTAGAGTTATCTGCTGCGGTAATTTGAACTCGATTAGCACATAAAATTGAGGGTTCTGTGCGATTGAATTTCAATCAGTGTTTTTTTTCTTTGACTTATTCCTCTATTGTTTTGGGGTGGCTGGAAACTGAACCGAATAAATTGAGAACTTTCGTCAGAATAGGGTTGCTGAAATTCAAACCTCCGACAGAATCAGATATTTGGCGTTATACACCGTCAGAACAAAATCCAGCTGATCTTGTTTTGAGGGGGGTCAAACCCAAATTGCTTGGTGTGGGCAAGATTGGTTATTTCGGGATAGAATACAATGGCCAGAAAAACGGTTCTCAGAGGAAAACACAGAGTGGAAGAAGGGAAAGAGACAAGTGTTTTAACCGAAAGTGAAAAACATTTCATTACTAACTATTCGAATTTTGTAAGGCTTCACGTATTATGACATTGATTTTGCGATTTTGTAATAATTGTCGGTGTGGGTCTGAGAAAAAACAAATGGGAGCCCTTTCAGTAAACGAGACAAAGAAATGCTCTAAATTATTCATTGAAAATATCACAAAGTGAGTTTTTTGGAAAGGAGATTGATAAATTATTAAGAAATAAAACGCTGAATAGGGACAGTAAATTGATTAATCTGAATCCGTTTTTGACACCAACGAATTATTACGAGTTGGAGGTTGGCTAATAACAAGCAATTTGATTTGAAAAGAAACATCCCGTCATACTTGATTAAAGAAGTAATCTTGCAATCTTCAATAGTTTATTTGGTATATACATCCAGCAGGCCAAGCCCAATTACAGGAGTACTAATAATATTACATGTGACTGTGCAATGGAAAGTAGTAATAATTCATAAGTTTGGTTGACTTACAGATTATAGGTTAGTCAGAAACCAAACTGGAAACGGTTCGTCTGAATTGTGTCCGAGTAAGAAAAAAAATGTCAACTGAGCCTAGCTTATTATAATTTCTGCTCATTGAGTTTATTGGTGAATGAAAGTGATGTTGTGTATTAGGTACATTGAAGTGGAATGTATTGTGATACCGGGAAGATTGCCGAGGTATATTGAAGTTGATTACCGAAAGTAATGTCAAAGAATCTATGGTGTTGTGTATAACTTTGTACATAAATAGTAGATCATTGATTTCTCTTCTTTTTATTAATGACTGTGTCTCTAACTCGCTCAACGGGATATCATAATTGTAATTTCTTTCAGGGCAGCGGTTATATTTTTTATAGAATAAATATTTCAAGAACTTTCGTTGAACCATTTCAATTGCCGAAATTGTTTGTTGGTGTTACGGGTTCCATAATTGACTGCACTATTCCAGTTTGGTTCTAACTAAGGTATAGTACAATTGACAGAGTGCATCCAACGATTCAAATTCACTCCAAGTACGAATTGAAAAACCTAATGATTTCATGGCTTTGAAAATTATTGTTTCATAATGTGAAGGTTAGTTTACAGTCGTATGCGACACCCAAATCCTTATGTTGTGTGACTCGTGACAGTAACTCCTCGTTGATGGTATAATTGTACATTAAAGGGCTGTTTTTTCGTGATTAGGTAATAATTTAACATTTACTGACATTAAGTGATAGTTTATTTACTGTACACCAGTCTTCCAACGACTTCAGGTCATTTTGTAGTGAAATAGAGTCTGTTAGGCCCTCAATCCGTCTGAATAGTTTTATATCAACAGCAAATACAAGGGTATCGGATTCAATTTTAGTGCAGATATCATTTACAAATAGCAGAAAAAGTAGGGGTCCCAGGTTTGAGCCTTGTGGTACACCGGATGTTGCCGTAAACTCATAGGATTTTACTCCTTCATAGTGGAACATACTCATCACAATTATTGCATTCCGGACCACAGCATACATTGGCTGTTTTACGTGAAGAATACTGGATCGTAAATGGAAGATCCATGGTCAAAAGTCTTATTCTAAAATGTCTAGTATATTTTCATTTCCAGAATCACCAACGTTAAACCAATAATGGCAGCTCTGCCTGAATCCAGACTGATTCCACAACACCCCTTCGAAATAACAGGTGTGGATTGTGCAGGTCCTTTTTCGAATTAGAAGTCATTCGGGACAAGGCTGCAAAATTTCCAAAGCTTACATTAGTCTTTTCATTTGTTTTGGACTGAAGCTGTACACTTGGTTACAGATTCAAGTAAAGATGCATTTCTGTTACCTTTGAAAAGATTCGTATTACGAACCAACAATCTCATAAATAGTAATAATATCACTAATTTTGTAACGGCAAAAAATGATCTGAAGGACTCTGGGAAAATTTATTACAAACAATAAAATATAATTGACAGATTATCTGCGGAAGAATAATATTAATTGTAAGTTCAATCCACTGTACTCAACTCATTTTGGAGGGCTGTGGGAAGCCGGGGTTAAGAGTGTAAAAAAACATCTCCAACGTGTTACAAAAGAAACACCTTTAACATTTGAACAATTTTATACCTTGTTAGTAGAGATTGAAGCGATATCAAACTCAAGACCTTCATCTCCTTTATCCTCCTCTCCTGACGATTTACTCCTTCTCATCCCCTCACATTTTTTGGTTGGCCGACCATTGCTCAGTGTCCCAGAGCAAGATATCACCATCAAACCGTTTATCCCTTCATAATAATCTAAGCCAAATGAAGCAGCATCTGTGGAGTCGATGGAGCAGAGAATATATAGGCGAACTCCAAGAACGCACAAAATGAAAAAAGCATTATGACGATCCCAAAGAAGGCGCACTAGTTTTGGTAAAAGAAGATGACCAGCCTTCAACTCAATGGAAGCTTGGACGAGTTGAAAAGGTTCACTTTGGGACAGACCGTGACGGACAGGTGCGAGTCTACGGACCCCGCGTGAGTGAGTTAATGTGCGAACGTTGAACAAAGTGATAGAAAGGAGTTCTATGTTTATTTAATTTGAAAGTTAGCCCTTTCAAGGTGGGGTTCGCGTTTGGTACTTTCATTGAGTTATTTATGTTTTTTGTATTATGTAGTTGAAACACCCTATAATATCATATCAATCGTTGCCAAGAAATGAGAAGAATGAATTCATGCAAATATTTTTTCGATAAACGTCACCTTTTATTTTATATAACTTAATATAATTTATTCACGACTTGAAATATAGTCCAGAAGCAAAATTAGTTGGAATAATTCCCCAACATACATACTGAACGTATTTATCGGAAAGAACGTTGAATGTTTCTTCTCGATTCCACACAACGCGGTGTAATAGATATCTTCCATCGATGTTGTAAGTAGCATTTGTGTGGTAATTTCAATGCTCACTGATTGAAAGCAATCGTAGATGGCTGACTCCTGTGTTTAACGCATTCCAGTTGCATCGAAGGGTGATAATGGTTAGGGGGCTAATTCTTATTCGAAGAATTTTTCGATTTTATCCTCAATAATTTAAGTAATACTCATGCATTGAAATAATAATACAGGGTCTATAGGTACCTTCCCATCATGAACTTGTATGGTACTACTCATGGTTAAAAGAGGGAGTACTTTATCATGGCGTTTGCATTTAATATTATTGAATGTGTTTCTTTTCAGTGTATATTCATTCAGAATTGTATAATTTTTGTGTATAAGTTCAACGAACCAATATTTCCACTTATATTGAACGTTCGATGATGTAAAGGTTGCGTAGTATATTAGTATTTTCGATGTTAGAAATGGTGATATATCAGGAATGGTAACTCGTAGGGAAAAAGTGTGGACATAATTTTTGTTTGTAGACAATTGCATGTTCTTCAACTTTCGTCAAATCTTTTCATGATAACACTCACCGTTTACGAGAAAAATGCAAAAACTCGATGCTTTTGACCTTGAATATTTTTTTTAGCAGTCGTAGGATCAGTGGGGATTTTTGACATTTTATTTTCAATAGTGTACCTGAGACCTGTACCAATTTCCAGCTCTATGCGAATTATTGTAAGCCTACCACTATTTTTTTGTTTATTTTGGATGGATTAACATAACAGTTATCATTACTCACTGAATTTACAAAAAATAATAACTAATTTATATATAAAATGCATCTTTGAATGCAAGAAATATCATATTGCGATGCCATTTTGAATCGAAACAACTACTGACAAAATCGTCTTACACAGATTACCTGATATATTTAATTAATAGAAAGACTAATGAGTTATGTGCGACAAAAGAAGAGTGAACTATAAGCATGTCATCAGATTAATAGGAATGACAGTACTTCTGGCAGAAACATAGGGCAAAAATAACTGAATAATTGAGAAACATCGATGGTTATTACAGAGATTTTATGTTTGTGTGCATATCTCAGAGGAAATCATACCCAAATAAGTTGGGGAGCTAGGAAGCTCTTTCAAATGACATAATTTGCCAATATTGAAATGAAATTAAAGTTTAGGTTATTTTTTTTCAATTTTACAATGCTACCATTTTGATCCATCTTCGAACTCAGTTGGGATATTTATAATATATTTTTATATTTATACCATTCACAAAGTATTTTTTTAGTGAATTTTTTTCCATTCAATTGGAAAATGTGGCCTCCAGTATGTTTACATAGGACTAGGCACATATATAAGGGGGTTTCCAGGCATCGATAGAATTTGCTGAAATTTAAGTATGCTACACCTAAGCTATATTTGAATAATTCTACGTGACCACGATAGCAATTGCATTAGTTCATACAGGGTGTAATCGAAACTTTGTATTTCTTGTCATGTAATAAGCGATTTTAATAAAATAACTTGTAATGCGATTATCAAGATCAAAAAGCAAAATTGACATCTAGGAAGGAATGCCTTCGTGCCACCATATTAAAAATTCCAATCCACCCCCATTTAGGGGTAGTTTGTACCTGTGATTTTTCAATAACTCTGCTGACTGGGGATTCCCATCTGAGATATTCCATCGGAACGCTGAAATGTAGATTCAAAACATATTTTTTGTGTCACCATAAAAAAATTCAAAGCAGTTTCCTCATAAGCGTAGTTTATACCAGCGGTTTTATGACATACATTGTTAACCGAAGGTTTCCGGTGAATATATTTTATCAAAATGGTGAAACATTTTTGCATGAAATATATTATTTGTGCAATTATGAAAAAAAAGGTTACTCACATCATAAAAAAAATTCAATCAGTCCCCTCATGGGTGTAGTTCACACTGAGATTTTTTAAAGAACTTTACTGACCGGGGGTATCCAATGAATAATTTTTATTAAAACTCTGAAATATGATGGCACAAAACATATTATTCGTGGCACTATGAAGGAAATTCACATAAGCATACTTGTAACGGTAACGGTAATAAATATCAAAAAATAAGCCTCATAATAAACAGTTCACTCACATGATTAAACTTGAAAGTTCTATGAATTCTCGTGTTACATACGTAACACTGCAGCATTATTCTATTCAAATGGTACTTTTTCAATATACTGTATGCACTTTATTACTCTCATATACTTGACTAACAATGATAGTTGTCAAATGCAAATAAAACAGAATATTTTGTTTTATGATGGCAATCCTAGACTTCCTTACTGCTTTACTGACCGGGAGTTTTTGGTAAACAGTAGTAAATGATTGCAAATAACATATTTTTTGCGTGATCATAAGAAAAATACAAATCCCTCATGAGGGTAGTTATAACTTATAATTTTTTGAAGAACTTTTCTGACCGGAAGTACCCAGTGAAGATAGTCAATGAATATGGTTGCACGAAACATATTATTTGTGCCATCATAGAAAAAATTCGCTTCAGTCCCCTCATAAATGTGACTATCGTCATCAAGATTGACCATTGTTTGTTTAAGTTGCATTTCATTCATGTATTTTTTTAATATTGATAAGATCGAAATTGAATCGGTCAATTCTCTATACGGATTCAGCCAAAATTATTTTTCTACATTCATGCAAACAACAAAACTATAATGAACTGTATTTAGTGAAGAAACTGGTTCTTTATTGCACTAGTGCAATAACGGTGTTTATTGCACTCATCTGTCATTCTACTACAGCGTTTTGTGATCATAACAAACATAAACGTTCAAATCGACGCCATTTTTGGTCCATTCTAAACAATTGCATATTTTATATCATTTTCAATCATATTTATTACATAATGGAATACGGAATTACTAGAAAATGCAATTCATCCATAAGAAAGTTTGAGTTGAATTGTTCTTAACATAGGTATTAGTTCCTAACTTCCTCAATGCAAATCGATAGAGCTAATTAATTATTAAATACTTTGCTATTAAATTACGCTTTTTATTTCCCCCACTTAGTGCCACCTATATAAAACCTCTCATTATTTTTGCATGAACGTAGAAAAAATATTGTATGCAACTCGTGCAAAAAATGTTTATTGCGTCAGACAACTTCACGTCGAGTGCAATGAACACTTACTTTTTGCACTTGTTGCATAAATACCTATCAATTGGATATATTGGTATTCTATTCCATTTTTTTGGTATATCAATCATAAGACTGAATTGTTTATTATGAGGTTTATTTTCTTATATTTGTTTTCTCGATCAGCAGTTTTTAGAAAGATGAACTACTCTTACAAGATAGCTGATATGAATGTTTCCTATAGTGGCACAAATAATATGTTTTTTGCCATCATATTCCAGTGTTTCAATAAGATATATTAATTGGATATCCTCGGACAGTAAAAAGCTTTCAAAAATGTCAAGTATAAAGTACCCCTATGGAGTGACTGATTGAAATTCCTTTATTAAATATATTAGAAAAACCCTCGGTCAACAAAGTTTCTCGAAAAATCGAGGTAAATTCTACCCTTATGAGGGACTATTTAATTTTATAAAAAATTTATTTTAATCTACATTTCAGCGTTTTAATAAAATATCTCAGCTGGAAATCCCTGGTCAGCAGAGTTATTAGAAAAATCACAAGTACAAATTATCCCTGAATGGGGGTGGATTGATATTTTCAATATGGTGGCACGAAGGCATTCTTTCATAGATGTCATTCTGCATTATGATCCTGATAGAGTAGAAAACATAACAAGATATAACTACTTTCGTATGATGGCACATTCGATTCCGTGGTAGTATTTTTGTCACGAAAAAATCTGTATTGATTGGTCTATTTGTAGAACCGAAGTCAAAAGGTTACTCACATCAAAAGACAGCATTAGGAAGGCATCAGTAGGAAGATTAACGGAATGTAATTCTTCAATCAAATCCTTGTGTTGGCTATAGAGTGAGAAGCTTTGAAATTGGTTAGATCCCAGATAGGATGATACAGGAAGCAGTCTAGGATGGAATTGGGGGTGCTCATAAAGCTAACTACTGGCCCTATTGGAATATCGAGATTTTGTCCAAACAAGCGAGCGACGACAGAATCACTAGAAATTAGAGTACGAGGGGCAAAGTGTTCCTCCAAAAATGTTCTACGGTTTTTTACATAGGTTTTTAATTTCCTCATATGGGTAGACTTTTGAGTGAGTGTTCAGAAAAAAAATCTCTACTTTGTCTACACAGTCTGATTTTTTCAGAATTACAAGAAATACATCCTTGTCTGCTTTTGAAATAAAATTATTATTGAAAAACTTTTTTTTTCAAAGGTCCTACAAAGTGAAGAATATTTGCTTTGGGTGTGTGAGAGCTTGTCGCGCAAAGTTTTCAGTTCGAATACAAAGGCTTTTGAATCTGTTATTCACGGATTAGCTTATGTGCTTTTTAGTTAAAACTTAATCTACGCATTTTTGTTGAAGCATCGTTATTATGAGGCATTTTTCCTATAAGTTTTGAGCTATCTAGTTATCCAATGAGGAGACCATCTGAATATCAACTCGTCCACCATCATGGAGCTTCCATCTTCAATTTATGAATTTTGACAAAAAATCAATGATTTTCGACTTAATTCATAGTCTCCGACCCTGAAAGCCCCGACATACCAATTTTGAATAGAAACGGTCAATAATTATAAAACTCGTCCACCATTTTGGAGTTGCCATCTTGAATTCATGAATTTTGATACTTATGGAAGGCCATTGAACCATAATTTCGCAAATTATATAAATTTCACATATAATATGAAGGGTGTAATCTAACTTCTTGCATATCCGTAACAGTTAATAGTCCATCAAAAACCAGAAATGTAAATTTTATTTTTATTTTAACGTTGTGTTCAATGAGCTGGAAAAATAATCAAGAAAATATGTATTACCTACCAAAATTTTGACAATTTTTTTTATTTTTTAAATTAGTTAGAATTTTGACCATTATTAGTCGTTATACACTTATATATTATACACTTGTATTAACGGATGTGCAAGAAGTTATATTACATATATATATATATATATTATATATATATATATATATATATATATTATATATATATATATATATGTTATGAATGAGAAATTGAATAATGAATTTTTATAATAATATGAATTTTGTTATTATTATTAATTTGCACCGCGTTCCCACTTTTTTGGTAATTTTTGTTTGATGAATTGAAAAATATAATTTGTTTTTATATATTGATATTGCTAAAGATTTTTGGTATTCTTTGAGAGCCAAATTTGATATGATGTAAATAGATATTACTGACCCTGTAATAATAATTGTCAGCGAACGTCACTGTTCTCTCGTCACGCTACCCACAATTATTACTTTCTTCGCCACAGCTAACAACAGTTGGTTCGCCCTTATCTCATATAGTCGGTTCAAAAGGAATTTGGCCACTGGTGGCTAACTTCAGTTTATTGAATGATCTTAGTTATGTTAGTTGATCATTGTGAGAAAATAAACAAACCAAATATCAAAAAACAATTATCTCCTTTATTCAGGAAGACTTAAAAATGCCTGGCCTACGAGAAATAACTTATGCTAGAGTGAATCAAACAATTATTCACGGATAATCATAAAATGCATATCATGGATAGATAAACAGAACCTCACTTTTTCTGTGAGAGTAATTTTCTGTTATTGTTCATAAAAAGTGACATAGAGTTCACCGAATGTGAAAAATGTTATATGTGAAATAGTTCAGGACCGGGAAAGCACTATTAAAGGTTTTATACCTGGTTGGAACTGTTGGTGTTCACAACTATACCATAAAAAACAGGAAGTCTCCTCTCTCCAGCCTTCGTTAGGACTGCAAAAACCATGTGTCAGGAACGTATCGATGCGGGACTCAGCCTTTGGAATCGTGGATATGTGATATCATTAAGGAAATCTTGTTTTGTTAAGCAAAATGATGGAATTATTCCATTTTTCTTTCAGTTAAATTTTGTGCGTGCGTCCGCTTTGTAAAATATTTTCTATCTCCCGAAGCTTTGTTTTTTCGTCGCTTCGCAACATTTTGCCATTGTTGTTGTTCCATTTGAAATTTCGAATTCTCGTACCAAATTGTCACTTTGCACTGTTTATATTAATGTTGCACAATTTATACACACAATTAAATTCCCATTCTTATCATTAATTACAAGTTTGAATAATTGCTTATGATACCCTCTCTTTGCCATTCTCTCACAATTTCCAACTTTTCATTTGATCATCTCTTCTCTGATTGGCTATCTTTCATAAAGACGTTTGCTGTTCTCTCATTGGCTAACTTTTAGTTTGCTACAATTTCATGTACAGAGTGTTTCAAGTTTATAAATGTGTTGATTACTTTTTATTCATGATAATTTTGTAATCTTGACTTTTAGTTGTCTTTTGAGCAATTATGAGTTATGATAATTTTGATAGTGTATATAATTGACTGTTTTATAGTACTTTTTATTTTAAATTTAACAACTTTTATTTATTATTATTTATTCTTTTTGTGGCTTTTTTGTCTTTTAAAATTTACAACTGGCATAACATAACATAACAATATATATATATATATATATATATATATATATATATATATATATATATATATATATATATATATATATATATATATATATATATATATATATATTTCACACGGATTCCAAGCTTTCGATAAGATTTATTATCATCATCAGGGATGCTACAAAATAGGAAGACACATAGGAATATACAATAGAGAAAAACAAGACATTCATAACTTACAGTGTAAGTGAGGTTATGCGGCGATGATGTTTAAATTATTAATAATGTTATATGAACAAAACTGTGTATACAACCCACAGGAATCAACCACAGGAATCAACCACAATCCACATTACATACGTAAACAATGTATTCTTATGTTGAGAATTTTGGATCGTGTTTTACTTTGAAAGGGTTGTCAACTAGACATGTGAATGGATGAATTCTCAAATAGACTGACACAACAGATAATATAGACCACTGGGAATGGAGTAGTATTACCAAGTGAACTATACAATGGCATGGAATATTTCCATATATAGATTTAAATAGAAGTTTATTGACTATTGAGAATTTAGATGTGTGAATATAAAATGATGTGAATTGAAATAATCAAACTATGTTAATACATTCATGGGGGTAATCTGCTGATTCTCTCTAACATTAGGATTGTCTACAAAAATTAAATAAGAGTAAATCTTACTCAAATGATTTAAATCTGTTTTTTTATTTGGAGAATTTTCTGCCTGTGAAATATGAACCATCTTTAAAAAGAGTCTCTTGGTAGTGTTTCTTTCGTTGGATAAAATTTTTACTGAGTTATAATCCATACAATGTCCTTCCTTATAGACATGCTCACTTAGTGCACATCTCTCCGGGTGCAGTCTACTGTCACTTTTGTGTGCGGTGATACGGTCCTTCAACTGTCTGGACGTTTGTCCTATGTACTGTTTATCACAGTGTTGACACGGTATACAGTAAACTACATCCGAACAGCTGGTGCATGGGGTCTTGTCTTTCAATTTTGAAACAATTCCACTGAGAGGTAAAACATTTGTATTTTAATGTTTTCTGTATACCGTGTCAATACTGTGATAAACAGTACATAGGACAAACGTCCTAGACAGTTGAAGGACCGCATCACCGCACACAAAAGTGACAGTAGACTACACCCGGAGAGATGTGCACTAAGTGAGCATGTCTATAAGGAAGGACATTGTATGGATTATAACTCAGTAAAAATTTTATCCAACGAAAGAAACACTACCAAGAGACCTCTTTTTAGAGATGGTTCACATTTCACAGGCAGAAAATCCTCTGAATAAAAAACAGATTTAAATCATTTGAGTGAGATTTACTCGTATTTAATTTTTGTAGACAATCCTAATGTGAGGGAGAATCAGCAGATTACCCCCATGAATAACATAGTTTGATTATTTCAATCCACATCATTTTATATTCACACATCTAAATTCTCAATAGTCAATGAACTTTTATTTAAATCTATATATGGAAATATTCCATGCCATTGTAGAGTTCACTTGGTAATACTACTTCATTCCCAGTGGTCTATATTATCTGTTGTGTCAGTCTATTTGAGAATTCATCCATTCACATGTCTAGTTGACAACCCTTCCAGAGTAAAACACGATCCAAAATTCTCAACATAAGAATACATTGTTTACGTATGTAATGTGGATTGTGGTTGATTCCTGTGAGTTGCATACACAGTTTTGTTCATATAACATTATTAATAATTTTAACATCATCGCCATTTTTTTTACATACAAATTCAACCTATTTTGTAGCATCCTTGATGATGATAATAAATATTATCGAAAGCTTGGAATCCGTGTAAAAAAGTACACTTATTGGCCTGCTGCATAACCCAAATACCAATCCTTATTTATATATATATATATATATATATATATATATATATATATATATATATATATATATATATATTATTTAAATATATATATATATATTTATATATATATATATATATATATATATATATAAATATGAAAATAGTAGTTAAATAAATTTCATTATCCTATCACTGAAGTTTAATAAGAGTACTCCTGATAATTATATCTTTAGAACAAATATATAGTGTATAACAATGAACTAAGAAAAATCTTCAGAATGCATTATTTCCACCGAAAGGACATATACTCTTAATCAGGTCATTCACATCAACGTTCGTTCATCGTAACATTCATTGCTTTTAGCTATTTTCTATTCATCATCAACTTCTTTCAAATGTACAATATTTCTCCACTTCTTCAGTAACATCATCACTAATTAATAGATCTTCCCCATTCTTTTTGAATTTCTCAAAATTCGAGCTATTTTCTCACTTTCAACAGTTATTTTGAAAAGTCGGTTTTCGAATCAGAAAAGGTACCAACTCTAAACAGCTTCGTAGTAGTGTTTGCCAACACCGGTGGAATACTGTTCGAAATACCAGAAAAAGCATTTATATCAGTTTCTATTCGATCGATAGTTGATATTTTTTGTTCAAGCTCTGAAACATTGTTGATGAATACGTTTTTGTCGTTCAAATATTTCAGAAATTCTTTTCCCAAAATCAACTCCTGAGTTCATAGCCAGTGTGTTCTCATCTTTGTTCCTGGATATCATTTTGAAGTCTAATGATGAGAGCTTATCTTCAACAGAAACTATGCTGCCAATACAGGTCAAATCATTCCCTCCATCAACGTCTTTTGTAGTGATATCTACACAGAAGTGTTTGTATTTGTCTTTGTAAACACTGCATGTTACCATGATATTGTCTTCAGACCCTAGACTGCAACATTTACAAGCTACTCTGGGAAGCATAATTAATATTTCAACAATGAATATGCCTAAAAATTCACTAGTGAAACATTTCCTAGCAGGATAAGACTGATGAGATGATTTGTAATGATTAGTAAAGTTATTCAAGTTGAATGGTCTTACTGCAAACATTCACGGTGCTGGATGAGGTGTTAATAAGTACCTTGGTAATTAGAAAGTCAATTGTTTAAAAAATCGATGAATGGGATAACCCATGAAATATAACTTCTATACCGTATTTAACGGACTTATAATACCAGAAATTAAATTCTTCGAACAGCGAGAGAACCATTAACGATCACGCATTCAATATGGTATTCAAATTTGATTCACGAATGCCTCCATTTCTGGGAGAACTGGCTGGAATAAAATTTTTCGTTAGACAGTTATCTATAAATTGAGAATCAAAAACCCTCGAAATTTTCAGAAGTTCGTTAATTGCAACGATACAGTGAGAAAATTTGCAGAACATTAGAACATCAGTACCTCTTTTAATCTAGTCTAGAATTATTTCGTTATCCGTTCGGATACTAACAAAATGAGCAGCTTGTGCGAATGCAAATAGTTGTACCATATTTTTTTTTTCAATTACTGCATGTCCGGACTATAATAAACGCCAACATTGCTGAATGGAAAATAATTCATGGCTGTAAGGTTGGGTGAAACTCCCATGGAATAAAACAGAATTTATGGAGTTGGTTTGAAACGAGTTTCGCAATTTCTAACATTTTTACATTCATTGAACCAGATATAAACCAGAATTTTTGCATCGGTGAGTAGCAGCAAATTATGTGCACCACAGTGCAGAAGTAATGCTAATTTTCCAAAATTGTTAATCGGTGATTATTGGATACAATTATTTGATGTTTCGCCTCAAATTCCAATTATTTATTTGCAGACCTATTACCGAGTTGATGATGATAATAATTATAATAATAATTTATTAGCATAATTCATGTTAGTTAGGTTAAGAATTTAATAAAATGAGGAAACGAAAATTTGAACTAACCAGGTGTGGTTATAACAAACATTGACCCTTGAGTAAAATAACAAAGATAAATCACTATATCTATACTATAATAAAATTGTAATTGTCTGTTTGTTTGTTCGAGCATCACGTAAAAACAATTCGACCGATTTAGATGTTTTTTTTTTGTTTGAAAGCTTTTGCTTAGACTTGAAAACTGGTTTGTAGCTTATTTCGCTTCGATAAGGGAACAGGATATATAATAATAAAACTACATTTCTTCACAAGCAAGTGCTACCAAATGAGGGTTCAATATCTCAGAATAAGGGTCTGATTCGGTCAATTTGTAAAAATTCCTTTTAGCGACGTTTCGACAGAGTTTTTGCATCTTCGGGTTGGAATCCAAATATTCTATTTATATTTCTGATTTTGTATTGTACGAATGTTGTTGAAAATATGTGATTTCGTTGTTATCGGGAATGGTTTATCTTTCATGTTTTCCACTTCATGTATACAATGGATTAATAAGAAAATTAAATTATATTAGCCTCATTATCGAGTAGGTACTACAAACAAAGTTGAAAAACGTTGTTATAAATCTGGCCCGAGTTTTTGATATCATTTCTATTTTCAAAACTGTTGGAGTCTTTTTTTATATGTATTATTTCAAGAAATGTTCTTACTCTTGGATTTCTTCCTTCGTTCGAAATCTCAACGTTGTTAGTGTCCAACTTAAGTTGATTTTTTTTCGTGTTTGAATAAGACTGGATTATCCAGAAGATTAAGTTATATGAGTTTATGGCAACATGAAAACAGATTAAAAAAGTTTGTTATGAATCTGGCTTAATTTTTCGATATAATTTCTGTTGTTAGAACTGTTGGGGTCTTTTTTATATGTATAGTTGCAAGGAATGTTTTTATTCTTGGATTTATTCGTTTGGTCGAAATTTCAAAGTTGTTAGTGTCAAACTTATGTTGATTTTTTTCGTGTTTGGATAAGGCAGTCATGTCAGTTTTTGAGAACTTGTATTCGCTTTTCAAGTGTTATTTTGTTTGACCTATATAGGTACTTTGACAGTCTCTATATGGTATTCTATATACTGTATGAGTTGGTATGTTCAATATTACCTGGTTTCAATTTTAAATAAACAAGGTTTTCATAAATCTGGTCAATGTTAAATAGTTCGGTTGTGTTTTATTCATTCGAGCAACACGCAAGAAAGACTGGCCCGATTTTGATGATCCATTTGAGCTTATGATTGGACTCAAAAACTGGTATGTCATCTCGCTACGATGACGGGAACCGTATATGTAAAAATAACACCACATATATATATATATATATATATATATATATATATCTATACTATTATAAAATTGAAATTGTTTTGATCACACAAAAACTAGTCAACCGATTTTGTTACAATAATTAACCAACATTTTTTCACAACCACGATGAGCTTCCATTTCAAGTACATCTTCCTGTTGTATAACATGATAACCGGATAACAAGATAACGGGATAACGAAAAAACGGCCAAAAGCGATAACTGGATATCGAAAAAGCGGGATAATGGGGAAACGGGATGATGGGGTGATGGCAAAACGCTAAAACAAGATAACAGGATAACGGCATGATGATTTGACGGGATAACGAGATAACTGCCTATCGGGATAACGGAAAACTGGATAAAGAAATACAGGATAACGGAATACGGAATAAGGGATGACAGCAAATGGAAAAACGGATTTCGGACTTGGATCCCAATGTGTTAGAACTCTCCAAATATTTGAAAGATTTCAATCGATGTAGCTGTTGATGAAAAAAAAAACTTCAATTTCATGTCAAGTTTTGCCCAAGGAGAAAATGTGTCCGTTCTGAAATTCGGCAGGGAAAAGTATCATGAAATAATGTATATCTGAAAGAGTATCAGTAAAAGAAACATGAAAGTTTTCCTTCGTTTATATGCCTGCGAATTTGTCAGCGTGGTTTTCAAGAAGATTCCACTTTTTCAAAACATATTTGGATTCAATTCCAGAAATTGCGAAATACTTGTAAAAATACATTTCAATAAATGACCCCATGTCAACACTACGCGTTTCTCAACGTAAGTTGATTGAAAAAAAAAGCATATTAATTAGTGCAAATAGAATTTTAATCAAAATCTCTCTTTTCTCTTCTATCTTCTATCAGGCTAAATGTCGTGACATTCCAATTTTCGACTCCTAAATTACTTTTACCAATACTGGTTGATCTGACGTGAATATGACATGAAATTCAACTAAGCTCAATTCAGCGCCGACCTATTCGAAGGTCAAAATGACGTCAGTTCAGCCAACCATAATGTTCGTTGAGATAATGTATTCTTTATGTATTAAACTAAACTTTTTCTAGTTTCTAGTTGAAACTCCGCAATGCATTATAAAATTAATTGATTTAAAGGATGGAAATTATTCAAAAATTGAGATAGAAGTTTTGACCGCTTGTGATTCGAATTGTTGAAAATCCCTTATCAATTCGTACCTATACCTGGAATGTGAAAATTTCATGTTTCTATCACTGTTACTCTTTCAGATATAACCTGTTTCATGATACTCTTCACTGCCGAATATCAGAAATGATGAAATTTCTCCTTGGGCAAAACTTAACATAAAATTGAAGCGTTCAGCTGGTTTTCTTAATTAACAGCTACATAGATTAAAATCATTCAAATATTTAGGGAGTTGTTCTTACATCCAAGCCCATTATAAAAATAGAGAAGAATTAAAATACATAAAACATGAACATAACACAAGACACAAACAAAAGAAGGAGTTTTTTATAGAAAAGACTACAGTCATTCTACTACACAGCCCCAAAACTGTTTTGTCAGATTCCACAGACCATCAGAGATATAAATAATACTTCTCTTTACAAAAAAAAAATAAAGTTTGGTTGCAAGATTTGTTTATAGAAAACATGGTGAAAATTATCAATATTTCCGTATGATTCATCATTCATCATAGCCGAAGTCAATTATGTTGGTACTAATCAAAATTTTTGTTAATTATTTTTCATGATTTCTCTTTCACATAGTTTATTGTATTTTCTGTATTTTACTTTGTTATTGTATTTTATTGTATATTTATCGATTTTCATTTATTACTTTATATTTATCTATAGTAGTGGCATTTTGTATCTATATATTTTTACATTTACACAATTTTAAAATTTTTCATTATTACATTCTTACATTTTTACATTTTAAATTTTCACATTTCAACAATTTTACATTTTTATATTTTTACACCTTTACTTTTCTACATTTCTGCATTTGTACATTTTCTAATTCACATTTTTATATTTTCACATGTTTAACATTTAACATTTAACATTTTTACATTTACTCATTTTGCATGTTTGGATTTACTTATTTTACATGTTTATAATTCATATATTTTATACTCATTTCATTCATTCATTCGCTTCGATTCATTGGCAAGATATTAATATATAGGTTAGGAATGCCCACAACAAGTTTTCTTCGTGGGATATCTTCGATTTATTTTCTTTTTTTTTTCAGCATTCATGTCCATGCCTGTAACTTTAATGAAAATAAATATCCAGTTATCGCGTTAGGCCGTTATCTCGTTATCCCGTTATCTTGTTATCCTCATTCTGTTAAACAACAGGAAGATGTACTTGAAAAGGAAGCTCATCTTATACTAGTTTCACTTGGTTGTGAAAAAATGTGGTTCAATCAAAATCGGTTAAGTAGTTTTTGCGTGATGCTCGAACAAACAAACAATTTCAATTTTATAATAGTATAATATGTGTATGTGGTGTTTATTTCCGTCAGCCTACCAGTTTTTGAGTCCAATAATAAGCTTAAATGGATCATCAAAATCGGTCCAGTTGTTTTTGCGTGATGCTCGAATGATTAAAACACAACCGAACTATTTTACATTGACTACAAAATACGAATAACACCATTCATTTAAAATTACAACCAAGTAATAATGAACGTAGCAACTCATGCAGTATATAAAATACCATGTAGAGACTGTCAGAATACATATATAGGTCAAACAAAAGTACTCAATAATTGACATAACTGCCTCATCCAAACACGGGAACAAATCACATAAGTTTGGCACTAACATTTTTTAAATTTCGACCAAATAAAGAAATCCAAGAATAAGAACATTCCTTGAAATTATACATATGAAAAAGACCCCAACAGTACTAACAATAGAAATTGAGCCAGATTCAAACTTTTTAATCTGTTTATTAGTAAAATAAAATGATCTTTAATGTTGCCAAAAAAGTACAGTAACCTCATATAACTTAATCTTCTAAATAATCCAGTCTTATCGAAACACGAAAAAATAATCAACATAAGTTTGACACTAACAACGTTGAGATTTCGACCAAAGAAAAAAATCCAAGAGTAAGAACATTTCTTGAAATGATACATATAAAAAAAGACCCCAACAGTTTTAACAATAGAAATGATATCAAAAACTCAGGCCAGATTTATAACAACATTTTTTATCTTTGTTTATAGTACTTACTCAATGAAATGAGGCTCATATAATTTCATTTTCTAACTAATCCATTGTATTCATGAAGTGGGAAAACATGAAAAATAAACCATTCCCGATAACAACGAAATCTCATATCTTCAGCAACATTCGTACAATACGCAAGCAGAAATATTATTATTATTATTATTATTACATATAAGTGAAGGCTGAGGACAGAGTCCTATGAAAACCTAAAAAAACAAACTAAAGAAATCAACAAGATTATACAGTGCATGCAAAAGAAAAATAATTAATATATGCGTAGAAACAATTATGCAAATAAGCAAATGTCTATTTTATTTCTTAAACTATTCACTGAGTCAGAATTCACAACATCGTTGGGTAAGTTATTCCATGTTCCGAAAATACGATTCACCAAAGAATGTTGTCTCTGCCTAGTGGCAAATTTCTCCTTTTTTAATTTGAGATTATGACCACGTAACCGCGAATCATTGTTGAAAACAAAAAGTTCTTTCTGATTAGGATAATTATACTTAGCTATACGGAAGGATATGATGAGGTCCCCACGGAGTCGACGTTGGTCAAAAGCTATCAGTTGTGCCATCCTCAGTCTTTCGGGATAGGTTGGACGCACTTCGCCAAAAGTCATACGCGTGGCTCGACGCTGAACGTTTTCCAACAAATTCTTATCGCGCACCAAAACAGGACACCAGACCGGACCTGCGTACTCCATAATTGGACGAACGTAGGTTTTGTAGAGTTTTATGGAACTTGAGTATGATAGATGGGAGAACGTTTTGCGGATGAGGTAGATCAGTGTGTTGGCGCGCTTGCATGTGGGTATAACATGTTCGGACCAAGTTAGGTCAGTATTAATAGTCACTCCCAGATCGACATGTGAAGACACTATAGGTATCTGTTGACCGTTTATTGTGTACGCGTGGAGTGGATTGTTCTTTCTTCGATGAAGTACGACGCACTTGTCGACGTTAAGAGGTAAAAGCCAATCCTCACACCACCGACTAATCGAGTTGAGGTCTTCTTGGAGGAGTTGATGTTCCACTATGGCATTTCCATACAGTTTAGTATCATCGGCATAAAACGACTTGCAGGACTTTATATGAAGAGCAAGATCACTTGCATAAACAACGAAGAGGAGTAAAAAGAATATTTGTGTTTCAACCTGAAGATGAGAAAAACTCCGTCGAAACGTCGCTAAAAGAAATTTTACAAATTGACTGAATCAGACCTTCATTCTGAGAGAATTGAACCCTCATTTAGTAGCACTTGGTTGTGAAGAAATGTGGTTTTATTGTTACATATCCTGTTCCCGTTATCGAAGTGAAATAAATTACAAACCTGTTTTTAAGTCTGAACATAAGCTTTCAAACAAAAGAAGTTTCATCAAAATCGGTCCATTATTGATACATTATCGAATCTTGTAAGAAGTGATACACTAATGAATGAAGATATTGGACAAAAACGCGCAAATTTAGTACACATAATAATAACAGAACAATTAAGTTCATAAAAGAAAATGATCACTCCTTCCATCATGAATTTTCTTGTACTAACTGGAATTTTTCAGAAAACTCCATTGTTAAGTTTCTATAATTAGTTTTATAAAATCTTAAATACCCACATTCCACTTTCAAAAAACTTCAAACATAAAATATCCAGGCTGGTATCCAAACGAGAACACAAAACTTATCAAAGAAAAAGCCGTTATACAGAATATCTGAGATCACTGGTAGTTAACGAGTAGACTATAGGGTCAATATCAAACAAAAACTTGAAGAAGCATATGCATTGTATTAACAAAATATTGAAATCAAGTTGAAAGATAATCCCAAAAATTTCTGGGCATTTTCAATAAAGTATATCTTCAATAATCCCCGGAAAATGGCCTTGGAAAATTATTCGTATACTAATCCGCAATCGATTGTGGATAATTTTGCGAATTCTTTGAGAACTGGCAAAAAATCAAAGAATAAGTTGACTTCAGGTTCAGGCCGGATATCATCATTCTTGGAAGACTGCTGCTACAAATTATTTTCAGTTGTAATATCACAAGAAAGTAAGGATGAAGTGAAAATAATTCGGCAGATTCTCGAAAACTGCCAAGCAATAGACACGAGAGCCTATTGCCAAGTTTGAGAAACAAATCTGGAGAATTATTCTCTAATTCATCGAACTCTAGTGTGGTATTATATAGACTTTTTTTAATTTTATGATCATAAATACATTTCCTCGTACAATGTTCTGAAACAGGTTTTGATTCATTTCTCACTTTTCATGCGAACTGATGACAGACGTTCTTGTTAAAAATATTCGTTGTCAGATAATAAAAACAAAATACCTCAAATTATTCCTGCGGCAGTTTTCTAGTTAGAATATCAGATTGGCCCAAACGAACATGAATTATTTAAATTGGTTTCTAGAAATGTCAATAAATAATCAGTTTAATTTTGAAAACCTCAATCGAAAAAAAAATAACAACATAATGCTATTAGAAATCATAAACCGATCAATTCTGACTTATTTTCAACTTTCGAACTCCTACTTCCATCAAACGGTTGATGTTTGTAGATAATTTGAAATTATACATTTTCATCACCAGATCAGATGATTGTGTCATATTAAAAAATTATATTGATATTTCACACAATTCGTGTCTTGAAAATCACCTTCATAAAACTATATCTGAATCATTTCAATATGTAGCCGCAAAGTTGATACGTTACAACTTCCTTACATTATAGATAATGTTATCTCATGGAAAAGTGATACTATTGAGGAATTAGTTGTCCATAAGATCAGCAACTCACATTCAACTATCTCGTTTATTTTATTGTCTGTTCTGCATACCGTGCATATGACTTCACTATCAGGAACTCTGAGAATTTTAGCATCAACCTCCCTATTTTGCAGTTTGGTTGGATCAGAGCTATAATATGGAATCTCATATTATAGTGTGCAGTGGCAAAAGACTCAGCATTAACTCCAGTGCTGGAGTGGGCCACGTGAATATTGCTTCATACTTCATACTCACGCCTCTTTCTGAATGGCACCAGCACTGTTTTGCAAGAATTTACATTCAGTCCCTCCTTTGTGCACCAGCATTCAATTATATTTAGGGCTGTCTGCATGCGATTGGATATTATCCCGTCATTTTTGCCCCTGATAGTGACGACCAGGTAATCGGCGTAACCTTGAGTCGTAATTCCAGATTCATGTAGCTTCACTATCAGATTATCCACGGTCAGTGACCACAGTAAAGGCGAAAGAACCTCACCTTGGGAAAACCTTTTTTCGCCATCATTCTGACCGTTTCCTCTCCGAGAGCAGCTACAATGATTCTGCTCTTTAGCATCTTAGCATCGCATGTATCCATCTGATTAGTGAGGTGTTTATGTTCCATTCCTCTAGAGATCTGATAATGGAGTCATGTGAGGTGTATAATTTTCTCCATTGTTTTCAGGAGGAAAAAGGTGAGACTGATGGGGCGATAAGACTTTGGTTCGTCTGCTGGACGTCTCCCAGTACATGGTATGAAAACCACTGCAGCCTCCATTCAGGATTTCGGTATGTGACCAAAAATTAAACTGGCATTGAACAGCCTCCTCAAGGCCATTCTGTAATGAGGCGGGGAATGGAATATTCCATCTTTGATCTTTGCGTGGTGAAGATTTTCCCTGCTAGGCTCCTGCTGGTTCTGATGGGGTTGTTGACAACCCCTCCCAGTTGAGCCTTTGCAGTTCGTCTTCAGCGACCCTGGACACAGGAAATTGTGTCTGGATGAGAACACTCATGATTTCCTTCTGGTTTTCTGCATATCCAGCGTTCGGAATTCTGATCGAACCGATTCCGTTGGTATGTTCTTCAGAAATAACTTTCTGAAGGCCTTGGGCTGGTGCTTATGCCGTAACCTGGCACATTTGCCTCCATGTTCTTCTCCTGAAGTTCCTTGTTGTACTCAGAAAGAGCCGCTTTGTAGTATTTTCAGTGTCCCAGACTTTTAGCTCTATTGAAGAGTTTTCCAACTTTTTTCCTAGGCTTGGCTAGCTCTTTATTTCACCAAGGCACGTCTCTATTAAGTCTTCTTTGTTTTTCTGGGTAACTGATTCCATATGCGTTCATTATAGCATTTTAGAGCTGCGTGGATGCTGGCTTCTCCTCCAACTGCCTTTAGAGATGCTCTTTATAAGCATCCCAGTCGGTCAGTTTGGGTATCCTATATCCTTCGAAGCGTGTTTCTGATGACTCCAATCTTATGTGTTGACGTTCCAACATCGAGGAGCCATCAGATACGTGCCCGTTGGATCAGCATGGGTAAGGTCAAGAACCTCTTTTCTGATCGCATTTATAAAGGTGGGTTTGTTACCTTCATTGAAGGGGTCTATATTTGTCGCAAACGAATATTCTTCTGAAAGGTACTCACCTCGTGCGTTTATGTCTGTGCTTCCCCATGTAAGATGGTGCGCGTTCGCGTCGCCGCACAGAATGAAATGGGAAACAGACACCATCTGTTGAGGCTTTGGACTTCCTCTAGTAGTTGATGTAACGGCGAGTCCCCTGGAAAGTAGGCCAAAGCTATAACAATCTGCCTCACGCCCTGTTTCAGTTGGCACTCCCACGATGGCGGTTGCCGAATCTCCAGTGATGAACTCTGGAACAGGAGTAAATTCAATGTTGGGTGCGAGCAACATGGCTGCTCGTGATTTTTCATGAGTGTTGCAAAAAAGTAACCGACTTGATTTTATTGCGAGTCCTTATATTCGACCTCTATTGATCCAATGTTCTTGAAGCAACCCAATACTGGGGTTTCCTTCAATAAACTTCCTTCGAAGAACACTTGTGGCTTTGGAATGTTGGAGGTTTATTTGAAAAGCCTTGAGCTTTTGGCTCATCTGGGTAGAATTTTCACCAAGCATTCTGGGAATGTTTCTTCGCCCTGTTTGACGTGTTTTCAACCATAATAGGTCCCACGAGAAGCTGAGGAAAAACAGTCACCTGCGGCAGAACCCCACATGCGGCAGGAAGGTAAATGAGACCGGGGTTGCCAGATACCCCGGAGTTCGCATAATCGAAACTAGTCAACCCACTAGTCATGCAGTCTTCGGCTTATACTGTTCCACTTCAAACTTGGGGAGATTTTTATTGTAGTTATCGTCCACTCAGCCGGCCGGTTGAGGCAAGCTCCTATGTATGTCTAGTATTACTAGCTAAAAACGCGCTCTGTACCAGGCAGGTTTCCGCGGATGGTTCCAGCTCTCCGGCGCATCAGGACTGCTCTGGACATGACATCCAGTCGTTTCCCCCCCGTACACCGCTGTAGTTCCTGGTACCTTTGTTGGGGTGAAATTTCGTTAGGAAATAGCAATACCACGTATGGTCCTGCTATTTTCTATCCAGGCGGGCTACGTGGAAGCAAACAACCGATGGCTACATTTAACGGCCCGAACCCGCGTACGTGTAGTGGGTTACAAGCAGCGAGCTGAGCAGTGAGACAACGGCCAAAAAGCAACCAATTCCGCCCGTTAGCCCGTATGGTTGTTATTCAATTGATCATTTAATATCTATAATCATATTTATGTGTATTCTAGGACTACAAAATCCATGTAGTCTGACTTATAGATACACCCTGTGTGTAGTGCATTGTTTTCCAACCTATTCCATGAGTTACTCAGTTTCACACAGAAAGGGTTTCTCACACATTTTCTTTTGAATTTTCCACTTTTGGTCTGCTTAAGCGAACCACCCTGCAGACTTTTATCTCCAGAGGAAGTTTTTTCTCCCTACCTTTAATATATCAAACGATAAAATATATCTGTCAGTGCCACGCCTCATGTGATCTTTGCGATTGTTTGCTGAGTGATGCCTTCAGTTTGAACAGAAAATATATTTCCTTACGTGACAATATTTGGTTATTACTGATATACGAAAGTCACATATAACAAAACACTTAACTCTCGAATTCCATGCGGTTGTATACGCAGTGGGATCATCGATCGAAAACTTGCCAGTCTTGGAAACTGCACTTATAGCAGTGACTCACGCCACAAAAGTAAAAGTTTCAAATTGTGAAACCTCGTTTCGTGGTGTTATTATTTGTTTCAATAAAAAAAGGAGAACATGCGAAAGAGTCGTCAACGAAGAACGTGTGGAATAGGTGGGAAAGAATATTTTACTGAATATCGATGGATTTGAAACTTGCTGGGGAAATATCACGATTGAGTTATTGAATCAATGTCTAGGCTGTCGTCCTCGATTAAAGAAGATATGTTCCAAATATATTTGATAAGACTGAAGTCCTTGTGTCAATGTTGACATTTGATGTATTAGAGTTCAGACACATACTTGTCAGTGTCAAAATCTACGCTTTTTTGTACACGCTCCACAAAATGCCTACTTCGGATACTGAAAAGAGTATGCAAAATGACACTTTGGCGGAGTTGTACTTGAAATCGTTATGGTAACACTTGAGCGTACTGATTTTGTTTATTCGGAAAACTTATAATTGATTTCTGGTGAATATCATTCAACGTTCTGCATGGTATTTTCCAGAAAAGTGGTTGTTTTTCGCTTGTGGTCTACCAATTGTGTATCAATTTATATTGATTCTTTTATAAAGACGAGTTTGTGCCTTTATTTCTTATTTATAATTAATACCCTGAAAACGTTTCAGGAGACGCAATAAACCATATTTTATTTGAAATTGTGTGGTGAGAGCACAAGTTTCCTTCGAAATATTCCTTTGGAATACTTATTTCAGGAACAATAAACACTAATAATAATAATAACGTTCATTCAAGTAAGTATAAAGATGGTATGCATGATATATAAATATAATATTCCATTTGAACAAACAGAAAAATCACTGACGCTGTGTTAATCACAGTTTGTGTGTGATATGGGTGGTCGTTGCGTAAAATGTTAAATGTACAAATATAAATATAATATAAAAAATATAAGTATGTGCTATGCTAATAATTATCAAAATACACTATATTTGGAAGAAAGGGATAGTAGAAAGAATAACAATAAAAGTGAAGAATCAGTGTGAAGTTTACAAAAATAATTAAATAAATATAAGTATGTGCTTCATATAAATCTATGTTAGCAATTATCAAAATACATCATGTATAGAGATCAAGATTGGAATAAAGAATAATAATAAAGCGGAGAATGAGTGTGAATATTACAAAATAAAATTTGAGTTAACAATATTGGATCTGTTTAGAAAATTGGTGTATATGAAGAATTATGTTATTGTAAGGAAAATTATCTGTTTTTTCCTCATTGAAGTGTAACCAGGTTTTTATATTGAATTCAAAAGATTTATATTGTTTTATTGATTTCAGTTCATCTGGATGAAACGTTGTATATTTTTGGCCCCAGAAATTCTAAACTACGTTGTCTCATACTTTTTTCACAATTCAATAATACAAAATTATTAATTTTACGTCTTTTATGATAGATGTGAAAAAAGTTGCCTCACATCGAGAAATCCGCTTTTTGTGAATAAGGCGTTGCTAAGTGTAAGTTATTTCGTCTTATATAATTCTGATCATCCATTTTTGTAAGGTATCAATGTGAATGAGATGACAGTCATTGATTCCGCCCATAACAATGGTGTCGTGTCCACACGCTCTTTTGTATGTCTGTTTTTGTTTATTATTGAGCTGAAAAATAATTTTTCTTCTTTTATATTTTCTTATCAGAGAAATCCAATTATAGTGGGTATTCATTGGCAATTCATTCTTATTTTATTTGCTACCCGTGTACATTCATTTAGCTGATATATCAATCAGAAAAACCTCCAGATCCGCGCCTCGTATTTCTAGTCGGCAGAACAGCGAGTGACAGTTTTTGAACAGTTGAAAATATACTCTCGGCATTCACAGTGCTATTTGCTCGCTTTCAGTTTAAAATCTACTTCAACGTGATCGGAACATTACCCAAGCAAAGGTGATATTGTTTTACGAAAGTGACTTCCGCAGCAACATACACCACTTGAGATCTCTAGGAGAAGGCCACTGAGGAGACCATTGTCAAAGCCCGCACTTCGGAGGACCTACAGGTGAGATCTTGGGGACTTGTTCATCAATTTCTTATGATCATTTCAACCTCTCACTATTCTCATATTTTTCCTCTCAACCGCATAAAAATTACAGTCCACTTATCTCTTGAGTTTGTGAACAAATGCCATAGGATAGTTGAGATTGGATGAGTGAATAATAAGACGTGAAAGCCGTTCTCTCAATTTATTAGTGCTACAAATCGCTTGTAAATCCTAACGCAAATGCCTATCAATTAATATTGCAAAATATATAATTGATTATGTTTATGGTATCTTGGTCTCCTGGTCGATGTTCAAAGATCCCAAGTTGGGCATGTTACTCGTGTAAGGAATGAAGGGGAGGTACTTGGTTTTATCTATATTTAATGTTAATTTATTATATCTGAACCAATCTTTCATGACCTTGAAGTCTGATTACCCTTGAGTTTCCATACTGTACCAACTTTCAGAAAAAATGCGGTGTCATCTGCAAAACTGAGAACCGAACCTTTTGTATCACCTTTAATTTTTCCACAAATTTTGTTGAATATTTCCATAGATATTTGGAAGTGTTATTGTTTTTCCCGATAATACCCTTTATACAGTGTGTCCAATTAATTCGCCACCATATGGAAAACTTTTTTATTATTTGTTTTATGAAAAGAAGTTATTCCTGATGAAAAGTTCTGCATGGCCTTAAGCCCAGAATGAATTCAGATATCAAATTTTTGCATTCGTATACGAGGCATGTTCAAAAATGTAAATTTTTTCTCAAAAATAAAGTACCTTTCTCAAGAAAAGTTGATCCTAATTGGAAACTATGGTCAGATATCCAATATTATCCACTTACCATAAGAAAACGATCTTTAATATTTTTTTGGTGAAAATAAATTTAATTTTGCAAATCAAAACATTTATTGTATTGATAAACATGATAATCTTTCGCGTCCTTGGTAAGTTATCTGAAAATTTGCTATTGCATTAGGATAATCAATGCATGCATATCATAATAATTTATTTTCCAAATGAAAAGTTAAACAGAAAATAACAAGTTAACTGAAAAGTAACATTTATAAGATTTATTTACTCTAACCAGCATTTTGTCGTTTGAATACTGGATTGAATATCAACCTGTAGACAAATTGATACTTCACAGAATTTGTCAGTGCATCCTAGATTAAATGTTGATCTGTAGAGACAAATTATCAATGCTAATACAGAGAGGAGTTAGTAACAGAATCTGTTTTGTCTGGTAGATAGATAATATTCAATATTTGACCGTAGTTTTCAATCATGATCAAGTTTTCTCAATAAAGATTGTCGTTATTGTAAAAAATTAAGGTACTTTACTCTTGAGCAAAATTTAAATTTTTTTGACAAACCTCGTATACAAATTCAAAAAATGTATATCTGATTATTTCATTTTGGGTCACGCAGAACTTTTTATCAGGAATGACTTTTTTTCATAAAACAAATAATAAAAAAGTTTTCCATATGGTGCCGACTTAATTGGAAAATATATAGTGTGTATATTTTCTTTTGGATTTTTGTAGAATTTCTGAGCCAGTTGTTCTGTGGAGATAATTGTAGATTTTCATATAATTTCTTTTTGTGGTCGATGAAATTGACTAGTCCGGGAGTATCCACGTTTTTTTATTCTTCTCTTTTTCAATAGTTTTATTTGTTTCGTGTTTGTTTCAATATGTTGAAAGAGAGTAACGAAGAACGAATCAGTCATTGAATCTACGTTATCTGCCTCGTACATGAAGTTCCAGTTTTCTAGCCGGAGGTTATCTCTCAATCTTGTGTAATCTCTCAATCATGTGTGATATTTCAAGTATTTGACAAACGTGTCATTGATCGCTTGCTACATTTTTGCACAGTTTCCTAACACTACCGTATCGATGGTAATTGAAAATGTATAGCGTAATGCAAGAGTTCTTTTGACTCGCCAGCGATTCTGAAGGAATAAATATGAAAATAAAAAAATGTATGTATGCATGCATGAGTCTATCCGCTCTTTGCAGGAAATTGCACCTGAACTAATGGTCATTTGATTTTTTCTATGAAATTTCCCAGTCCTTCTGTTCTATGTTCTGACTCAAGAATAGAGAATGATACAAATGAAAAAAAATTATGCCGCGGCCAGTCGCAAAGGTAGAATTCAGAATTTATTCAATGATTTATTTATTCATTACGAAATTGCCAAACTAACAAATCATGTGTCAGGAAAAATGGGATAATTTTCATTGAAAACAACAACAGCATTTCTATTTTTCCGTATAAACTTTGAACTTTTCATTCAAAAGTTGGAGCAGGGTGTTCATGAAATGAGATGTGGATGTGGAATCATCTGCGACTCAAATATGGACGTAGTTAAGCAGAAAGAATCCAACCCACAAATTGTTGTTTTAGGAAATTTCAACTTGATGTTTATGAGTATGCAGATAAGACGTATTACAAAATTATTCACCATGATATTGACTTTAGTCTAGTCGATAATAATATTTTTATCTAAACTTGAATATTTGAAGAGTTATTCAGAAATTTGATGATTGGATGTTCTCTGAGGAATGATATATTCAAGTTCATATTGTAGAAAAAAGGGATATGTGGTTTGGATTGTGTCTGATAAATGAGAAATGTTTGTTTATCACTATTTTTCACCTTGAGTAACTAAACATAAAAAAATAAAACAATCAAAGTTCTTCAGTATCAGATGCAAAATCTAAATCATTTTTGAATCCAACTTAGATTCCTGAATATGTTGTGAAATTTTGAATGAAAGGTTTTAGCATCATCTGGTATAAGGTGCATTCAACTATGTATATCTTGAAACTTAGCATCCGCTAACAGTTTTCCTCTGGGCCACAGTTCTACAACAAATTCCCAAAAAGGTTCCATGTTTGCTCTTCTTCTTCGCTCTATCAACAGAAACACTTTCCAAATCGAAGTCTGTTTTCATGAATATACAATATGAAATCTCTGTGTCCAATTAACAATTGCTGTTGCTAACTTCTCTGTTTCCAAAATTCATTCCTTTTTCATTTCAGTTGTGATTATTCATATAGTCTGAAGGGATGTAAATTCGTTAATGCCGTTTCAGTTGGCATTCAATATCTCTGTTATTCGGTAAAAAAGTGTGACCTGAAACGAGAAACTTGAATGTGATAGTTTTCAAATCCAGATTTTTATGGGACAAACCTAACATCATCAATGTAATCTCAATATTACGGTTCTGTCCACTGCAGGAGTCGGACCACAATATCAAGTATTCGACAGTGTTTGATACATTGTTTGTAACTTGTCTCAAGAGGCATTATTCACGCTGTTCCCTCAAGCCATACATAGCAATATGTTTGCTGTACTTAGCTGCAATATATACCTAAATTATATAAGCAAACTTTCATTTTGTGATTTTGTATATTGCTTGGAATCCCAGGCAAAGAAGGGTCTTCTGCAAGTCAAACGTCAAGCCTTCCACACAGTTTTCATTTTGAGCTTTCTCCATGTCTTCTTTCAGCGAAGTCCTTGCTTTGTTTGCCAGGTCTTGATACGAGTCAAGTTGTATTTGTAATAATTGCCTGTAATGTTCATCAGATTCTCCCTGTAACTTGATTTTGAAGGCATCACTAATCTGACAAAGATATTTTTGAGGCACTTTCAATTCCAAATTGAAATTATTGTGAAAAATACGTTTATGGGTTGCTTATGTTACAGAAAGTTCGTATTCACTTTTGTACAAATGGTACATTTTTGACAAAAACAGATGTGAAGGCAAGAACATTGCTGAGGTGTCTGATCGGAAATAATGCGATATATATTCTGGTATTCTATTCATTTGTTAAATTACCTGTAGCACTTTATCAAAAGGAATTTTATTCAAACCTCCTTGTTGCTTGCCTCTTTGATTAAGGAGTACTGCATCACGATTATTTGCTTTTTTAAGGGCCGTTGTTACTCTCGTCGGCGTTATTCTTAAACTGTTTATGAACACCTCTCTGCAAATATCTTTATCAGATAAGGAATATTCTCATGTATATAAACGTTTTTGAGTATCCCTTCCATAACTTCGATTTTTTGGAATTTATTTTATGCAGTGTGCCATGTAAAGTGTTTGTGAATTATAAGAACCCAGAGCCCAAAATCGATCTAGTTCTCCTTTAGCTTCATCAGGTGTTAGCAACTCTCGACACGTGGACAGTTACAGTTGTAATTGTCAAAGAACTTTTCTGCGGGTATGAACCTACCCCTATAATTAGAGTTCATTTTTATTCCTACTAATTTCCGTATTTGCTCGTGAAATTGCATATTTCGGTTTTCGACCCTTCCCTCTTCGACCCTTATTATTACTGGAAACTGTGGGTTCATTTTCATCATATCCGTCATCTTCCCCACTAGGCGAGGATAATTCTGATGGTTCATAATTATCAGGAGTGTTATGTATTTACTACTCGAACAATTGTTTATGTACTATTAATATGAATAGATAAATAAAACTCTAGCGTACCACGTTAATTGATTGTTCTTTATTCTGAGTTCAAATACATACTGTCCACCTGGAGGTGCTGGTAAATTAATAAACACATCAACTTCCCATACAGCGTTGCCATACAAAGCCTAATATCTAACATCTCCCCCTTTAAAATATCCCTATACCATCACCAAGAAATAACAATATCTTATTAACATATTACAATATTTACAATTCAGTGACCAAACCATTCAGGTTGTCTGAGTTTACTTCTGCGTCTTAATAACCTAGAATCATTATCGACTTGTTCTGTTTCTTCCCTTTCCACATCCATTTCACTGGCACTATTTTCCCCCACTTCACTAACTAAATTAGATACAATATTTTCATCTATTGCTGATCGTGGAATATATGAAACAGACGTTTTATCCTCTAAATGACCTGGATCTGTAGATTTGTTTATCCTCAACTGATTTTTATGTCTTTTCCATATTTCCCCACAATCAGTTCTTATCAAATAAGTTCTTTGACCTAACACCCTGTATATAATACCTGTACACCATTTTTGAGAGTGAGCGCGATAATCTCTCACCCACACCTTATCATTTAAATTAAAAAACACATTCTTTTTATTCGAGTGGTATTTCTTTTGATAGTTTTGCTTCATTTGTACTATATCTTTCGTAGATGGCATCAAAAGATCAAATTTGGTGCGCAATTTTCTTCCAAATAAAATTTTAGAAGGTGTCTCATTTGTGGTGGTATGCGGGGTATTTCTATACTGAAAGAGAAAACGATTAATGATGAGATGACACTCCAAGTTCGAATTTTCATTTTTAGCTTTTAAAATCGCATTTTTCAAAATTTTGACGGCACTTTCAGCTTGCCCATTTGTGGCAGGATGATATGGCGCGCCTGTCAAATGTTTTATACCACTGCATGATAAATATCTCTGAAATTCTTGGCCAGTAAACGTTTTTGCGTTATCTGCACAAATTTCCGAGGGTAGCCCAAATCGTGAGAAAACTTCTCGAAACACTTTAATAGTATTTGAGGCAGTGATATTGGACATTTCGAAACATTCAATCCATTTAGAGGTGGAATCCTCGATTACTAAAAAATATTTGTTGCAACATGGACCGAAAAAATCCGCATGAATCCTCGTCCACGGTGTGGTGGGCCAGTTCCACACTGCTAGTGATGCCCGAGCAGGGTGTCCCGAATGAACACTACAAATTTTACATCCTAATGCAATTTGTTCAATTTGGCTATTTATAGATGGCCACCACACATAGGAACGTGCCAACAATTTCATTTTTACGATTCCCATATGGGCGCTATGTAATTCATTCAAAATTAAATTATGAAATTTTTTTGGGACAATCAATCGGTAACCCCACATGAGGCAATCTTGTTCGGTCGTAATTTCACTTTTCCGCATAAAAAACTGTTTTAATTCATCTGAGGGACATTTTATGGGCCAACCATTCCTTACATAAAAAATTATTTGACTCAAAAGGGGATCAATGGATGATTCCTTTTTTATTTGCTTGAAATCTATCGGTAAGGTGGATTCTTCCACATAATATAAATAAGACATTTCATTCTGAAAATCTAATGATGACTCTGCAACTTTCGGAGGTAACCTCGTTAAAAAATCCGCAGTATTCATACTTGATTTAACGTAATGAATTTCGTAATCGAACGCTGATAATATATGAGCCCAGCGTTGTAGTCGATTTGCTGCAAATACAGGTAACCCCTTTTTATCCCCAAAAATGGTCAATAAAGGTTTATGATCTGTATACAAAAGAAACTTTTGTCCATATAAATATTGGAAAAACTTTTTCACTCCAAAAATGATCGCGAGGGCTTCTTTTTCAATTTGTGAGTACTTAATCTCAGCCGAATTTAGAAGTCTCGAAGCAAATGCTATCGGTTTTTCCACATTATTTACAAAAATATGGCTCAATGAAACACCTAATGCAAATTGAGATGCATCAACGGTTAATTTTATTTTCTGTTTCGGATCAAAATGAGACAGAACTTCGGTGGATAGTAACAATTGTTTTGCCTTTTCAAAACTTTTTACACAGTCTGGCGACCAAATCCATTCACAGTCCTTTTTTAGTAAGCTGTACAAAGGCTGCAAAACTTCCGAACAATTTGGCAAAAATTTACAATAAAAGTTTATCATACCGAGAAATGATTTCAACTCGATTATCGACTTTGGGGTTTGAACATTTATAATTGCCTCCACTCTCTCTACAGAAGTATGAATACCCTGTTTGTCGATGACGTGTCCTAGGTATTGAACTGCTTTTTGAAAAAATGAACATTTTTGTGTTTTTACTTTTAACCCACATTCCTTCAATCTATGGAAAACTTTTTCCAGGCGCACCATATGTTCCTGATCGTTTCGACCTGTTACCAAAATGTCGTCTAAAAAACAGACAACGCCAGGCATCATGAACATTTGTTCCATGATATTTTGAAAAATACTAGGTGCGCTTGTGATTCCGTAGGGTAACCGTGTGTACGAAAACAGCCCTTTGTGGGTAGTAATAGTAACTAATTTTTGTGATTCTTTTGACAATACCACCTGTTGATAGGCGTCAGACAAATCTATTTTGGAAAATTTCTGACCACCCTGTAACTTTGTGAACAAATATTCAATTCTGGGTAACGGAAAGTGCTGCGCTTGTAACTGTGGGTTAAGGGTAACCTTAAAATCACCACATATTCTCAAACTACCGTTCGGTTTTAAAATCGGAACTATTGGAGTCGCCCACTCAGAAAAATCAACAGGCACTAAAACTCCATTGTTCAATAATCGATCTAATTCCGATTCAATTTTTGGTTTCAATGCAAAAGGAACGGGTCTAGGCTTGAAAAACTTTGGAATGGCATCACTTTTCAACTTTAACGAAACTTTAAATTTGTTAAAAGTACCCAATTTCTCATCAAAAATATCTCTATACTTATTTGTCAGGTGTGAAATGTCAGAAGAACTATTTGATTTGATTTAATTAATTTTTGTTAAAAGTACCCAATTTCTCATCAAAAATATCTCTATACTTATTTGTCAGGTGTGAAATTTCAAACCATTTCTACCAATCAGTGGTGGTCCACCATTTTTTATGACATAAGTTTTCAAAATATACTTCTTATATTCATACATAATATTTAAATTTAAAAATCCTATTGGTTGACATGTTATACCCACATAATCTTTCAGGGTTAAATCGTTAACATATAATATTTTATTTTGAAAATGTTTAATATAAAGTTTCTCAGAAATTGCTGAGTGTGCAAATCCGGAATCAGCCTCAAAACTAATGGGTATATTTTCAACTGAAATATTTATGAAAGTGGGCTTAACATTACCACTTTTATCAGTGAAATCTGGATTTACAAAAAAAATATCACCTAAATCATTTGAAATCAAATTACTATTATTTTTTGAATCGTGTAGGCAAAATATCGAATAATCAGAAATGTCATTATTTGATTCAGAATCAGCGCTCAAAAAATGTTGAGAAACATTTTTACACTGGGGGGCTAAGTGACCTTTCACTCCACATCTATGGCAAATGCAGTTTTTGAATGCACACTCGGTCGCTGAGTGATTGTTACGTCCACATACAAAACACTTACTTGAACGTGATGGTGCTTGCGGACGGTTTCTGTAGCTTACCCCTTTATTCTTGCCAAGAACCTTACCGGTGCCGGTGCCGGTGCTGCTACCACCTCCATAACTGTATGTTGACTTCACCGAGTTGACAGCTTTACTCCGTAATTTCGAGGAATTTGGGCTATGGCGGTGAAAATTTATATCTGACTCTGTCTTGATATTCAAACTCCTAATACCAAGACTACCTCTTGCGCCGTGTTCCTTCAAAGCTGATTCTTTGGTTAGGGCCGCTTTTACCACCGTTTGGAGAGTAACTGTAGCCTTCGAAGCATCTTCTTCAAATAATTTATCCATCAGCCTCTCATCGTTGATTCCAATAACAAATATGTCTCTCATCAACACACTTAGTTCATCACTGAACTTGCAATTTGAGGCAAGACATTTTACTCTAGCCTCCCACTCGGACACGCTTTCATTCAATTCACGCTTCGCCGTATAAAATTTCAAACGTTCTGCGAAGTGTGATTTCACTGGTGAAAAATGTTCAGTTAACAATTTGATTAACTCATCAAACTTTTTATTTTCCGGCAATACAGGTACGCATAAATTTCTCACTAGAACATAACAATTTTCCGATAATGTGTTCAGAAGAATTGCTTTTTTTCGTTCCTCGTCGGATATCTTGTTGGCAATAAAAAACTGCTTCAGTCTTTCCTTAAAAACCGTAGAATCGGAAATTTTTGGGTCGAACACGTTCAAGGTTCCCAAGAGTCCAACTAATTCCGACATTTTTTTTTTTTACTTTTTATGTCCAAAAAAAAGATAATTACACTTTTTATTAACAACTAGGTAATTCCACTTGCTCGTAGGTTCCAAAAAAAAAGCTCGTCGCCACTGTTATGTATTTACTACTCGAACAATTGTTTATGTACTATTAATATGAATAGATAAATAAAACTCTAGCGTACCACGTTAATTGATTGTTCTTTATTCCGAGTTCAAATACATACTGTCCACCTGGGCAGGGTGTCCCGAATGAACACATCAACTTCCCATACAGCGTTGCCATACAAAGCCTAATATCTAACAAGGAGAATTACTACTACAAACATCACTGATTGCATCAACCGTTATTAAAAACATTACTTTAATTGAAATATCAAATGAAGAACTGGGATATTCATTAGAAACTTATATACCTCATAATATATGGGAGCTGTAGCGTCCGCTGTAAAGAATCCAGATTGTTCATCCAAAATCATGTTTTCCTGACTACTGTGCTTATACGTAATATTGTTGTCGACTGTTTCGATATCAACTGGCGTACTTTCCTGAAAAAAAAATAAGCGGTAATCAAAATATAGAGTTTTTTTCTTTTTTTAATGCTAGTATACAAAACATTTTACAATATAGATTTCAGCATTTTTAAATCAATACAAAAGTTTCGCAAAACATAATCCAAAATAACCACAAAATTAACATATTATAATGCTAACCATTGTTTTGAAAAGAGTGCCTTCCTCTTTTTTCATTAAACAAGTACAAAACATTAGTATGATAGACTTAAATAGAAAATTAAGTATCTTACGAAAAAGAAAATTGACATGCATAACCTTAAATTGACTACAACACTTGTATTTCCATCAACAATTAATCATTTGGCAGATGTAACTTCATTATTCGTGGCACTTGAAGTTTCACTAACTGACACATATATTTCACTCGTGTGAATATATTTTTCTAAATTAAAACTAGTTCAGAGGTTCAAAATATATCAATTATGCTAATTCGTTATCTAGGTTTAGCCACAACAGCATTAGGGAACTGAGCAAGCGGAGAACTACTGTACCGTGTTTATTCTACGTACTACCAATCACAAATATGTCAGACAACTCCAAGTGGTTTGGACGTCTTTCGAAAAACTAAATGTGGATGAAATTATAGTGAATAGTTTCTGGTAGAGAACGTCAAAGTGCGTTGGATGTTTTCAAATAAAAATTATGTACACTATTCTTTATCTTATTTTATTGCTACAATTAATCCTACCCACTTGAGACTGCTCAACCATTTATTATTAAGGGAATATAGCCAACGTTTATTTTTCATAGAATCCATCCAAACTACTTGAACGTTTTATACAAATAAACATCCCTAGTTTAGCTCATATGTGGCTTAGCACTACAGCAAATATTTTCACACCGAGTGGTGATTTCGTTTGAACGTTTTCTGCAAACGGTCAAAATGTTGATTCCACAACAATTCGTATATAAAATTCATTTTCGACAATTTGTTGGTTGAACGTGTTCTGCTTAACGACGGCCATACGAACTTCAGTCACTATTTTCTATCGTTCAAACTGACACACCACGAGGAATAGGTATATTTCCACACTCACTGCCACAGACTCTGTTACTCTTTTCCAAAAATGACCAATTTCCATGAGCTGGAAGAAAACCCAAGTGATTCCAGTGATGGTATTTGAGATTTCCAAAGTATTGAATGGGTAGTTGAAGGTTTACGGAATGGTAGTCCGGCAATAAAAGCGCAATTATGTAAGAATATTGGAACAATAATCCTGTAATAGCATGCTCGTAACATTAAACCAATTAAAATTTATATAATTCTACAAAATATTCACTTTGCCTAGATGCATATCAATAAATAAGTTTTTTTAATGTTACTTGGGTGTCCAAAATTCACGAAATAGAGATTTTTGTAACATTTGGTGAACATTTGCGACATTGCTTTTTGCACGCAAATGCATTATCGCCAGTCAGTATCTGTTAAAAACCCTACCGTAGGTGGGCCTCCTAGTCTGACCTTCAGACCAACGGGAGACCAGGTACATATCAAGATTCATTTTGAGTTTTCTCTACTTTTGGAGTGGAAAATATATCAATTATCTGTATGTATGGAACTTCATTTGAAATGGTACTTCCTAATGAACAATAATTCAGAGATGGGCCAATCAATAGAGATTTTCAGCTCTATTGATTCTGTGACAAAAATACTACCAGGAAACCGACTGTGCCATCATACGAAAGACGGTTCGTAGTTATATCCTGTTATGTTTCCTACTCCCAACTGTCATTGTTTACTTGCTTATAAATATTTAAAAGCACTTATTTTAAATTTTTTATCATTTTTGAGTTCTAACTTGAAAACTAATGAAGCAATCTCGATACTCAAACAAATTGTAGAGAATTAAATTGCAAAAAAATCAGACCTATCGCGACGAAATCAGATTATCAGTAATGAAGAAAACCAGAAAAACGTGAAAAAATCAGCTTTTTGCAAAAAAATTCATAACTCCGCCACTTTTTGGGTTGTAGTGCAGGCTTTCCACAACATAGTAGTGATTGATATGTACTTCATGTGTGGAAAACTCTGGCGTTGTCGCATCAGCAGTTTTGGTATACTTGCATTCTGAATTTTTCAAGGAACTTTATTGCGGCAGACCTGGATGGTCATAAGTGGTCCGATTCCAATTTTTCAAATAGATTTCTAGAGAAAATGTACGGTATCACATAACGTATATTCTGATTTGGCATGAAAAAACTGCAAAATAGGTGGGAAATACTTGCAAACATGACCTAAAATGGGCGAGTGCGAGGAAGCGGCTGTGTAGTGGGGGTAGAGCAGCAGATGCGTGGAATCGTCTGTATGGTAATAAAAGCGCGCATCGACCGTTATGAATCTGCTGCTATACCCCCACTCCTGAGCTGTTTTCCTGCACTCGCCGGTTTTCGGTCATGTTTGCAAGTATTTCTCACCTATTTCCTAGCATTTGAACGCAAAATAAGAATGGTCATTTTGTAGTACTATACTTGAGCCATATTGCTTTCGTTTCGACAGATCGCTGAATTGCCTAATACGTTATCATTGATTGGAAATAGAATTCTGGATTGAGGTAGTGAGTGATTCTGTTACATTTCTTCTTAGTTGACCTGCCCCCCCTAGTGGTTAAGTGATGTAATCCTGCGGAAAAAATCCAGAGTGAAGTCTGTCTGTCTATATTCTTCTACGATAAGGGCCGAACCGTTTGACCGATCGAGCTGAAATTTAGTAAGAAGATACAGTTACTACTTCGAATGCGACCATTGGTTTTTGACTGTCATTTGTCAAACAGAAGTGTCACTATTAGAAAATGACAGAAACTCACAATATGTCATTTTAAATCCTTCGAAAAACTGTATCCAGAACAGCCAAAATTATTTTTCAAACTGACATCTGTCAAAAATAAAAGAATGGCATAATTCAAAACCGTGCCATTCAATTATTCAAAATCTATCCGATTGATAAAGACTGAATTGGCAGGGAGTAACACAACAACAAAATCAAATTAAGTCTGCAGTTGGAGTTTTCCAAGGTTTCCCAGTGTGGCGCAACAAATTTTTCATTTATTACCTGTGGGTTACCATCCGAGACCCGGGCTTTGACTAGGGCGACCCGCGTGTGGTGCAGGACCGCTCAATTGACATGGGTCAGATATCTCATTTGATCAATTGACCGATCAATTTGACTTCGTACTGCCCTAAAAATGCTTTATCAATGTTTTATTTCAGAATAACCCCATTCTCCCGGGTACAGTGCCGGACACGTTCTGGGATGTCCCAAAGCTGATTTTTGTTTCGTTCATGAGTTGGTGTTCTTAGTTACTAATCGAGTGAACATCTGTTGAATATTATTGAGTTCGGTTTAATTGTAGAAATAATCCATTGATCATCAGCTTAACAATCCACCGCTGTAGCGTTTCTATTTTCAAGATAGGATATTGATAACTCCTCCCCAAGCGATTAAATCATAGATCGGTATGGAAAATAATTTTGTAGAGTTTGATGCCGAGGATATTTTTGAAAAATGTGGATTCATATACTAAATATCTGAGGTTTCCGGAAAAATTATTGACATGCGCGTCGCATTTGTTTCGAGCGTGATGCTTAGATATTCCACTGAGAAGACTTCAGCTCAACTACAGCACCCAAAATCAGATTACATATGGTTTTATTCGAATTCATTGAGTAATTTACTACGGAATATTTTATGGAAATTGAGAGTGGATATATTTTTTTTTTGTTTCAGGGCTTCCCGACTTTCACTAAAAAAAAACTATATTATCTGCAAAGCTTGTCATTTTTGCTAGAAGAGGTGAGATTACGTACAGTATGAATGGAATTAAATCGAGTTCTCTTCACTTAATCATTTCTGATTACACGTGATTCAAAATTTTTATTTTTAATTAAAAAAAATTTAATATTGAGATTGTGCAGATATATACCAAACATATTACACGAAATAATCCGAACATCCTACAAAAGCTTTAATTATACCAGCCTTTGTAATTTTGCAGTTCTTCTGTAGCCCCGAGGAATAATGAATGATTCAACAATCCGGGTTTTCTGAATAATTCATTGTGTTGTTTTGATATATCCTCATTAACAAATCGGCACGGTTCTGTATTAGAAGTGAGAAAAGACTTTGTAATTGTTCTTGAAACAGAATCTCGCGAACAGACTCTAATCATCTTGCTCCCGTTGGAATAGACAAACACAACGTTCCATTTTATGAACGTAGCAGTATGGGAAGACTGTAATTGTTACGTTTATACTCAACATCCACTTTAGACGAATAGTATAGGAGCCAGCAACAGTAGAATCATAATTTTCAAAGAAAAGCTGAAGCGCCTACGTATTACAACACAGGTTTGAACTCTTATCTATACATATAAAATTACATATCCTGACTGACCGCAGGACTTGAAAAGCTGAAATTTTCACAGTGTGTTCCTATTATGACATAGATAGCTACTAAGAAAGATTTTTCTGATATTCCGTCCCTTTCTGAATGAAAGGGTTTTGAATATTCAACCCTAATAGGGGTAATGTGGGCTTAAACTTTATTCGACATATTATTTTGTATGAAAAATTGTTGTTCAACTTAAAGTCAATTTCGAAATTGTTAGATTCTTTAAATCTCAGTTCCTCTGTACGGGGTCATATTCTTCAAACGATATGTAGACGATTGTTAAACATGTATTCCTACTGACAAAGTTGATGAAATTCTGGATTTTTTTTATATATATCACCCTAGATAGAAGTTCACAATAGAAAAAGAAACAGTAATACAAATAAACTTTCTTGACATAACAGTTGTAATATACTGATAACTTATTGTATTAGTAGAAAGTATAGATTCAAAATAAATGTATATTTTTTTGGTTTTTGACAGTTACATGACATTGTACAAAATCATCATAACAACATGCCTTTTCCATCTCTTAACTATATCTAACTAACTAGATGCATGAGAAAAATATCAATAATAAGTGATAGTATACTACATCTCCATCCCAATTACAGGGGAAAAAAACTGAATGCATGAAAAGTATATTCATAATGAGTGGTACTGTACATCTTCCTCCTAATGAGAGGAAGAGAAAAAAAACAATCATACCTACCTCTATCTATCAGGTCGTTTCACGTTCCATTTAGGTCGACTTATAACTTGTTCACCCAAATTTTCAACGACTTGAGAATGATCTTTATCGACTGATGGAGTTACATTTTCTATATTGCTTTCCTCATTATTTTCCAAAATGTGTGATTGAATTATATTAATTTTTTCAATTTGATTCAAATGTCTTTTCCATTCAATGTTCTGCAATTCCGGAATTACTAGAATATACATTGAATGACAATTTTTTTCAAGAATTACACTCTCAATCCAACAAACGTTATCGATTTCCAGTAATCCTTTACTATAACAGTTTTCCCTATTCAAAAATCTTCTGATCTTCTACCTCTATGATGAGACCTCTGTTGTCTGTTTTTTTCGTATATGACTTTCTATGTTAGTATTTTCTACAACCTTCTGACTCCCATCTGAAAATAATGCATTAAATCTCGTTCGCAAACTTCTTCCGAACATAACATTAGCTGGACTTGAATCCGTAGTACATTGAGGTGTATTACAATATTCACAAAGAAACTGAGTGCTTAATTTATAGTCAACCCTTTATTTATCCCTAACGGATTTTCAATGCATTTTTAACCGTTTTCACTGAATTTACGGCCGCTTCATTGGAAGAAGGATTATAGGGAGGTGAAGTAGTATGATATTATTTTTCATCATAAACTCATCAAACTCGTTCGAGCAAAAGGAACTTCTATTATCGATGACTATCTATTTAGGCAACCCAAATCGTGCGAAACAACTCCATAGAATTTCAACAATCAAGTTAAAGGTTATTGATGCCATTGGGAAAACTTCTAACCATTTTGTATGAGCACCTAAAATAATTAGCAAATATCTTCCCAAAAATGGACCCCTTAAGTCTTAGTGAAGTCTATACCAAGGTTCTTTCGGCCAAGGCCACGTATTGAGAACGGCTTTGGGTGGTGACTGCTTGTTTACAAGACAATTTTCGCATGTTTTACAAAGATTTTTTATTTCTTTGTCTAAACCAGGCCACCAAAAATAAGATCTGGCCAAACTTTCAATTTTTACAACCCCGATGTGGGAAATATGTATATTATTTCTTGACATGTTTTTTGGGTAACCTTCCACAGTCTCAAAATGAAAATATAATCAGGAAAATCTATACAAGTGTAGAAAGGGCAAACTGATTAGTTCACCCCGATAAGTTATTGCGTTCACCAAATTATATTTCCTATGGAAAAATGATTCAATTTGTCAATAACTTGCCGTTTTCTGAATTTGCCTATCAAAAAATTTTTTAAAAAATTCTAAAGATACTTCTCTATATAGTTTTTGCTTGACGTTTCGGGGACTATATCTGCCCCCGTTCTCAAAATCTTCTAAATCTCCTTTAATTGTTTTATAATTTGGATTTTTGCTCGCAGAGTCTTTTTTGCTTTGTCAACTGAAGGATGTCAATTGAGATCTGTCAAAAAAGTTTTTTGGCAGATTTGACATAGCCAAAATCATACGCAACAGTTTTTATGTTGATGATTTTGTAGGAGGAAGCGATAGTCTTGAACACGCCTCGTACATCGCAGAACAGGTATCAAATATTCTCAACAGGTTGTTTTGATCTGATAGAATGGTTCTCAAACGTACCAAAAATATTGAAACATGTGGATAAATCAACTGAGCCTTTCAACATCATTATGTTTGGTGAGAATGAAAATACTGAAACTTTGGGGATGACTTGGTCATGTAAATCAGATAACTATAAAATAAACAAGCCAGAGAAAGGTGAATCTATAACCAAACGAATGATTTTCTCACACACTGCGCAAATATTCGATCCACTCGGACTTCAAGTCCATGAACAATTATTTCTAAAATCAATTCACAACATTTATGGTTCGAAAAGATGTTCTGAGATGATCGGGTACCCGTCGATTTAGGAAAAACTTGGTGTGAATTTCGTAGCGATTTACAGGTATTGAATAAATTGAAGATATCACGTCAGGTTATGTGTATCAATCCCTCACTACTGATTCACATTAGTTTTCGAATGCCTCAAAGGATGCGTATGGTGGATGCATTTATGTTGGAAATAGAACAGTAGATAATATTGAGAATGCCACTGTTAGGTTACTTTGTGCGAAGTCCAAGGTATCTCCTGTGGGGAAAATATGAACTCCACGACTTGAGCTTTGTGAGTCTTCAGTATTGGCGCGTCTGCCAGACAAAGTATTAGAATCTCTGATGGTAAATTTCCCCAGATGTTTATTTTGGTCAGATTCAAACATAGTTTCAGGCTGTTTGGGAATGCCATCTAGCAGTTTGAAAGTATGTATTGGAAACCGCGTTAGTGAAATTCAATCATTGACAAAATCTCATGAACGGTGCCATGTTTCCACTACTCACAATCCAGCAAAGTTGTTATCCAGAGGGTTAATGCCCACACAGTTATGTGACAATGAGATGTGGTGGCATGGCCCAGAATGGCTTAGTATGTCTAGGAATTTTAGCCAAAATCTGAATTCACCGTGGATCAAGATTTGCCCATAATGAGATCCAGCCTAAAGGGTTTGGTGACAACAAATGAATTTTCCACATTTTTTTTCGATAGATACTCAAATTTTATTGAATTGAAACGGGGTACTGCCTATTAATTTGGAGTTAAAAATAGAAATAAAGGTCCTCCAACCTCATTGGATATCACAAACGCAGAGGATTGCTCAATTAGACTCTCTCAAAAGAGTTCTTTTCCTGTGGAATATGACAGACTTCACGGTAGAAAACAGATTGGCACGAAAAGAAGAATTTTGAATTCGAATCCATTTATGGATACAAATGGTATAATACGTGTGGATGGTGAATTGGAAAATTCAATTTTCGAATTTTCAAAAAAGCATCCAATATTAGTTTCTTCCAAACACGCTTTTACAGAATTCGTTATACGAAATGAAGACATACGATTGATGCATGCCGGTCCTCAACAATAACTGGCCTCGATCAGGGAGAGATTCTGGCCGACGGAGGGGCGTAACCTAGCGAGGAGCACGGTACGCGAATGTGTGAAATGTTACCATCTCAATGCACCTGCTGTCCAACCCATTATGGGAAACCTACCTAGACCTCGTTTGGAGACCGGGAAAGTATTTGATGTGGTGGGAGTGGACTACGCGGGACTCATTCAAATAAGGGATAAGAGGGGTCGTGGATATAAAGTATCAAAATGCTGTCTGCTCTTCAACTAAGGCGTTCCACCTTGAATTGGTAACAGATTTGTGTTCTGAAACATTTATTCTCACTTTGAGGAGATTTCTAGCACGTAGAGGAGCACTAGGTCATATTTATTCTGACAATGGGACGTGCTTCGTAGGAGCCACTAAAGAGTTGGAGGAGTTGGGGAGATATTCATTAAAAAATAATGATGAGCTTCAAATATTATATTCGCGTGAGAATATTCAGTGGCACTCCATCCCAGCTAACTCTTCACATTCTGGGGGACTCTGGGAGGCTGGGCTGACGTCCACTGAGCATCATTTGGAGCAGATAACAGAAAATGCGTGTTTATCTTCAGTTCAAATTGAGTCTATATTGAATTTCCGCCCCCTCTATCCATTATCCTCCGATTCCAATGATTTGAATCTTTGACTCCGTCCGATTTTCTGATCGGAAAATCATTGACTGACGTTCCAGATCCGGAGCTGAGCCACATTTCAGAAGGCAGACTATCTCACTACCAAAAAATTCAGCAGCTGAGACAGCATTTTTGGAATCAATGGAGGAAGGAATACATCGAAGAACTTCAGCAACGGCTGGAATGGCAAAACCATTACGACAAATTAGAAGTTGGTTTCAATAGGAGAAGACAATTCACCTCCATTAAATTGGCGACTTGGCGAATCATCAAGGTTTTTCCAGGAAAGGACAACATCAATCGTGTTGCCACACTAAAGCGGAGAAGTGAAAAGGGCATTTTTCAAGATTTGTCCTCATCCAAAGACAGTATAATTTTGTATGTGTGGTTGAAAGTAAACCCTTCATGGTGGGGGCATGTTTATGCCCAATTTAACCTAGTGCCTATGCCTATGTTGTGAAAGGAGAACAATAAAAAAGATAGAAAAATTATATTTCATATATTTTTTTGTCTTTTCAGAACTGAAAAAAACAATAGTTTATTATACGATTATAATCAATACAGTCCATTATTGGAGTTACAACTTCCTTTTGGAAAATATTCTTCTTTGCCTCATTCATCTATATGAGTTTGTCAAGTAAGACTGGAATACAAAATCACATAATATTAACTAACAATAAAAAAATTCAATTCAAGATTTTTTCTCTTGAGTTAGCGTCCTTTCAGATTATCTATCAGAAGTAGTTCAATGTTCAGAGTGGCTTTAGCCAGAAGAGTAGTTGTTTTCTGGACGTTGACAAAAAATTACTTGATTCCCTTTTCAACATGAATACTCCACAAGGAGGTTGAATTCGAACGATCGAATATGGTGACTGAGATTTATCTTTCAGTCGCAGATGATTCCACATCTGATTTTATGAACATATTGTTCCATATTTTCGAACAAATGAGCCCTTTCATTATGATATCATACTAATTGGACTCTAGTGATCACCAAATGGTGACATAAACAATTTCATTGACTCGTTGGAATAAATTATATTACTCTGCGCTACAATCAAACGTAAAATGATAATTGCTGGTGATTTCATCCCCAATGTCCGTGGCAAATCATCTGCTCTCACGGAACTCGTAGAGCAAACCATTTGGGGCCCTCTCGTCTCAGGCTGAACAAATCACAAATGAATTCCATAGTGGTTAGACTTTGAAATTTTTTTGCCCCAAGAGTATAAGATTCTGAATGTGAACTCTTTCAAATTGAAACTCTAAAGACATATTCTTATTAATTTTTTTTCCATCAACGAATATCCGAGTATGTCTCAGAAATGTTTGTTTGTGGGAACCTGTCATTTTTTTTAAATACATTCCGATGGTTTTTTTTTGTTGTTTATAGTACCTATGATATTTTACTTTCATTTCCAAATATGTCATATTTTAGTATTCAAAAACATACTTCCAACTGGGTCAAATGAATCGGTCTATCTGTATATGAATTACCCTGTATATTCCAATTTTAATATGAAATACGTCATGTAGGTCAAAAATGGACCTGTCTGGTCATTGCTCATATTTTTTTGAAATACCCTGGAATAAATCATTCATTAAGTGGTATATACACGGTATAAAAACTGCCTTTGTTTTTATATGGATTGAATCATTCTCGGTACTAAATAGCGATGGCAAGGCAGGCAACCAACATAACGCCACATGTATTGTAAAATCACAATTTGCCGAAAGATGAAACCTGTTTTACCATATCCTATATAAAAGTATGGGTTAAAATATTGGCTTTTCAATGAATAAATAAAATTCCTACTAATGTGGATTCTCAATTATTCTCATCTGAATTAGTATGTGCTTAATTCTGAATAGGTACGTCGAAGTGAAGATTTCATCCACTTTCCACTGGCTACAAAAAATCAAAAGATCCTTCCAGAATACTTTATCCCAAGGTAATAACAGAAAAAAAAAACAAGTAAAATAAGTAGTGCCACAGTTATAATGAGCAACTGAAAGAGTTGCTCTTGTTCTTATATATAACATAAACTCGGCCTCTGCATATCACTCTAAACTAGCTCATTCTGCCCAATTCCACTTGGGATGTTCAAGGCAAGCACAATATAATATAAAATTGATACTCATTGCATTAATTAATAGCAGACCACCGGAAGCGAAATATAATCCAGCATTACCAACTCCACTTGGAAGTAATTTCCTGGAAATTCTAATGCTAATAGTCATGAACCTCAATAGTATTTAAGTGAAATTTCAGAACAACACGAAATGTTCAATAATGATAATATTCTATGACGGGGGAGGTAGTTCTTTATCGAGGAATGATAACCAAATAACTGAGGAATATTAACCACAAAATGTCAGAAATGAGTGACTTGAATTTTCATGAATAACAACGTTCGAAAACCATAGAGTGGACTCTTTTTTGGGGGGGGTTATTCAAGGGTAATGTCGTTAGTGCTATAAAAGCGAAGCTTCATTGGTTTATTCTTTGATTATAAGGCCGCAAATTGCACGAGTTGAATTTCCTAGAGGCACATTGCTCGAGATAAAAGAAATGGATATAAATCCTGTAGCACGAATGAAACTTGATGGGAATATTACCTGAATTACATAGAAAACTGGATAAAACTACCATAAATCATGGTATGGTTGAATTGTCGTTTCCAAATCGAAGGAATCGTGTTTGAATAATTGCTATATGTTTTGTTCACAGATTCATTCATTGATAATGATTATTTACTGCTCTTGAACTCACTTGAACTCACTTGAAAACGTATATATATATATATATATATATATATATATATATATATATATATATATATATATATATATATATATATATATATATAAACTATGAATTTGAAATGAACTCAGTAGAAAGGATATTCCTTGAGGTTGCAGTCAAATTTAATGGCCAGTGAATGAAGAAAAACTGTTTCTTATTTTATCAAGCTTTCGAAAATGTTCATTTTTATTATCAAGACGGTACGGTTAAGTGAAGACATCATTATATGGTGATCATTTTTTTAAATCAGGTGGAAGAAAACACTATAAAACACTACTAGTTATAAAGATAAAATATAAAATTGAACAATTGTAAAAATCAACACATTGTTTGAGAACAAAATTCACAACAATTTGAAATTTGACAGGACAAGACCACATGGTTGAAACATGACATGTTTTCACAGTGATGGAAACTGAAGTACTGCAACTTCGACTTGGTGTTTATTACGTAATCACCCCTACAGTGAAAATAATTGAAATTTCATATATGCATGGTAGTAGTCACGTGATTCCCATGTAAGGTAGCCACTTCACAGTTCTATAACTCGTTAGTGTCAACTGAGGTGTCTGAAACATTATGGCTACCAAGAAGAATCACCTTGAAGGTTTTCAAACTTGAAAGGTGAAAAGTAACCGGTCAGTGCCACTAAAATATCATTTAGATATCACAATTACTTTCAATAGAATATGATAGTTTTGGTGATATTTTAGTAACTTCAATGTGGCAGGCACTTGATTGTGATATGTAGTGATGGTTGCCACGTTTTTGCTGTCTCCGTAAGTGATTGCCACAGTAAACATTCAATGAAAGTCACTACAAAGTTGAAATTAACTTTAAAATTCACCATCAAGTGAATTACGAAAACTAACCTAACTTTTCTCAAATTATTTTATTGTGGCTTACAAAAAGTTCCTTTCACCTGTTACGTGAAACGTGAATTTATTCAAACTGAATATGCGTTTTCAATAGACAATTTTTCTTGATTTTGTATACAAAATCGGATCTCTGATTTGTGCGCCTGCTAATATTCATACCTCAAGTGGTAATTCAGTATGCATAAATGCCATCATTTTCATTACTTGTTGATTGATATTTGATACTTGATACTTGATAATTGTTAATTGTTAATTGAAGCTGCATAAATCCACCATACTTGCTACATGTACTTTTTTTAAAATTCCTGGATATGTACCCGCAATTTCGAGCTTTTAGCTTCGAAGTGGCAGGTTATAATAGCCGCGATGGGTTCGCCATTTTGGGGGTATAAGACCTATGGTGATTTTCAGGTTATTACTTTGAAGTGGTCGTGGGCGCCACTTTCTAGTAGTGGAAAGTTAGTTCCACTGGCCACTTTATGATGAGAGTAACTTCGGAGTGGAATATTTCCAGTTTCTGCCACTTTAAAGTTATATTCTCCAAAAGCCGCCATACTCACAGGAATATGCTGGGTCGCCATTGTTAGAGAAATGAACGAAATATTCAGTAGAAGTTCTTTTATCGTCAGTACCTCATGAAACCTAGTAATTCATTACGTAATATTTGTTTCAAGTTATCAAGATTGCTAAAAAATGTTTGAGGTACTCGAATTCATATTTCAGAGGCGTGTTATTTCCAAAATGACATTTAGCATGTCATTCACGTCTAATTCTTGAATTCGAGATCTGGTTCAGTTCTAGTTTAGCCAATCACGAGCCAGAATAGCACGTCAGACTGTGGAATGAGTAAACGCTTTGGGTATTATCGTATTTGAAAGATCAATAAAATAATTATGTTTTTGGGTTGAATTGAATATATTATGAGATATTGTCATAATCAATCAAAAAATGTATACTGAGATTCCTTTGATTGAAACATTCACATGTTATATATATATATATATATATATATATATATATATATATATATATATATATATATATCTGGAGATTGTGGTTCTTGAATCCTGGTATATATATATATTTGGCGGAGCTTTCTTAGGTGATTGGATTCTGGGTAGGATATATCTAATATTTCAAATCAATTATTGCAACGTTTCGTCCCTGATCGGGGACTTCTTCAGGCTTTATTCAGTTCTTACATGTTCTTGACAGCGTTGAATGCATTCGTCAACATGAGAGTTTCCTTTTTCTGTTTTGGTTTATGCTTTGGGGACATTTTGTTTCTGAGCTCTTTATGTGGCGCTGTGTATATGAGAATTCTCATATACACATATATATGTATATATATATATATATATATATATATATATATATATATATATATTTGGCGGAGCTTCCTTAGGTTATTGGATTCTGGGTAGGATATATCTAATATTTCAAATCAATTATTGCAACGTTTCGTCCCTGATCGGGGACTTCTTCAGGCTTTATTCAGTTCTTACATGTTCTTGACAGCGTTGAATGCATTCGTCAACATGAGAGTTTCCTTTTTCTGTTTTGGTTTATGCTTTGGAGACATTTTGTTTCTGAGCTCTTTATGTGGCCACATAAAGTTTAGGTTATAAGTGTATTCGAAAATAACAGAAAATTAAAAATTCATTTTCAAGTTATGCAGTAGCATTCTTCCATAGCCGATAAAAACGAAATAAACCGAAAAAAGTTTTAAAGTATCAAAATTATTTATTCAATGATAAAACAGGAAGCAGGACAAAAAATGTTTTTCTAAAATCCTGCAAACTCGACTGAAACAAGCTTTCAGGGGAAGGTATCAATAATTTGAGGAAAGCTGAACTAATACATTAGGCATAAGTATAGTACTAAATCACAGCCTACTATTGATTTAGTACAATACCTAATGTTAGTTCAGCTTTCCTCAAATAATTGATACCTTCTCAGAAAGCTTGTTTTAATTGAGTTTTGCAAAATTTATAAGAAAAAATTGTTGTCCTGCTTTCTGTTTCATTATTAAATGAATAATTTTGATACTTCAAAACTTGATTCGGTTCATTTCGTTTTTATCGGCTATGGAAGAATGCTACTGCATAACTTGAAAATGAATTTTCAATTTTCTGTTATTTTCGAATACACTCAAAATCTTCACTTGAATAAATGATTCAGAGAAAATAAAATTTAAAAATCCAGTGGCGTAGTCAGATATTTTTTACAAAATCGCTTCCACCACAAATTGCTCACATTACCATAATTTCAGGAGTTATAACTGTAGAACGAAATGAGCTATTGACTTCAGATTTCCACTGTACAAGTTCACCGGTGTTCTACTCTGTATCGGCAGTGTTGCCAGATCCTAAATATGTCTATAATCTAAATAAAAATTATAATCAAATACTTTGTTTCCAAAATTTAAGTTGTTGTAACTTCGTTGTTAACCGATATTTTTTTATGAGATCATTTATAACGACTACGAATCCAGTGGTGTAGTCAAATTTGAAAACAAAAATTGCCCAATGAACTTTTGCTGTTTTTGACAAAGAAAAAACCATAGAGTGCTTTGGAAATGAAACCAAAGTTATGAAAATGTTTGTCAAATTACATTTTTTTATGCTTGGTATTATTTTTTATTTTTTTTTAGATTGACTGAAAAATGCGTATTCTACAGGGGTGGTTCCATTTTAAATGGGTCACACTGTATATATATATATATATATATATATATATATATATATATATATATATATATATATATATATATATATATATTATATATATATATATATCCTTAGCCTTATCGAACTTGGGAGTGGGGCTTTCTTCCAACTGCTTGGTTTAGATCGCCCTCCTTCTCCGATTATATCATGCGGGGTGTTACGGCAAAATAAAAAAAATAAGTGAACAAATTTTTTAAGTTAAACGGTTTTATTGTGAAGAAACATAATAATGATGCAGATAATGTACTAGAACCTTAAAAATAATCAGGTAGGTACCAGGTACCAGTCATCACACCACTCCTCATCAATATAGGGCAATGATCAGACTAAAATAAATTCGTGGGGCGTAGCGTAACCTGAGTAAATATGAAAATTATCGTTCTGTGATGTCGAACGATGATAGTGACGGATTTACTTCTACACACAGTTGCATGAGTTGTCTATTGAGAAGGTGCATCCAAAGCATATAATGAGACGAGCGGTTGACTGTAGATAATAGAAATTCGACGCGCCCCAAGATTTCATTTTAGTCTAATCAATGCCCTATATTGATGAAGAGAGTGGTTTGATGACTGCTACCTGGTACCAACCTAATTATTTTCAGCTTTAAGTACATCATCTGCATCATTATTATATTTCTTTGCAATAAAATGGTTTAACTTAAAAAAATATTGTTACTTATTTTGTTTTCAAGTTTTTAGTTTTTTATTTATTTACTTATTATTTCTCATTCTATTTAGTTCATCTAGTGCCTCATTATTACAAGGTTTCTTTCCCGTCAGTTTATTGCAACTAACTCCTCGATACATAATCCTTCCAGTGACTTTACTCGACTCAGTGCCTCGTAAGCTTGTCCTTCCTCGAACAATTTCGATCCTAAATACACAACTGCGTGGTCTACAGTACTGCCTTGCAATTTGTGAACAGTGGAAGCCCAAGACAAAATTAAGGGCAACGTCCTTATTTCAGCCGTCCCATAATTGAACTCTGCTGGAAACTATGAGCCAAATTCTTGAGGAGATAACGCTAACGACATATCATTTTCATCCACCCTAATGCCATACAGTCCTTGGTGCGCTTCAACCTTTCATCTCAACTTGGGTGGTGTACCGCTAACGACGTATAATTTTTAACGCCACACAGTCCTCAACACGATATGAAATCTTGACTTGGGTGGATGATTCATGCTTGAATCACGAGTCTAAGTTGGCAAAGTCCTTTGTTTTGATTAGATACCCAGATTTCAGTTCCAATGTATTGACTGTCTGAACTCTATGATCCACCATTTTGTTTTGGACGCCATCTTGGATACAGATTTTTTCGTGGTTCAACAGGAAGGGGGTAAAATTTCATTTACTATATTTGACCCAAAGTTGATATAAACAAGGCAAGCTAAGTAAAACATTTAGAAATAAAGAAGCTGATTTAGATTACTGTTTTCACTCATCACCTTTGTTAGTAGGCCAACCCTTTTCCGGATAATTCGAAGATAGATAGACCAGGATCCATCGATTTCTCAACTTCATCAACATATTCTATGATATCTGCAATGTACTCTCTGATTTTGTTCAGGTCAGAAGATTGTTTGAGAGGTAAGAGACCGGCAGATAGGGGCAGTGAATGGCTTGGTAATAGTTTGTATTGGAAGGTTCAATGGAACTATGTCATTGGGGACATTCTACGATCCCCTCAATTCTCGAATTAATTGATCGTCTAGAGACATCAGTAAACTCTCCTACCTTCTCTCCTTCGTTCGTGGAAGTTTCCATGATCCCGAACAGGCCGTTTGAGAATGAATCACATTGGAGAAATCGCCAGGTAGACTTCAAGAAAAATCCAGCAGTCATCTGATTTTTGACAGTCAGATGTAAACATTGTAGTAAATTTCAGGGATTTCATCTCATTTTCCCGCCAACTGCTCTGTTCGTAGAATTATAATCCCTGACGAAACTCCACGCACCACCCCACCTCGCGAAATCCCACGCGTTACTGCGTGTGGTGGAATTACACGCACCAGTGCACCGACAGACACATAAAATAGTAAGCAGCCGTATTCACCTGAAGATGATTTCATATACCATGAAGACGATGGACATCCAAAACGAGTAGTCATACAAATTTTCTTCTCAACTGTAAATAAATACTAACAGGGTGGATATTTGGTGTGATGTGAGTCAAAACGAATATAACAAGACACTACATAATATTCCGCGCATGGCTGAAAGTACTAGTAGGCACGGAAGCGTCAGGAATGTTCTAGGTGTAATCAATAAAATATCTTTTTTTATTTCGTGCAAAAAAAAAAAATTTTCGCATAGCGCTTTTGACCTAGAAGGTCATCTTCAGTGCCTGCTCGTCAGGTCAGCCCAAGAAGAAATCCATAAAGTAAAGACATTCACCATCATTCACAATGCAAAACAGATTCAAAATGCATATATCTAAGTTAAAATGTATAATATTAAAATAAAATAAAATTTCTTAATTATCATAATAGGTAGCGCCAAAATTGTAATTTTACAACAATGTTGGCGCTACCTACTGTGATAATTAAAAAGTATTTTATTTTTATTTTATCTCTTTCAACTTAGATATACAGTATCGGAAAGTATTTATATTAGGTATAGGTATGTTGAGAGCCAAATCTATTGTTCAATTCTGTTCTGGTAGCCGCAAGGGTAACTGGTGTTACCTGAGCACACAACTGAATAATTTTTGCCCTCAGTTCATCTAAATTGGTAGCACGTTCGAACTCATGCCAATATACCTCCGATTTCAGCATACCCCAGAAATAAAAATCGAGAGGTGCTACATCTGGTGATCGAGGTGGCCAGTTGATTGTACCTCGCGTCTGCATTGTGGGCAGGACAACCATCTTGTTGAAACCACACGTCGTTAAAGTAAATCGGAAGAGCGCAAACTGCAGGTATAATTTGATTTTGCAAGAGTTGCAAATATTTTGTGCATTTAAATTCCCTTCAATAAAAAATGGGCCTATGACGTGATCGCCTAGAAGTCCCGTCCACACATTTAATTTGCTTGGGTACTGTGTCCTCACAGCAATACTCAAATATTTATTTTTACGAGACCAATAACGTACTACGGATGGGTTGTGTTTTCGATGAATTGAGAAGGACGATTCATCGGTGAATAATACCTTTTTTAGAAAGTCATCATTTTCACGGAATGCCCTATTGCATTTTTCGACCATCGTTTCACAAAACTCCATACGTCTGAAATGGTCTCCAGGCGAAAATTATTGTCTGGACTTGACTTTGAAACAATTATAACCGTTTCTCTTCAAAATATTCCTCACAGTTCTTTCATTCAAATTCACTTCGTCGGCGATCCGTCTACTCAAACCAGGTGTCGTTTCTGCCATTGCACATACTTGTGTTTCCCTTATTTCCCGTTCCTTGGGTATCTATCTTGGATGCGGCGGTGAGACAAAATTGTTTGCAATGTGCTGCCACACACCCATGATATTAAAATTCATTAATAATTGAAAGGACAGTCGCTTCCGTAGGTACAGGTCTATCTGCAAAAGCCACTATGGATAGATTTCTAGTACCTTGTACAGAATTACCCCCAAAGTACCAGTTAACGATCTGTACTCTCTCTACGGTTGTGTGAATAGGCGGCATGTTTCAAAAGGTAATAATTGTCACGGTCTTTTGTTTTCTCAACCATGGCTCAGCAAGAATGAGTCAAGTCGCTGTGCGCTCTGTCGCATTGCCACGTGGTCAGTTAATGCGTTGAGTGGGATAACAGAAGGGGCGCACAGCAGTGCGTCTCTCTTGTTTATGTAGTATTATCATATTATTGCGTTCCTTGTTGCTCGTGTCTATACCTCAGATAAATTGTTTCCGATACTGTATACATTTTAAATCTGTTTTACATTGTGAATGTAGTTATTTTATGGATTAATTTTTCTGCTAACTTGACGAGTAGGCACTGAAAATGAGTTTCTGGGTCGAAAGCGCTCTGCGATAAATATTTTTTTTTTGCACGAAATACAGAAATATATTTTATTGGTTATGCCACGTGCACATAGCTCCACTCCCAACTAGGAGCTAATGACATTTATAAGTGAAATTAGTTTATTAGGAGAAAACGAGCTGATTCGGATAAGAAGTAAGTTGAGATACAGTTCAGTGCGTGCAAGTGCGTGGTATATTCAGACAATGAATTACCAGTTGTTTGATTTACAGAATCCATCGTTTTGTATTATAAAGTGTGAACACATGGAGAATAATCAGTTCAGTATTATATATTTTTCTGGATAACCCAAACAGCCCATTTATTATTCCGAATTCTGACTTCCGTTGAGGTTTGGAATAATACTCCCTCGCGAAACTCAATTTCGAATTGTTTGAATAGCAGTTACTTGAAACGATTGCTTTCGAAGTTTTATTTGTTGAGACTGTCGCACCGTGAGAGCAAGAACCATCCCAAAATTCGCCTTTTGAGAGGTGTGAACGTTATTGGATCGTCTTCCTTTTGTCGCTTTCGCGAGTTTATCCATTTCTCCGATTCTACCTCTCTAAGGGCCGGTTGTTCAATGGGAGTTCAATGTGTTTAATTTGTGAGACCGGTTTGTAATTGACTATTCATTTTTCAACAGAAAACTAATCGTGGATTCTGTAATTCGCTGTAGCATCATTCAGGCCTTTCGGAAACGTCAGAATTGATAAAAAATATCTGAAATATAAACTTGTTTTGAGGATATATAGATATTTTTTCACATAGAAGCCAACTGTTCCTGCGAAATGGAGTCTGATGAATTAAACGAAAGAGAAGAAAAAATTATAATTTCATTAGTAGTGAAGAAAGAGATATTATGGACTCTGAAGAAGTCACAAAAATTAAAGACATTGGTTATTATGAGCAATGAATTCAATCCATTTACGGTGGTCTAGTAGAACCAGTATGAAAAATGTTATCATTTATTTGGCTACTGATATCAGTGAAAATTAAATCCACAATAAAGTGAAATACTTCTTTTGGCAACCCGAATCTATTTATCTTTCGAATGGTTTCTATATTATCTGACTAGTGGTTTCCTACTTTTTGTGCCAATTATATTGATCACCTCCAAGAAATCTTCTTCTTCTGTTATATCTTCGATCATCTTTGCAGTAGGTAATAAAAACCTTTCTTTTATTTGTATTTGCTAATTATTGAAGTTGTGTTTTCCATGAATTGAATTCTGAAGCAGATTCACCCTGAATCATGAATGTATGTCATGTGCTAATAATAGAGGGTGTAAACAAAGGTGCTGCATCTCGGTGAATGATGGGAGTATAATGCCATTTTATAACGAATCACAGTGGTTGAAAATCCGGAAAAAGAGGAAATTTCACCAAGTTTCGGTAAACCGACGAATCCAAACTAAGCCGTGAGAAAACCCTGGGGAAAGCCAGATGGAATAAACATTTGATCATGTGGAATTCTAACCGGTTTCAGCTAATTTAGCGGGACAAAATAAAACAACTATCGTATTTGACTGAATTGTTATTTATTGCTTTTGTTATGGACATTAGAGTTATAAAATACAGAAATGAAAAATCATCTATTTATTTTTCTTCTTTAATAAAATCATATTGAGTTTCTAACAAAGATGAAACGTCTTCATTAGCAACCCCTTTTCGTTTTTGGCCGTGATTCCTCAAAAATGTTAGATAAGGATCTGTCGCTACGTGCATGTAACGCATCACATCGTAATTTTTGCAGTATCTAGATTTTTCACAAGTATAGCCTTCTCTTACTTTTTTCATTTCTATGTTTTTTGCCTCTGATGCTTCCACAGGCAATATACAGTGATCAACTATATCTGCTCCGTGCACTAAAATTTCGTGCACGGTCATAGGCATTTTATACCAAGGAAAAAGCTGGTAATATAATGTTCGTGTATCATGGCAATACTGTCGAAATTTGTGGGAATCGATTTCCAGTCCAATCAAAATTGTTCTCGGAATCACATCGAACCTGTACAGCAAATCTTTGTTCAGTCTTATAGAGGAAGTTCATAATCGTCAAACAAGCTTCGCGCTGTATTCCCGTCATTGCTTGTTCCGTAACCAACTTTAACCCTGTTTAGGATCAAACCAATTTCTTCAAATTTCATTTATACTTCTGTCTTTCTTTGTTTTGTTCTGTACACCTCGAACTTGCCATGTTTTAATTTCAGCTCGGTAGCATATAATGGAGAGATCCCAAATTGATACATATTGGTATTAGATTCAAATATTTTCTCTGTATTCATGTCATCAGCTCCAGATCTGCAGACAAAGCATCTCTGAGCACCTTTTGTATCAGATATTGGTTTGCAAATTTTGCCATCGATCATACATAGTATCATGTTATGTTTAATCAAAAACGGACTCAAATATTAAGCATAGTTGGAGTCAGCAAGTTGCTTTTTGATGTAATCAATATAAATTCTTCTTTGATTAATCTGATTGGTACAAGAGATTCAACGAACAGGAATTCATCAGGTTCCCAGGATCATCTAACTCTTGTTTATATATATTGTAGTCAGATGACCCATCCCACCCCCATTTATATACAATCGTATTAGTCATGTCTAAGCGATCAAATGCCTCTTCACAACAAAGACTGGTTGCTGTATGGTCGGGTTATGATTGAAGATTTTTCTCCTCTTTGAAAAGTAACTCATAACATTGATATAGGTTGAATTCCATCTCACGTGCTCCTTGTTGGCTGTTTTCATATTGATACAGTCATTTTATTACTAATAAACAATGCCAACGCTTCTTCAGGCTTATATGGTCTTTGTTTTAGTGGTGGTAGTTCTCTCTGATACACTTTTCGGCGACGATGTTACAATTTTTTGAATCAATTCTGAGCTGTCTTTCTTGCCACTAGCCCTCACTTTAGCCGCAGTCATTTTATTACCAATAAACAGTGCTAACGCTTCTTCAGGCTTATATGGTCTTTGTTCTAATGGTGGGAGTTCTCTCTGATATACTTTTCGGCGACGATGTTACAATTTTTCGAATTAATTCTGGGCTGTCTTTCCTGCCACTAGCCCTTACTTTAGCCGCAGCCGCAAAAGACAATGCCTACCTGCTAAATCTTTCAAGTAGAATTTTAAACTTTTTCGTTTCGTTTTAGAAGAACCGTCACTGGAAATTTTTTGAGGCTCATCACATTTTCTATTGGATACGATGACAAAATCTATCTCTTCGTTTAACCATCCTTTGTATGATTTTTTGAAATTATCATATATCCGACTTTTTTATTCCACCTCTGTCTGAATTCCTCACTTTCTGCCTCCACTGCACGTTTTATTTTTACTAAATCCTGGTTAGTAAAGTTTGTTATTGTGATTTCTGTTGCACTAATTCAATCAAACATGCTGAACGATCTGTGGGCTTCGTAGAACGCCATATGTCAAAAAGCTCTCCACTGATTATTAGCCGATCTGTAAAAATAAATACATTAATTATCAAACTCCGCACGACTTCGCAATCTAACTACATATCAATTGTAGAGTACAATAACTAAAGTAATGTTCAAATAGCTTTGTAATCCTGATGATACCTTGCAGTATAAATTTTATTTAAAAGAACTGGTTTTTTAACAGTAACTTACTATACTATAGTTGGTTTACTATACATATGGATAATAATATAGTTATGTGAGTAAAGACATACTCGACTTTAGAAAATAGTTTCATCATGATACTAAACAGAATAACTTTCTCAACACAATAGAAACACTTCATTCGTTGAGAGTCGCAATCGCACTGATGGTCGCGTCAAATCTGCCGTTTAGTTAATACTAATTGTAACATGCACGGACATGTTCGGGTGGTATTTCTCGCTGTTATACGTATGCACCTAATATTCACATTGGTTCGGAAATCTGTTTAATTTTGTAAATATACCTATTGTAACCTATTGTCCCTTTAAATCGGTTATATCGAATACTGTGCGATTGTTTGAGACACGTAGATGGATAGTCCGATAATCCCCATTAACATTCGATTCAGGCTACCGCCGTTACATATTGAAGCAAATGTAGAGAAAATTCACGTGATGGAAACAAGCAAACCTCTTTATATCTAAACTGGTGAATAAAGTCATAACTAGTAGAAAATGTCAGCATACTTTAAGGCACTTGAAAAAATCACAACTATCATGAAATCACTTGTAATAACACACAGACAGTTTCATTTCCCATAGAAAGTACATTTCGGCGGCCATGCTGAATTAGCACAAGTAATTGACTTGACAGATAAGCAGCCTTCCCGGGTAGTCTTTTCGATATTCTCCCACGCTCCTCTAGCGTTAATTTAAAAGCTGTCTGCGAACAACATGACGTTTGTCAGATTTGACAAATTTTTTCTGATTGGCTTGCGAATTGAAGTTACTGAGCAACCAATAAGAAAACGGTACGCGATATGCATGAGAAGTATTTCAAAAATTATCGTTTCTCTCAGTCACTTTGCAAATTAGCCGATAGAAGCGCGTGGCAAGTTTTTGCGTAGCACACTCGATATGGAAGTCATCAGGCAGGTTGTGAATTATTAATAAATTCCATTATTTTGAAATTATAATCCAATTTGATGTTTCTTGATGTTCAAAATCGAAATACAAATAACAGTTATTGAAATATCTATGTCAAAATTGTCAAATATCGGTACGCTGACGTTATTATTCTTGTAGTTCGTGTCCTCCTTAACTATTTGTCAGGGTGGATAGCGGGTTTCCCTGCCAAAAATGTCTCATAGAAAATGATAAAAAAAATCTATAAGAGAACTTATGAGATCCAAGTTGGATAGTGAAATCGCAAACCCGTATAGAACCATATACGATATTCATCAGTATTTAATAGACATTACAGATACATATTCCTTTCATTTCTAATGACAACGTGAATCTATGATATTCGAATGTGTTTTCACACATGACCCATATCCGTTTCTATCAGCGATTCCTGGGATTGTTTCTATGAGGTCATGCAGTTCGAAAATGAATGAGAATGTATGAGATTTCACGGCAGTCACTTGTGGGGGTCTATGGTTTCCAAATGTGGTTCTCACACATAACACCTTCTGATAACGATTCCCTGAATGATTGCTATGTGGTTTGTATATGTTTTAACAAGTGGTAAATGGAAGAGAGTATATGAGATTGAAGTTGGATAGTGAAACCGTAAATCCATATAGAACCATCGGCGATATTTACCAGAAGTCATTATGATTCACAGATACACATTTTGTCAGTAATATCTATAGTTTTTGAATGTACTCAGCATACAGCTCCTATATGTTCTAATCGTAATTCCGAGGATGAATGCTATATGTTTTTATAAGGTTCTATATGTCCCTACTGTTGGATGGTGAATTCATACAGGTAGATAATAGCAGCCACTTACAAGAATCTATGGTTTTCAAATGTCGTTCTTACTTATAACACCTATCTGTTTCTGATAGCGATACCAAGAATGATTGCCATATGGTTTGTATATGTTCAAACAAGTGGATAATAGAAGAGAGTGTATGAGATTGAAGTTGGAGTGAATACGTAAATCCATATAGAACTATCGGCGATAACCAGAAGTCATTATGATTCATAGATACACTTTTTTACGAGCTTATATTTAAATTGCAATGTTTGTTTGTTTAGGTCAAATCTTGCAAGATGAATTGAAACCGCTCCCAGTCGTCCAATTTGGCAGGTGTTTATAATTCCGGTGACAATGCTTTATAAAATTTTTGTTAGAGAAAAAAAATGGCGGTTCCTAGATGGCGAACGAGATTTGTGTTTATGGTCCGATTCGATTCAAAATTGGAATATAAAGTTTTCGGGGTCGAAGATCATGAATATTTTCATAAAATAATGGCGGACGATCTCTGTGATTATGGTCGAGTTCTATTCAAAACGGTATGTTTCGGGGTCGGAGATTAGAATTTCTTTAAAATTCATAAATTGAATGGTTGAGTTTTGTAATTATGATCCGATTATATTCAAAATTGGTGTGTGGGGGTTTATAGGGTCGGACGTTATGAATTTATTGTCAAAACTCATAAAGTGAATATGGCGGCTTCAAGATGGTGGACGATTTTTGTGATTATGGACCGTTTCTATTCAAAATTGGTATGTCAGGGTTTTTGAGATCGGAAATTATGAATTTAGTCAAAGATACATTTTTTGTCAAAATTTATAAACTGAAGATGGCACCACCAGGATGGCAAACGAGTTATTCTTTAGATGGTCTTCTCATTGAAGCTCAATATAGCTCAATACTCAGAGAAAGAAGGCCTCATAATAACGATGCTTCAACAGAAAAGCACAAAATAAAATGATTAATAAAAAACCTTTTCAAAGACAATATTTTATTCAATACCCTGTATCTCAGGAAATAACATACATCACCCATCCAAAGCAATTATTTTTTTACTTTTGAATAGAAGCTCATCTTCAAAAAGGTTTTTTATTAAATATTTGTCATAAGTGGGACATTATGAAAGTCATATACTACTTAGGTACATGTTTCAGACACTGAGTGTCCATCATCAGCCGTAAAATAATATTAATATTAAGTTCATAGAAAAACAAACTTTAATTACTGTAAAATTTTCATTGAAAATCAATTATATAATAAAAAAAAGTTGTTTTATTTTGAAACCTCTGTTTCGAATATTGATAGCAAAAGGAGGAATTGAAATACAATATTCTCTTCTCACTATTATTCACCATCTGATGATGGACACTGTAGGTAACTGCTTTCCCATAGTCCTAGTTATAACATTACATCATCATTCACTAAAACGCAAAAGTTGCAGAAAATAAAAGTCTGACTCTATAGTAAGCACAATTTTGATGATACAAATTTGGCCCAATGACATTTTTTGTGCAAAATTCAATCCTCAATACAGTCTGTTTATTTATTTTATGGATTAGTTAGGTACATACTGAGTGATTAATCCTAAACAGAAATATATACAAGCCCTCGAAGGCCCTTCAAACCATGTGAGAAAAAAATTGATTGCTTTGAGAAAGGAAAATGGATATCGACACTTTCGGCAGTAGAATTGAAAATATTACAAGAAAAACGTGCATATGGAACTTCTAATGGAAGGATCCCATGAATCACCCTGTATATTATTCTAATGTTATGGAATAAAATAAACTTAAACTTAAAATTAGATAATCAAATGTAAATCTGAAGACAATATTGTGCTGAGTACTTACAATCTTCTTTAAATCCTAGACTTTCGAGAGGTGCCTATTTTCAATGGCAATGTAGGGATCATTTCCTGGGAGCTATCATCCCCACTCTCCAGTAATTGTTTATTCAACATTCGCACTCTTCGATTTTCAATGAATTCTATATTCTATAAATCAAACTCATGATGATTTTAAGAAGCAAAAGAGAAAGAGATATCAAACAGGAAAAAGGGTTTATTTGATGAAAATGATCATTCATTACATTGAAATAAATATAAGAGTGGAAAGAATTATTCAAGTTTTAATGAGATTGCTTTTCTCTAATGTACCCTTAATATTTTTATTTCAATATAATAAATGATTTCCAGCCATATCTGAATAAACATGATAATCAAATGAGCCCTTTTTGCTGTGCACTATTCAACAGGATTCAGTAAATTTTGTTAGTCTAAAACAGAGCCAATTTTTGAAAAATAAAATTGTTGTAATCAAATCAAACCCCTACTATGGAAAAATGGCTCGCCTAATGTCATATGTACATGAGTGATATGAAAAGATTACACTATTTTTATTCATTCGTATAAAATAAATATAGAATATAAATTGAGATTTCACTCTGTGACTCTTTCCTGCTCATGACTATGTAAGTCAATAAAGCAATGTTTTTTCACTTATCTCCTCATTTGAAGGATAAATATTGAAAATTCCCTGAAGAATGCACATCAGTATCATGAAAATTGTGAAAGTTAGGTTGATTCACGAACTGCTTGAGGTGACCAGAAATAATGCATCTTTCTTTTTCAAATTTAACTTTATCACATCAATGAAAAAGCCTCATTATGATGGTAGTTGACACCACAGAACTCATAGAACTGAGTTCTGTGGTTGACACTGAAGCTATAAGTGTAACAATATAACAGTAATCTTAATATTCAACTACCTTCAATAATGAATGACCATGTTCTGCATAATCTGAACGGAATGATGAACAATCCAACCCAACACAAAATGCCGGGTGCGATATGCAGGATGCCGAGCTATATTATACGAGTGATCACGATCAGACATGGAAAATTCACTTACCTTTTGCGTAGATAATCTGTGCTTTGTTAAGTCGCCATCTTTCCATTTAACGGAGTATTTTTGGTTGAATTTGATGTCCGTTTCATCAAACCTTTTGATTTTGGATGACTCGACAATCTCAAAATCATCGTCTTCTATGAATTTCATCCACACTCACATGTTTATATGTTTCAATAATAATTGCACAGAACTAATACACAACAATAAAATAAATGATGTATTACAAGCACAAGCAACACATTTCCATCTCAGAAAATGGCGTGTTTATTGTTTTGCGTTTTGCTGGTTCTGGTCTGGTAACGAAGGACACGAAGGAGTGGCACACATGACACGATCACACCCGAACTACCCCGATCATTATTAATTTGGAAGTGGCTGACTTGCTGTTGCAGAAAACTAAATCTTTCATGCAGTAATTGATGGATGATAAAAATCATTTCCAATTTTAACTGCCAAATAGTGATGACTTCTAATTAATTGAAAACCCTTTCGAATTTTTGTAGCTGAAAATGATTGACTTTTTCTCTTGATATAAAATTCGTTCTTATCTGTATTCGAATGGTAGAAATAACGGAAAAATTAGGTATATCAACCGATTTTATATATACATATATATATATATATATATATATATATATATACATACATATATATATATATATATATATATATATATATAAATGTTATAATTTTCACTTTTAATATTTACTATAAATGCAGGTAAAGTAGCAGCCAAGACAAAAATTTTATCAATTATTGTTATTGCAATTTCTGAAATCACAGAGAAAATTACCATATGAAAAACGACAATTAGGCACCACTCAAGCTTGTGAATGTGCATAGAATATTATTTTAATTGAAATTGATATATCTTATTGAATCTCATAGCCTCCTAAAACTAACACTGCCTGATACAGATTCTTATACTCTGCGTTCGAGCTTCCTCGTTGAAACTTGTGAATTATCAGTTATTTTGAGTCACGTGAAATTTCAAAAGATTCGCTTAAAATTATATACGGAATTCCTGATACAGACCATCGAATCCTGAACTCATTCTCGATACGATACCCAATAAGATTATAAATTATGAATATTCACCCATTTGTCATACTTCCTCAGGCTTGAGAATGAGCATAGACTATTATTTCAATCGAAAGTGGAATACCTAATCGAATCTTCTAGTATCTTCTAACCACCACTATTACAAACTCTTATACTCTGTATCCATGTTTTCCTATCGAAACTTGTGAATTTTCAGTAATTCTGAGTCATATGAAAGCTTATAGGAGTCGCATAAAATTAGATAAGGAATTCCTGATCCAAACCGTCAAATCCTGAACTCACTCTCTCCACACCATACCCGATAAGATTATATTTGTGAATTTCCCATAGGTTCTCAAGCTTGTGAATGAGCATAGAATATCGTTGTAATTGAAATACCATCTTCGAACCACCACTGCCTAATACAAACTCTTACACTCTTTATATACTTTTTTCTTATCGACCCTTGTGAATTCCCAGTGATTTTGAGTCGTATAAAATCTTATAGGAATCGCATAAAATTCGATAAGGAATTCCTGATCCAAACCATAGAATATCGTTGTAAGTGAAATTGGAATACCTCATCGAATCTTATAGTCTCTTCGAAACACCACTGCCTAATACAAACTCTCATACTCTTATATCCTTGTTTTCTCATCGACCCTTGTGAATTCTCATAGATTTTGAGTCGTATGAAAGCTTATAGGAATCACATAAAATTCGATGAAGAATTCCTGATCCAAACATATCCTGAACCCACTCTCTCCGTACGATACCTAATAAGATTATAATTGTGAATTTCCACACATTTCCCATATGTTCTCACGCTTGTGAATGAGCATAGAAAATCGTTGTAATCGAAAGTGGAATACCTCATCGAATCTCATAGTCTCCTCAATCAACCACTGCCTGATACAAACTCGTATACCATGTATTCGGGAATGCTTATAAATTACATCTGCTTATAAATCCTCATATAACATTTCAAAAAGTTTATGTGCCAGGAATAACGTACGTATAGGTTACAGACTTTCCTCATAGATCCTTATAAATTCTCATAATCCGTCTATATTTTTTCATGAGATTTCATGAGGTATTTTTGGCAGGGTTGAGACGAAAGAAAACAAACCTCTTGTTTTTCCAAAATCACCGACGTTTCCATCTCTATTTTAGACCTTTCTCAAGGCTACGAATACGAGAAAGAGTCTTACAATGGGAACAATTACTTAAATCAATGAAAACAATAGGTAAATTTAGTTTTCTGTGAAACAAATAATAAGATATAAGCTGTTAATGGAATCACAAGATTGGTTCACTTACATATAGATTATTGGAGGAGAACGGAAAACAGAAAATTGAAACTATAGTTACAGTTCATCAAATACCTTTTTGAAATCGTAGAAGTCTATAGTAGTACAATTTTTTTTATGTCGTACCCATCACAATATAGGGACAAACACGTTTACGATTAACATGGGGCAAACGAACAAATAAATTCGAACAGTAACAATGTCCCCTCTTTCCCTAATGTTGATACACTCACATATGAACAGATTAATCGAGCTGAAGTAGAAGCATGTGGGGTTTAGTTTATCTAAAACTTTTTTATACATGAGAAGTATGTTATTATATTGTGAATTGAGGCCCTGTACCTCGGTTCTTCAGTTTATAGAATCATTAAGGGCAACGAAGATCATATTTCTTAAACCCCTTCTTTATGCGGTTTCCTATCCGAACCCTTTACTGACGAAAAGTTAAAATTATGGCCAGTGGTAAAATGATGATTAGTCAATGCTGTTTTTTCTGGCTTCTGCTTATTAATTTTACGACAATCATATTGGTGTTGATTCATTCTTTGTTCAAGGTATTGTCCAGTTTGACCAATTTAACACTCAACACAATCAAAGCAAGGAACTTTATAGATTAGACCACAAATCTATTAGATCAGATATGACCTTAAACATAACGAGTCATGAAGAGAAATCTTTACCCAGAACAAAATAATGACTTACCAATATTTACCAATATAAATTATTAAGTTATAATGTTCACAACTTAGATGAATTCAAAATTATAACCATTCCTTTTCCTATATAGATCGTTCTAGTTCTCATCACATAGAGCCTTAGCAAAACTGGCTAGCGCCAAATAGAAAAGGTTTCACCCATATAAGATGAGTTGCTGGATATTTTTATGGGTAAGTCAAAATCAAGTAGAGTTGTTCTGTGAATATGGTATCATCGTGAACACAGGCGAAGTCATCGGAGAGATCGGAGAAAACATGATCAATTAAAGTCCGGGTAAGGTTTGTTACACGAGTTGGCCCCTCCCACTGCGTGAATCATACCGGAACTCACAATAATGTTATTATTGTATCAAAAATTGAGAGTATTTATGAAACTTTTGTGGTCACCAGAAGGGGAGCGGTAACATTTGAATATAAAAATAGTTTTATAACTAATTTCACAAGACAATACACAAATTTTATCATCTTTGTCAATACCTAATTTTTCGACATAATTTTTTTTTGCATCGAGGGAATTCTTGGCATATATAGCTATTCCTCCGCCCTTGGATACAGATTGGGAGTAGCAGCTGACTGAGGAATAACTTTCAATGTGATGTCCATTGTTTTCAACCTAAGTCCATGTTTCAATCAGACATAAAAAGTAGAGATCTGGATACAATGAAGTAACAGCGATATGTTCATTGATTCCATTATTATTTGAACTATGTTCATTGAGTAATAGTACCTTAGGATTGTAGGTTGTGGGTTGACCGTTCCTTTTTCTCCTTGAAGAACACACGTTAAACGTAAGCATCTTCAGGACATATGGGTCCATGGCGCTTTTTCTTTCATGAATTGTGACTTTGAATGACGCGCACTTCTCTGAATAATTGGATTCAATTGGATCGCAGGCTACTTCCGGGAAATGTTTTTGGTTTCTGAACTAACTCTGTATACATCAAGAACTGTTGTTTTCGGACCCTTTTTTAGAAATCTTCAATTTGAGTTATTAGAAATAATAGCGACAACGGCACGTTTTCTCCTATTATGAACTACTTTCCATTCATTCGTGGAAGAGGACTGACCAGCTAACTCAACTTTGGGGCCCACTGGACTGAGAAAGTTCGAGGTAATATTTTTCTGAGTTGCACTGATACCGGAAGTCAGACGATCCAATGTGACTTGGTTTTCAAATTTTTCAATTGTCCGGTTTGAATATGTTTGGTGTTTCTTCACACTCACTTCAGTGGTTTTTTTTTAAGTATCCATAACATTTTTAAAAATTTTCGGTTCAATTAAAGTGTCAGATATTGTCGGAGAGATCGCATTCTTTGGGGTGAGAGTCACTTTGTACTTATCATCATTTAGTAAGTAAATAATAATATCTTTATCGATTACTGTCTTTGTTAATGCACTGTTCAGTCTTTCATAATACTCAAGTTCAGTACATAAACAGTGTATAAACAGATGACTTCTCGAAAAAAAAAGTAATATAATAGGGTTAGACATATCAAACTTGAGAAGTATAAATGAATAGGAGTCTGAAATATTAGAAGAAATAAAATTGCAAAACATAAACCACCTAGATATGGGCAAGACTGAAAGGAAAGTAATAGAATGGATTTCGTTTATATTGATAGGTTTTGAACATGGAGAACTGAAGAGGTAGACCTGATAAGAAAACCTGATAAATGAACCATATATAAACAAAACTGGTGTTGAAATCCAAAACAGTTGATGGAAATATGTGGGGTGTAACATTGTTCTATGAACCAAAATGCAATGCTAGGAAGGGAAAAAAAAGAAAGTGATAGGAGGCAAAATGAATATAATAAGTATGAACATAGTGACACCACAATGATGCAAGGTACTAACTTTGTTTTTATCCAGGGTTCTTCATAAATGCTAGTTCTCTCATCAAATTATTCTCACAATTTGTGTTGTGTGTTTTGATGACATTGATGGTGGCGTCATGTAGACCAACTTATATTTTCATGATAATAAGTAGCTTGTACTTTTCGAGTATTTTTAAGGAGACCACTATGCATTTTCAGATTGAATGTATTCTGTATGTCGAGATATTGAGCTATTTCATTTGGATAAGTTGCCAAAATTATGCTTGAGAGATATTTTGAATGAATTAGTGAGTAGTTTGTTTCTACCAGAGCTGTATTTGAAGCAGAAGTGTTTCGAATCCACTTTTGTAATTCAAATACATCATTAAGACACTTTATATTTTGGTCTTTTGTATTTGCAACTCCAAATACTTTCGAAATGTTCACTGCCAGCTCGATATATGCCCATATAATAGAATATAAACCATGACAGCTGATTTCAACAGATACCAAAATGACAGCAGAACTCACTTCTACTAATAAATAGAATAATGAATATTTTTCTTTGAAACAAGAGCATACTGATACCAAATTATTAACAGAATATACGTAAGAGCTCACAGTCCAACAGAGAAATGGCCATCTCTATCGAAAACTGCCTTGTAAAAATTTAAGAATCCAACAAACTTGTGAAAAATAAGATATAAAAATATTTGGGTGTTTGAACAAATGCGTTTCTCTTGGAGAAGAAGTCAACGCTATGAAAAACGCTCCCAATAACCAAGAACAATATACTAGGATGAACACTGTTGAAATATGTGGTATTCCAGAAATTGATGGAGAGGACGTTTTGAAAACCGTGAAACAGGTTGGGGAAACATCAAATACAGAAGTGAAAACTCAGGAGGTTGACTACTGTTACAGACAGCCTGAAAAACAACAAAAAAATGGCGAATCGAGGACCATTCTTCTCAGATTTTTGTCGAGGATGAGGAAAGATGACTTCATGAAAGCAAAAAAAAATAAAAAGCTCCTTGAGAAGTCAAGATATATTCGGACAGGAGGCAAATGTAACATTCAAAAATAAATTCAACCCGGAGGATCCAATCTACATAAATGAGTCGCTGACCAATGCAAATAAAGTGTTTGTCGCGAAATGATGGAAGTTCAAGGAAGCGAATAATGTGAACTTTTTGTGGGTAACAAACGGAAAAATTCTGAAGAGGCAAGAGGAAAATTCGAGGGTATATGTCATAGATTCTGTAAATGGTCTGAATGATGTGCACTAACCATAAGGTAAAGAAATTGAACTTGTTTTATCAAAATATTCAAGGATTAAACACTTAAAATGAACGATTGTTTCTTAAATGTCAGTACCTCCGAATTCGATGTTATAACTTTGACGGAAACGTGGCCAACTCCATCTACGTATAATCACGAAATTATTGATGGAAGATATACAATTTTCAGAAAAGATGAGACGGGAAAGAAAACATCTGGGGATTCCTAGTTGCCGTCAAATCAGACTTTGATATCCAATTAATTTCACTTTCTTGTAATAATCCAGATTTATGGGTGAATGTTGATCTGAAATATAATACAATATACTCATCCTGTGTATATATACCGCCTGGAGCTCCATTTCGGTCATATAGTTGTTTTTTCGATAGTGTAGATATAATTAGTTTTGAACTGCATGCAGATATTGAAATATTAGTCAAAGAACTACCCGAAATCAACGATCTGTCTAATGTAGAGATGGTATATGTGCACTTCCTAGAATTACTCAGTTTACGAAAATTTAATAAAATATATATATATATATATATATATATATATATATATATATATATATATATATAATATAAATATATATATATATATATATATATATATATATATATAAATATATATATATATATATATATATATATATATATATAATTCTCGATTTAGTTTTATCTAACAGGACAGTTGACGTGGAGAGCTGCGACTTTCCCATAGTTAGAGAACAGAGAACAGAAATTATCCTGCTCTGTTCTGTGTACTCAAACAAGTTCATGGCGACATGAGGAATGATGAAACATTCAACTCGCAGTACAATGTTGCTAAAGTCGATTTTCAGAAGATGTATAATCTTTCTCGAGCAGTTAGTTGTGATCAAAAGGCTCTTTCTCGTGATAGATACTTCCGTGGATATTTTATGTGAATATATTCATAGGATATTTGATGAATGTGTCCCCGTAGTTGAAAATGAGAAAAAAACCTTTCTCTTCTGGTTTAATCGAGGTATTACATCAGATATAAGTAAAAAAGATTATACCAGTAGGCAATACAAAAACACTAATAATGACAACTATAGACAGCAATTCTTAAGTTCAAGATCAAAGATTTAACTCAGAGTAAGTGAATCAATGGAAAGTTCAATAAAAAAGGACCCCTTTGTAATTCTAGAAATACGTGAAATCTGTGAAAAATATTCTGATTCTGTGAGTGGTGCGATGATTCACAATGGCACTTCAACAGCAAAGAATAACGAGAAAGCGAATACATTTGCAGATTACTTCGGAAGTGTATACTCTAATAATGATACTTTTAATTCAGAAACCGATCCAAACATAATGAATAAATTTCAAATTACTGCCATATCTGATGCAGAAATATTGGTTGCTATAAAACGCTTGAAACCCAAAAAGTCTTTAGGACCAGATAATATTCCGGCATATATAATAAAGGGTTGCGCGGATTTTTTCTTGAAGCCCCTCAAAGTAATTTTTAATCTCATAATTAATACCAGACTTCACCCAAAGGTTTGGAAATCAAGCAAAGTTCCCCCATATAAAAAAATTGTGATAAAAACCAGAGTACCAATTATAGACCGGTTGCTTTGATCTGCATACTAAGTGAGGTGTTCGAATCAGTTGTAAACCTGAAAATGAAGGAATTTGTTGGGTCTCATTTAACGGATAAACAACATGATTTCACACCAAAAAAATCGACAGAAACCAACCTCATTCAATTTTCCCAGAGCGCAAATGAAGTGGTCAACCTGGCTGAACAACTGGGCGTTACATACACAGACTTTTCGAAGGCGTTTGACAAGGTAAACCACGACATTTTACTGAGAAATTTCAGTAAAATTAGCTATTCATCTGAAATGTTAGAACTATGAGCGTCTTATTATAACAATAACCTGCCTCTGAATTTAGGAAAATGTTTCTCAGTATCTTTCTCGAGGAGGAAAAATATTCAATACCAATATTTTAAAGTCAATAACTTTCTGGCTGACAAAAATGTTGTGAAAGAGCTAGGAATATATTCCGATAGAGAATAGAGAACTTTTACTATCATGTGACTATAATCGTGAATGAAGCTTATAAGATATTAGGATTTGTAATCAGAAACGCCTGCAGGTTCATAGATATAAAAAAATGGATCATAATATACAACACTTATGTCAGGAGATTACTGGAATATGCCTCTATCATCTGGTCGCCGTACTATGAAGAGTATGAAAATAAAATTGAAAAGGTTCGGAAAAAATTTCTCAGATATCTGTACTATGAAAAAAACAGGGTGTACTGCTTTGACCTTCCTCACGCAACACTTCTGAAAAAATTTAGATTCATTAAGCTAGAGCACCGACGAAAAATCAATTCCGTACCATTTATACATAAATTATTGAATAATGGAATAGATTCCACGTATTTCTTAGAGGAACTTACTCAGTGGCACTCCAATTATAATCACAGAACCACATATATATTCGTTGTTCCCAGAGCTTACACTAACTTTGGTAGAAATGCGCCTCTCTATAGATTGTGCAAGGTTATGAATGATTTGGATCCTAACACAATCTCTAGAAACTTCTCATCATTCAAAATTGAAGTCACTATCTCTCAATTTGAAAATTCAATACACAGCAGAGTCCATAAAAATAATACCAAAACAAGATAAAAATAGTACATTAATCTAGGTGAAAAAGCACCCCTCTATAGACTTAGTCAGAATACGAGTAATCTAGAACCTACTATAAGCGACGAATATCAGTAGGAATAAAATTGTTGCTGACAATCCTACAATCAATGAACTATTTGGTAAGTATTATTTATTGATAGATGTTGAACAACATCATTATTTACTATTATATATTTCATATTAGGTTATTGAGTCTGAATAAATGAAGTGTTCGAATGTAGTATATTTTTACGTATATTGGAACTGAGGAATGAATGCACGATGAAAAAACAACCAAATGAAATGATTTTCGGAATCTATTCTGTGATACCATACGTTCCAAACCTCCCTGGGCTCTGTACACAAAAAAAACAAATTACTTAAAAAAGAAACATACTCCAAGATCGAAGATAAAAAGAATGGATAACAAATCTCAAAATAAAAAAAAAGATCAAAACTAGCAAACATTCAAAATTTGTACGAGAAGGAAACATTGTTATCGAAAATTGAGACAAACACAATAAACAACAAAATTGATTATTGGGATATTTTCCAGGTAAGAACTATTTGAAAAAAAACTTTTCAACAAAAAATTAAACCGACGAAACTGAATAGTAAAAAATAAAATAAATCTTCTTAATCTCAATAACTAAGCTCCTAAACTAATGTAAGTCACTAATTTTGAGTTGGCGCCAAACAAACAAGCAAATGCATTGGGTAAGGCGTAAAATGATGGCATCGAGTTACGCGGTGACATTCTGATAATTTTTTTAAGTAATTTAATGATCTTTGTTGTTCATTTGGCGCCGACTCAAAATTAGTTACTTATATTAGTTTAGGAGCTCAGTTATTGAGACCGAGGTTTAATTTATTTTTTACTTTTCAGTTCCGTATTTCGTCGGTTTAATTTTTTGTTTCAAAAGTTTTTATTTTTGAATTTTTGGTGGCTGAAATCTACTAATTACTTCCTACTCATTTTTTTATTACTTCCAAAATACTTACTTACCCACCTTACTTCAACTATTACCAGTGAAATAATATGATTATTTACTTTTACTATTTGTTGTTATATAAATTATTTTTTTTGGTCTGGTTAGTTCATTTCATTACTCTGTGTATCATTCCATCCTCTCAAAGAATATAATGATTGTGACGGATGTAGAAGAACAAAAATAATGACAATAACGATCTGTCATTGTCAACTACATAGGTGTGCCAATGTTCACAAGTGAAAAATAAATTATGCTCTATTTTTCCACCCGTGAGGGTGGATAATTCCATTCAAAATCCGAATATGAGGTATACCCTATCTAATAAAAAAATCCAAACCGAAGAACCCAGTACAAAGTTATGCCTGATAGAATCGGTTAACGGACCAGATTCAGAGGGTGAGTGATCAATATCCTTCATTTTGCTACTCTTAGGGATGGATTCCATCTTTCAATTGAAATGGGACCAATTTCGAAGTACATTCTATCCACTGAAAAAATAATTATCGGAATCGGACGTCCCAGTAAAAAGTTAGGCGTGGTCATAGATATACGCGTCGACTAGAGAACCTCCTCCTTTTTGGTTTCGTCGGTTAAAAATGGATTCAATTGGAATCTGGATGCAATGGAAAAGGCATAATGAATCAATTAATGAAAAATATTGTGTTCAATCAATCAGGAAACAGTGCTAGTGATGAAGAATTGGTTCGAACAGTTTTCATGAATATGGAAGACTTCTCCAAAAAATAAAGATGTGCATGAATACCATACGAGAAAGAAAAATGACACACACTTACAAAAATTCCATGGAATGCACTATAGAAAGTCCCCCGCCTACGCTGGACCTATCCTTTTCAGCTTGCTACCTCGAAAAATAAAGTGTACTGCATGCGAAAAAAAAAAAAAACTTTAATAAAATAAATTGATTTGTTGAAAATATGAACAGGATGTTCATAAAATCAGATGTGGAATCATCTGCGACTGAAAGATAAACTTGAGTCACTATCTTCGATCGTCAAGATAACCCCTTGTGGGGTATTCATGTTGAAATGGGAAACATTCTCAATTGAATATTGATAAAAAGATTTTTTTGTGAATTGAAAAATCACCGGTAAAAATAAAGTTATTTTTTGTGAATGTCTAACAGAAAACGAATACTTCCCCGGCTAAAGCCACGCTGGACATTGAACTACATCTGATAGATATTCTGAAAAGACCCTAACTAATAAGAAAAAATCTGAAATTGAAAATTCGCATTTTCGTTCAGATTGTTATTTGATTTTCCATTCCAGTCTCAATTAAGAACTCATAAAGATGAATGAGGCAAAGACAAATGTTTTCCAAAAGAGAGTACTCACCAGAAATCATTCGTAACATTGACGCAAGAGAGCTATCGCATTCACTAGGTCTTCCATACATTTTTGTCGACGTAAATCTATTTCACGCTTCCACGATCATCAGGAAGACCGGAAGAAATGGGAAACACATTTTCAAGAAGCAATATCACTTTGCAAAGATGGAAAAAGTTAGAATCATTTCAATTGAGAATGTTTCCCTTTTCAACAATAAAATAAATATGCAGGAAAACCCATTTTATTCGCTAGAAGATTTTACTCAGTCACTGAGCTACTTTTTGTTTCATGTAAATGTCATTGTTTTCATTGTCTAGATCACCTGTAATACTTTGTAATTGTTCATATTGTCAAAAATGTATCGAACACCCCGTAGAGTAAATCAATGAGTATAATTTCCAAGTGGGTCACAATGTTGCTATTCTGCAAAACACGAATTAGTGCCAAACAAAAACAAGAGGTTTTAAAAGTGACGACTGATGGTTTGATCGGGGAGTCGACGTTGGGCTTCTGCCGTGCCCAAAAGGGCAATGGGGGCAGTTAGAGATTCGAAAGGTTGAGGAGCCCTATTGCCCTATTATCAATTTGAAGATTATGGTTTTTGGAATTAGTCCACAATTATTTCTGTATGTAAGTAAGTAAGCTCTATACATTTGTAATTAATAACTAGGTACTAGAAGGGATTCATTGTTTCGTTTTTCATTTGCAATTCATTGAATTCATTGTTTCATTTTAATAAATATTTTTCTATATTTTTTTACAAAGTGTTTTTAATCATCAAAGTGTCAGAATCTACCTAGTTAGTCGTGAACAAACCCCAATTCACGACAAGTGGTGGAGGCGCCGTGTTTTTTTTGTGAGGATCCATTCTTCATAATGGATCAATTTCAATTTTTTAATCTATTCGAAAGTATATTGAGAAAATAAATATATTGAGTAATCATCAATTCCACAGTAGGACTCGAACTTGACCTAGATTCCGGTACAGCTAGGTAGAATTTGCTGACCCATATGTTTTATTGTAAATGAATCACTTCTACGTATGTGCAACAATAGCGTTTTGAATAATAACTTTGACGAAAGTATATGGTAAAATGAACACGATTTTTTTAATGGAAATAATAAGTAAACGCTATTGATGCAAAAGTTATTCTAACGATTTAATTTCAGGAAAATAATATTTGGTGTAGATTTTTTTATAAAATTTGGAAAAGTTGTTTTTCGATTGGGAATATGATTTTTGATGGAACGAATTTTAAGATCATTTTTCAGGTCTTGGGGAGTTATTTTTTTATAGGATTTTGATGTTTACAGGAGATTTGGGAGATTTACACTTGGAGGTTTTGGAGATAAATGGTTGATTCTTTTATTTTAGGAATGAGACAAGGATTTATTTTGGGGAAAACACTTGTTAGCCAGAAGAAAACGGTTGTTTTTGGAAATTTTTGTGGATGAAAAATTTAGATATTGGAGAAATTCTAGGCCCAAATGGAACATATTTTTGTGAGTGGCTAGGAAGGGCAGTTGTGAGGAATAGGGACCGTATTGAGTGGAAAGTGGGCCCCAATCAGCCCGTGTTGAAGATTTTGGCGGTTGGAAGAAGCTGTTGTGGATTTTGCATTTTGTTTTGCTCCTGATTGAGGGTGATTTCGTGAGCTGCTGAGAAAAGCAGGATTAAGTAGTAGGGGCTGTTTCGATGAAATTAGGAGCTTTCGATGAAGAATTTTTGCTACCGGTAGAACCAGTTACTGAAAAAAGCGATGTATTATTTTGAGGCTGCTGGATGTCAGCAGTCGATAGAAGTGTGAGACAGATGATTTTTGAGTAAAAATGAATATTTGCTGAATGCAATTCAATGTTCGTCGGGGTGTGTGTCCGTGAAGTAGTTGTTTGTCGACAACTATGAGTTTTGTTATAGCGATATTAGTCTGCAGGCAGAGTAAGTAGCTGCTGTGGGCGCCGAGAAAAGGTGGGCCCGGGGAGATGTTCTGCTGAAGAAGGCAGGACAATTATGAGGATTGGAGAAGATGTTGTTTTAGTAGGTCAAAGTGGGACCACACTGGAGATTTCTTTTATAGTAGGTCGATGTATGACCATGATTGGGAGATTACGAGGTCAATGTAGGGCCATAGTGGAGAATATTTTTTTTTGCAGGGAAATATGAGGTTCTTAAGGATAGAGGCGTGGTCAGCGGATAGCGGCAGATGAGATGCTGTACGAGGACGGTCTGAAGATATATCCTACAATGTGATTTCGTAGGACGGTAGTTCTTGCAGTGTGTGGGCGATTTTAATGTGTGATTTTTCTTTCATACAGGCGATTTAATCGCGTGTTATTAAGCAATTTTCTGGGCGTTTTTATGGCGCCTATTATATGTATCATTTGTGTTATTAGATATGTGTCTTGTGCGTTTTCGGCTCTGTAGAAGGGGGCCGCAGAATTTCTCTACCAGGGGGAAGGACACCAGCTGGCGGAGTAAAAGTCCCGCGACTCGGGAGTCCCACATATGTTATTGGAGTATAATTAGTTAGATTAGAAATTTTATTTGATATATATGGAAGGAGGAAGCTAAACAATTTTTTTGGTAGAAGTTTTGGGGAAAAAGTTAAGGTATTCACTCACGCCCCTGAGTTCAGTATAGAGTAAAGCTGGGACCGACAAAGAATGCGGAAACAGATGTGATTCACGTGAGCCGCATTTTGATGTGTAACGATCCATGGTGATGAAGCGTAATTAATTGATTTCAATTCATGTTTAAGGTACATGATAAGAAATGTGCACGAACAATATTTCGGTCATGAGATTTTGATCTTGAAAAGGAGATGATTTATGGAAAAAGGAAACAAGGAAGATTTGAAGAGTGAAGTATAAAACTAGTAAAGAAACTGTGCACATTATTTTAGTGGATGAGTATTTGAATGAGTTATAGGATAGAAATGAATGAAGGTGGTTAAATGTGGAATGCGAATGTGAAATTGTTTTGTTGTATCCTGTTTTTAATCCTAGGCAATGAATTTCAGGATATCACATCACGTAAATTTACACTCGCAATGTGAAAATGGGTGTTTTGTTTTGAGTGAGAGATGAAATAATTTTTTTTAACTCGTTACAAATATTACTGGGGTTACAATGAAAAAAAAAAATATTACTATACTATTCGAAGAGTATTCTTAATGAAAATTGATTTATTATAATGATTATATATGGACAAGGATTTGTTGGTAATAAGGTTGATTATTTTTTGTATATTATGGGGCACGGTATTTGTCATGTAATTCAATGGTAGTATTATATTCAGTATTTGATTTTGTGATTGTTATAGATAATAACCCCTGTAAGGAATGCCAAAGAGTCGTAAGCCTTGTACCACTCCAAGAGAAGCCCTTCAGAACAGAGGAGCGATGATTCAAGATATAGTAACCCAGCCAGTCAAGCCAAGTCTCTGAGTGTATAGACATATCAAGTTGTACCATTTCATGCCATATTGAGTTCAACCAAGCTATGCCAATTTCAGACAGGCCGAGCCATGCCAAATCCAGTCCAACTGAACCTAGGCGTGTGAAGTCCAATCAGGCTGACCCCGTCCAGTAGTCTGAGTCATACGAAGCCCGATCAGATGTAGTCTTACCAGGCCTAGCATTACCAAATAATACCATTGGGACACAGCGTACTGGGTCCAGTACAGCCGAGTTGATCCACACCAAGCCAGTTGACCTCAGGCAATGACGAGTCATGCTACACCGAGCTCTAGTGAATGAAACAGTATCGTCCAGAAAAACCAGCCAGTCAGATGGAAGATACAGCAAGGGGTAGGAGAATCCAGGAGAAGATGGTGCAAGCGGACGTCTTCCACAGATTTCCATTTGAATAATTGTATTGTAATTTGTTATAATTGTAATTTTTATTGTATTGCAAGTTTCATGGTACCTGTAAACCTGTATCGAATCATTAGTTGTTCTGAAATATCATCGCTCGGGGCGCGCGATTTTGGACGGGGGGGTATTGTCAAAAATGTATCGAACACCACACACCACACCACACAAGTAGAGTATAATTTCCAAGTGGGTCACAATGTTGCTATTCTGCAAAACACGAATTAGTGCCAAACAAAAACAAGAGGTTTTAAAAGTGACGACTGATGGTTTGATCGGGGAGTCGACGTTGGGCTTCTGCCGTGTCCAAAAGGGCAGTTAGAGATTCGAAAGGTTGAGGAGCCCTATTGCCCTATTATCAATTTGAAGATTATGGTTTTTGGAATTAGTCCACAATTATTTCTGTATGTAAGTAAGTGAGCTCTATACATTTGTAATTAATAACTAGGTACTAGAAGAGATTCATTGTTTCGTTTTTAATTTGCAATTCATTGTTTCATTTTAATAACTATGTTTCTATATTTTTTTACAAAGTGTTTTTAATCATCAAAGGGTCAGAATCTACCTAGTTAGTCGTGAACAAACCCCAATTCCCGACAATATTGTGTTTTTATCGACCTATTTCATGTCACGTTGATGACCTATGAGGATCAATGGAACTAAACGAAAAATTAATAAATGAACAAACTTTAGAGAAACAAGTTTGTTTACCAACGACTAGTACAGGGGACGAAACATTGCCGGGTCACCGACAGCAATTGTCTAAACCCCGTCGTTAACGTTCCTTCACTGACGCCAGAGAGTTGCGCGGCGCTCAACTGCGCTCCTGCAACGCATAACTGCGGCTGTAGCGACGGCGGCAAAAGCAGCGCCGTGACGCCGCCGTGCCATCGCCGTCGGCACGACAGTGCTTCGCAGCATGTTGGGCCGAGTAGAGGCCTATTTACGATGTGAGTGCGTTGAGTGACTATGAAGCAGGGTCGGCGGAGAGCACCTCTGCGGGGGGCGCTTCTGCTCCTGCTGATCCTCTGGGCCCGCTCCTGCATCCAACTCCATGCTCAAGAAACGAATGGTAAGCCTTTATCTGTTGACATGTATCAATATTTTAAATTGATGTTTACCGAAGTTGATAATTTCATGAAAGATTGGTATTTTCCTGATTCGACTGGAGATTCATACTGCAATAAATCAAGAAAAACCCTTCTTATTTGAAAAAATATGTTAATGAGGTGAAGGAGTTCCTTATTGATATACCTGTAGAGTATTATTTTTGCGACAATGAGTTGGGTCAAAGGCTATAAATAATTATATATGTTTGAATTGTTATTTAAACAAGGGATACATAATGAAACATGAAATATTACCTGTGAAAAAACGGAAAAATTCTTCCCTGTTGAAATAATCAATTCAAATGGAGGGAAGAAATGTGTTATTGCTATATAGAGTATTATTAGTATTTCAGTGTCTTCGATTAGTAGTCATCCCTCCATACCCAAAAAACAAGACGTAAATAGTATATTATGCAATGAGCACAAAATGATGCCCATTTCGTTGCGAGTTGCATACTATACTTTTTCAATGACAACATATCGTTCACGTTTAATACATGCATACATTGCAAAAACTTTGAAAGAAATGAACTGATATTTCACCACTCCGAATTCGCCGCTAGTGGGCTTTCTATCAGAATTAAAATATAAATTGAAGAAATATGTAAATATTTTTTTTATTGCTATTTCTAATAGGTACACAAAAATAGAAGCCTATAAATGTATGTATGTATCTAATTGAAGTTGAATGTGCAATTATTGAATATCATATTTGGAGAACTTGATTGCTGAATACTTAATTCTTTCCGAAATTGATGATTTGTCGACGTTGAAGTAGACGGCTCCTCGCAATTTTTCATTTCTCAATTCGTTGGTATGCCTGATGGTATGTTCTGTATTGCATTTGCAATTTTATTTGCTATGTCAAGCTTACTTTTCTTCGATTCATCAATATATCCCTCAGCGACTGTAGTAGATTTCCAGCCTCCGTGGCGTTTTAATGTGGTTATTTCACCTCCAGCATCAACGAGAATTGTTGCGGAGGATTGGCGAAAGCAGTGCCCATTATATAAATCGTAATTTGGCAATTTTAAATACTTGGCAATGTCTTTTCCCATAGCTCCAATCTTATTCAGACCTATTCTCTGAATGGTACTTTTTCCTTTTTGATAATTAATGAAAAACCATAGACTATTAGCATTCTGAGGGCGAAGATTTGCGTATTTTTTATAAATTTCGTATAATTTGCCAGTTACAGTAAAATTTTGTACTATTTTGGTTTCACTGTCTGGTATTGTTACTAAAACAGCTGAACCAAGATCATTGAAATGAGTAATTTTCATTTGATGTAATTAATGTCTTCTACATGCACCCATTACTCCCATAACTAATGCAACCTACAATGTAAATTAGTTCACTTAAACATATTCTTCATCTAATGGAAATATGAAACTTACTTTTGTTGCCAAATATATTTCATCAGGAGCCTGTTCAATGAAATTATCGATGTCATTTGCTGTAAAGATCTTTGACTTTTTGGGTTTGTAGCCGTTAGACTGCCGCTTGAGGAATGCTTTCAGTTTCAAATATTTGGCAATATCTATATCATTATAGATACTAAGAGTCGTTCTCAGCATTGAGAAGTGTGACCACAAAGTGGAACTTTTAAATTTTTTGGCTAAGTCGCCAAAATAAGCCATTAAAACGTTCTCGGAAAACGATTTTGTCTTTTGATTTATCTTCCATTCCAAAAAAAGGTTATAAGCGCGTTGATACATACTCTTCAACGTTTCCGGTAATAAATTCAGTGTTGTTACATTCGCTGCTTCTATTATGTACGGAGGTGTCAAATATAAGTCAATATCACTATCAGTTTCCATTTTAATTAATAGTTTTCATAGAAAACAACTATGAAATTACTAGTTACCTACTAAAACTTTGACAGAAACGATCTGCTGACATTTCATCAATTTGTCGCTGGACGTCATAATTTGACAAGCCGTAGTCGTCGTGATTTTAAAGTGAACCTAGACCTTACAGGAAATATTCCATTTCGCATTTGTTGCTCAGCAACTTGCCTAGCAACCGATGCAAAAATGAAATTCTGTACAAAATGTGCTTGTTTATGATTGAAGTTACGGTTATAAAATGAACATTTATCGAGGTTGTCGTAGAAAAAATGCATTCAATGATGAATTGAATCATTATTATAGAATGACGAACATATTGGTCAGGAATTGATGAGATTCTTCAGTAGTTGCTCAACATTTCCTGCGGTATATACAGTGATTCAAAAAAATCGAGGGTTGATTCTGAGGGCAAAAATATCACGATATTCTATATGAATATCAAAATATCGAATATACAGTGCATTCATAAAGTGTGGAATCGCTCGATTAATTATTTTCGCAGGTGAAGCTCGGACAGTTGGATTCTTAATTATAGTTTTCTACTTCTTTCAACAAAAAAATAATTTCTACCCCCACTACCTTACAAGATATGACGTCATCGATAATTTTTTCAAATGAAAAGGGAATATTTTCATATAAAAAATTGAATAACCATATTTTTCGGAGTTCAACCATACCACATACGTAATATGAACATTTTAAGTTACAGTATACTGAGTATAAAGGAAACAGGTGCTCATATTTCTTAATATTCCTTTTTTCTCTATTTTATTGGCTTTTGCTTCCGTTTGGCGCATTCATCCAAAATAATATTTATTTCATCATTTATTTTGCATCGAATACCTGAAAATTACTCGGTAGTTGGTTCGAGTATATTTCTGAACCTCAAGTAGGGTATGAAAACATCTGAAAGTCCTTAGCAACCAGACAATAAGTTCTTAGTTACCATTGCATATGTCATTATTGAATTGATTTGTTGTGTAGCATAATTTGAAATAACGATATAGGGACTGTCAGAAAAACAGCGAATAGAAGTTTTGATGATCTTAGGTTACGGCGATCGCGAAAGAAGTATGGCGCAAGCATGCGACATCTCTGAAAAAAATATCCTGATCGAGAACCAATGAACAAATCGACATTAAGCAAATTATTGCATGAATTTAATGAAATTGGCAATGTTGAGAATGAGCATAAGAGTGGCAGACCTACCGTTACCTATGACATTCAGTTAAATATATTACTTGGAATTGAAAAAAAAAACCTTATCGTACAAATACAACTTTATCTGGCAACAATGAGATCTGTCGCCAAATTACATCCATATAAATTTGAACTTATACGTGAACTTGATGAAGACGACTTCGATTGACGCATGAAGTTTTGTAAAAATATGCAAGAAGTGTGAAATCAAAATAATGGTATTGAATTTGAATACGCAAATTGGTCGTTACTGGCAATATGAAATCCCAATCGGACGATAGAAGCTTACATCCAATGCCCTCCAAAAGTAACTAAGTGTGCTGGGATTCTCAGGAATACCATTGTAGGACCAAATTCTTTGGAGGGTACTGTGACGAGTGAAAAGTATTCAGAAATGTAGCAAACTGATGTAGTTCCATATTAAACTGCAACATTTCCAGACATTGATCATCCTGGTTACTTACATTCTACTATTTGGTCCACATCATGCTCTAGTGGTTATGAAGTTTCTGAATGATACCTATCCCAATCGCTGGTTTGAACGATGCGGTCACGTTGAATGGCTTCCTAGGTCCCCAGATTTAACCCCTATGGATTTTCTGTCTGGGGTACTTGAAAAGTGAAGTATACATAAACCGAATATGAAAGACCTTAAAGAGAGGTTTCGAATTGAAGTTCGACGAATTGTCAATTGTCGATATTGTCAAATGTAACCCAAGAATTCATCAGATATTGTCAACTTACCCAAGAAGCTCAATTCAAGCATTCGTTGTGAATATGTTATTTGTTTATTTTCACTAGGTACTGACAACCTTTAATATTTTCGTTGCGAAATAAATAACGAAATGAATATTAAGAAATATGACCACTTGCTTTCTTTATACTCAGTATACTGTAACTTATAGTGTTACATATGACGTTTGTGGTATGGTTGAAATTAGAAAAGTTGTGGGCTTTTAATTTTTGATATGAAAATATAGCCTTTCACTTTGAAAAAAAATATCGATGACGTCATATCTTGTAAGGTAGTGGGGGTAAAGATACTTTTTTTTTAAGAAGAAACTTGAAATTAAAAATCTACCTGTCCGAGCTTTACCTCCAAAATTTATCAACTCGTGCAATGATGGAGCGTTTTCACACTTTATGTACGCACTATATCGGTTATATATCCAATTGTGATATTTATATAATATTTTCGAAAAAAAATGGAAAAAAAAAAGCAGAAATGAGTTCATCTAAAATTAAATATAAGAAACATGTAGAACTAGACAATGAATAAAGAAGGCTGGTGAAATGAAAAAAAAAAAACCTTAAAAAAAACATAAATTATTTCTCAAATAACTGATACACTTCCATCTTCAATAAATCAACATAAAAATAGAAAAGCAATTTATCATTATTATAAAATGACTTAAATAAAATTATAGTTTGAAAAAACTGAAGAAATACGCATATGTGGCATTAAGGTCTAAACTGTTGTAAATAATAAAAATAAAGTTATTGCCAGAAAAAATGTATTTAATGTAAAAAAGCGTGAGTTGCTTGATATCAGTATCTTAATGACATTATGAACAGTGAGTGAAGAGCACCCCACGGTTCCTTTACATAAAATGATTTTATTCTAATTATTTCCAGTTTTTTAGCCCTTGTTGCCATATATTGGTGTTTTTTCTAGTTTTTTCAAACTATAATGTCATTTTTGACATTTAAGTCCATATAGCCACTGAAGTCTAAAGAAGACTACGGGAGAAAAACTCTTCGATTGAATTATCCACATGAGATAGAAGTTATTATTAACTGAATTTTGGCGAATATGCTGAGAACCAGTGCATTATTTATATCTTTGAATTGAAAATTATGCTGAGAACGCCTCAATGCATTCACTTTATTTTACTAGTAGCAACTGAAGAGTTCCCTTATTCACCTCCTGGCTCCATCATCATATCAGCTCCAAATTATAGTATTGTCATCCAAACTACATATACATTCCAAGTTTTATTTCGATACGACAATTATTAGGTTGAAATTGACTCCCAAGATTTGATTACATTGTGTGTTAGTTACAAGTCAAGGTAACGAAGACGTGTTAAGCAAAATTGTTCTCGTCAACGTCAACAGAAAAGAGACATGCTCTTCAATTTGTTATTAATTAAATATTTGAATACAATACTAGTTTGCTGGCTTTTTCGCTTTCCTAGATTATTTATTAATCAAGAATGCCCATGCTGGTGGGGCATCGCTCAATCCCAGCCATAAAGGCTATTGCTATGAATAATTGATTACAGATGTCAAGAAAATCTGACTTGGGGATTGTTATTGATTTCCACCAGATTAGTGGATGGGTTTTCCTAAAACTTGGCCCGACCATCACAAAGGGAGGGAAATCTGCATTATTGTTGTTAAATATTCGTATGCCTTTTCTTTGTCTTCATTTGTGAGTCTTTGTCCCTAAAATCGACGGTCTAACACGTTTGCCAAAAAATTAGGCGAGCCTAGAGCCATATTCCTTTTTTTATAATACAAGTTTTTGATGTGATTTTATAAGTCGGAAATACAATATTGATATAGATTTTTTATTGAAAAAGTTTCTTAGAAAATTTCATTTCTCATATAAGTTGGTGCATTCGATTTGACTAAATACGCACAAAGTCGTTATTATCAGTGGCGTGCGGTTAAGCGGGAATCGGCCGATATTCAAAGTTCACTATAGAGTGACACTACAATGGAAAATATCGAAAACATTCATCGAAAAAAGTTGTTTGCGATTGGAACTTATTTTCAGTTATCTCGTTTAGTCCACCAATTAATAATTTGAATAACTGCTTGATGAGTTGATATCTCCATGAGGCCAACTCATTACGAAATTATTGAAATTAGTATATGAACTGGATATCTGGAAATATCTTTCAATTTCAAACAACTTTTTTCATTTTTGTTTTTCGATATTTTCCATAATAATGTCACTTTACTCTATAGTGAATTTAGAATATCGGCCGATTCCTGCTTAACCGCACGCCACTGGTAATTACGGCTATGCGCGTATCAAGTCAGATGGAATGCACCAACTTTTATAAGAAACGAAATTTTCTGAGAAACTACTAATAAAACAATTTCTCATATGGTTCCAAGTTTTTGGCGGACACTGTATATATATATATATATATAAATATAACATATATATATATATATACATACATATATATATATATATATATAATATATATATATATATATATATATATATATTGTTATGTTATGTTATGCCAGTTGTAGATTTTAAAAGACGAAAAACCCACAAAAAGAATAATTACTAGATGGTTAATGGTTTCAAGAGTTTGTTTGTGAATAACTTTTGAAATTCTATGTATATTGTGAGCCTAGGTAGAATATGGATGGATAAAAATGTCAAAATACTATAAAACAATCAATTTCATACACTGTCAAAATTATTATAACTCATAATTGCTCAAAAGACAATAAAAAGTCTTAATTTACAAAATTTTCAGGAATAAACAGTAATCAACACATTTATAAATTTGAAACATACAGTATATGAAACTGTAGCTAACAAAAAGTAGCCAATAATAGAACAGCAGATGTCTTTATAAAAATAGCCAATCAGGGAATAGATGGTCAGGTGTAAAATTGGAAATTGTGGGAGAGTAGCAATGAGATGGTATCAGAAGCAATTATTTTTGAAATTTGTGAATAATGATAGGAGTGGAAAAATAATTGTATATATAAATTATGCAATATAAATATAAACAGTGAAAAGTGACAATTTAGTGCACCAATTCAAAAATTCAAATGAAAAAACAAGGAGAAAAGGATGTAGCTAGGCGATAGAAAACAAAGCTTCAAGGAGATCGAAAATAAATTTCCAAGCGGATGCCACGCAAAAATTTTACTAGAAGAAAATTGGAATAATCCCATCATTTGGTAAACAAAACCAATATTACCTTAATGATAACATATCCACGGATCCAAATGCTGATTTCCGCATCTAAATAGTTCCTGATTCATGGTATTGCAGTCCTGACAGCGATTGGAGAGAGGAGACATCCTGATTCATGGTATAAGTAGAACACCAACAGTTCCAACCAGGTATAAAACTTTAATAGTGCTCTTCCGGTCCTGAACTATTTCACCAATAACGAATTTCACATTCGAAGAACTTTATGTCACTCTATTTTGAACAATAACAGAAAACTTCACTCTCACGGAAAAAGTGAGGTTCTGTTTATCTATCCATGATCTGATTTATTATTTTATCCGTGAATATTTGTTTGATTCACCCTAGTATAAGTTATTTCTCGTAGACCAGGTATTTCAAGTCTTCCTGAATAAAGGAGATAATTGCTTTATGATATTTTGTTGTTTGTTTTCTCACAGTGATCAATAACATACCAAAGACCATTCAATAAACTGAAGTTAGCCAGCAGTGGCAAGTGGCTCTATTGCTTTGAACCGGCCACCTTGAGATAAGGGCGTACCAACTGTAGTTTAGCCGTGGTGAGGAAAATAATAATTGTTGGTAGCGTGACGAGAGAACAGTGACGTTCGCTGGCAATTATTATTACAGCATACAATACAGGGGCAGAAATATCTATTTATATCATATCAATTTGGCTCAAACAAAATATTAGCTTCATTCATTATATAAAAACAATTTATATTTTTCAATATATAAAAACATTAATATATATATATATATATATATATATATATATATATATATATATATATATATATATATTAATATAATATATTATTTATATATATATATATATATATATATATATATATATATAATATATATATATATATATATATATATATATATTTCACATTTCACAGCAGAAAATCCTCTAAATAAAAAAACAGATTTAAATCATTTGAGTGAGATTTACTCTTATTTAATTTTTGTAGACAATCCTAATGTGAGGGAGAATCAGCAGATTACCCCCATGAATGCTAATAACATAGTTTGATTTTTTCAATGCACATCATCCTATATTCACACATCTAAATTCTCAATAGTCAATAAACTTTTATTTGGATCTATATATGGAAATATTCCATGCCGTTGTAAATTTCACTTGGTAATACTAATTCCAGTGGTCTATATCTGTTGTGTCAGTCTATTTGAGAATTCATCCATTCACATGTCTAGTTGACAACCCTTTCAAAGTAAAACACGATTCATAATTCTCAACATAAGAATACATTGTAAACGTATGTAATGTGGATTGTAGTTGATTCCTGTGAGTTGTATACACCGTTTTGTTCATATAACTTTATATATGATATTAACATCATCGCCGCATAACCTCACTTACACTGTAAGTTATGAATGTCTTGTTTTTCTCTATTATATATTCCTATGTGTCTTCCTATTTTGTAGCATCCCTGATGATGATAATAAATATTATCGAAAGCTTGGAATCCGTGTAAAAGAGTACACTTATTGGCCTGCTGCATAACCCAAATATCAATCACTTAATATATATATATATATATATATATATATATATATATATATATATTTGCGCTCTGCGTTAATTCTGCGTAACAGATAACTTTTCTTGGAGGGGCACCATTCAATGAAGAAAATATACCTTATGGTAAAGTGACGTCCACCCTATTCTTATATTCAATAGTTTCAATCAACTCATTATCCACAGAAAATTAGGGAGGTTAATTAGGTTAATTATTTGTGGCTGAAATCTACTAATTACTACCCACTTGTTTTTTTATGACTTCCAGAACACTTACATACCCACCTTACTTGAACTATTACCAGTTGAATAATATGATTATCTACTCTTACTATTTGTTGTTATAGGAATTATTTCTGTTGTTCTGGTTAGTTTCTTTCATTACTTTGTATATAATTCCATCCTCTCATAGAATAAAATGATTGTGAAGGATGTAGGAGAACAAAAATAATGACATTAGCGACATTGTCAACTACATATGTGTGCCAATGTTCACAAGTGAAAAATCAATTATTCCTTATTTCTCTACCCGTAAGGGTAGATAATTCCATTCGAAATCCAAATATGATCAACTATAAGGTATACCCTATCTAATAAATGAAGAATCGTTCAAATCGAAGAATCCTGTACAAAGTTATGCCTGATAGAATCGATTAATGGACCAGAATTCAGAGGGTGAGTGATTAATATCCTTCATTACGCTACCCTTTCCATCTTTCAAATTCAAAGGGGACCAACACCCTATCCACTGAAAAAATAATTATCGGAATCGGACATCTCAGTAAAAAGTTATGCGAGATCATACATAAAAAAAAAAATTAAAAAATACGCGTCGACTAGAGAACCTCCTTCTTTTTGGTTTCGTCGGTTAAAAATGAAGAATATATCTAAAACACATTCATAAATATATAACAGTGGTGATTTCGTGAGGAGAAAAAAGCATGGGATATTGACATCAAAAATTCAATATGAAGAAGTTTGCAGGAACGTTGATAGAAATTTGATGAGGAAGAAAGAATGGCTGATCCATACCATGGGAACGAAAACTCCACAGTTATTATTCAATTTGACTAGTCCTGATGACCCAAAAAAAATAAACTTATGATCATTTGCTTACTATTCTGGGGGAACATCTGCATCCTTCCTCCAGTGCCAAAAAAAGGAGAAACCATATCAAATTTCGTTGCTGATCTAAAGAAGCTTTGTAAACATTGTGATTTCACGTGTAACTCCTGCAATGCTTCCACCACAAACAGTCACCTTAGACAACAAATCATTAGCGGTTCAAGAAATTCAAGTTGGTTGGAAAAATGTATCCAACTGAAAGAACCCCATAATATTTCTTAAGGTTGTGTTAAAATGGCTTAGCTATGGAATCAGCTCAGAAAGAATCTAGAGGAATACAATTTCTCCAAACTATTCCGTCTTTTTCGCAAAATAAGTTGCGACCACCATTCAAGTTTCATAAAAAAATGATTTCGTTATATTCCAATCGCAAGATGATAGAAAGCGTTACAGATGTGGTGACCCTACTCATCTTGCAAATACCTGCAAATTTAACATAATGCAAAAGTATGTAGGAGTTGATCTAAACAAAATTTCACGAATCATGCAGGATGGCAAAAAAAAAAAAAAAATCAATTACAACCTTTCACGGAAAATCAATCGAAGATAATGAAAATGGAAATTACTATATGAGTACCTTGAAACATTCCAGAAGAAATCGGAATACCAGTTAGATGATGGGTGGAATTACAATTCAACTCGAGTTTGATACAGGTGCAACTGTGTCATCAATTTCATTTGACACATTCAAAAAATTATATCCACGGAAACAGATTCAAAACTCTTTCGTACCGCTAAAAACATATACAGGGGAAATAATACATCCGATTGGATTCTCAACTGTACAAGTACATTATGGTAATCAAAAAGCTGATGTGAATTCATATGTTTCACCAGGAAAAGTGGACCCAATGTTTGGCAGAGAATGGTTGCGATATATTGAAGTTAAATTGCCAAAAATAGACCTAATAGAGGAATTGATAATCACAGAAACACTCAGAAATGACCTTATCAGAACTTTTGGAGAAAAGTATTCTGAAGTTTTTCGACAAGGAGTGGACAGAATAAAAAACTACGAGGGAAAACTTTTTCCGAAACCAAATTCTACACCCATATATTTTCCATTCCGAAAAATTCTATATGCATGGAAAGACAAAATTGACCAGTAAATTGACAGACTTGAAGGAGCAGGCTTCATCTCAAAATTGGAGTATAGCGAATGGGAAACTCATTAGTTGATGCACCGGTTATGAGGTTACTATAAATAATCTACTACCAGATTATCATTACCCCATTCCAAATTTACAAGATATATTTACTACAGCAATGCTGGGAGGAAAATTGTTTTCTACACTAGGAATAAGAGAAGCTTATTAACATTTATCAATGGATGAAGATAGTGCAAAAATCCAGGCCATAACCACTCCAAAAGGGGATTACAAGGTGAATAGACTGATGTTCGGAACGAAAGTGGTCCCATCTATATGGCAAAGATATATTTCCAGAACGTTTTCTGATATACCAGGCGTATGTGTTTTTTCACATGACATCATGATACAGGGATAAAAATGTTAAGAACATTTTTACAGAATGTTTCTCTTTTCAACATGAATACCCCACAAGAGGTTATCTTGACGATGGAAGATAGTGACTAAAGTTTATCTTTCAGTCGCAGATGATTCCACATCTGATTTTATGAACATCCTGTTCATATTTTCAACAAATCAATTTGGATAGACTTCATAAAGTACTGAATGGCCTCCAAGATGTTACTTCAAGAAGTTTCCTCAGTCAACTATAACTTATTTGGGTCACACTATATCCGCTCGAAGGATCCAAAAATTGTGGCAGTCACTGAAGCAAGATATCCTACCAACGTCACAGACTTGAAAAGTTGACTGGGAATGGTAAATTATTATGGCAAAGTTTTGAAGGATTTGGCTTCGAAACTTCATCTATTATATGAATTGCTGAAGAAAAATACCAAATTTATTTGGACCCAGGATTGCGAAAAAGCATTTGAGATAATTAAGGAGGAGATCCTTTCAGGCCAATAGCTTTTGCATCTAGAACCCTTTTTTCGGTATTGTTATGGTCGAAGGTTCAATCTTATCACAGTCCACAAACCACTGATTTCAATTTTCAATCCAGGAAAAAAATTACCGAGTAAAGTTGCTACAAGAATGTTCCATGATTCACAATTTCCCCAAGGATATAATCATGAGAAATCTATTCTGTGGTCTGTTTCTTCGCGGTGTTTCGAGAGTGCCGAGGAAGGATCTAAGTGCCACACGGCAAGTTGATGTGCGTAAATTTGGATTGTCACTCGTCTGTTTGTTTGTCCTATGTATGACCTAGGGCATTTGGACCATGGTATTTCGTAAATTCCTTAAGACTAGTTAGCTTATAGTGTCTTTGGGTGATCTGAGAAAATTGGAAATTTCATAAGTTGCCGTGAACATCGTAGCGAAATGAATAACATTCCAGTTCCTAAGCCTAATCATAAGCTTTCATCACAATCTGTCCAGTAGTTTTTGGGTGATCCTCGTACCAACTAACTGACAATTACAGTTAAACAATTCTATCAGAAATTTTTCCTATCGTCTCCCTCAATTTGTTCATCTTGTTCTACTTGAATGTTCGGATATTATTGACTGTTGTCGATTTTTTATTTGTTTCTGTTAGCAGAGGATATGTTACAATAATTATGTTTGAACGATAAAATTATATAATTAAGTATTCCATATAGCACTTCATCAAAAGGTCAGTTTACTTTTCCAATGAACTCTTGTAGAGGGTCAGTCGGAAAATTCCTAATTTTATAATACGCCGTTGTTCAACAAATACCCTTTATGAAATATCGTGCTGAAACTTTGTATAGATATATTTCAGGTATGTCTTGATCGGTCAATAGCCAATCTTGAGATTTCAACCTAATGAATCGACCTCAGTAGACCTTGGATACTGATTTTACAAATTTCTCAACACAGACTTAAAGAGCAAATTGAGTTCTATATCCCAACATTTTCATTTTTTCAATGTTGTTCCAAATAGGAAACAGCAAATTAGTCAGTTTTTCACGAATGTTCAGCAAATAACAATGGTCTTTGAAAAATGATCACCATCAGATGTGTTCCAATATTTTGAATCAGTTAATACCTGATTTCATATATATTTCTGATTTTTCTTGTTTATTGTCAATGGTGTCAATGTTTTACCTTTATGTCTCCCACCACACGGACATGGTATGTATTTTTTAACTCCCATCAGTGTTTTAAGGTTTTGTATTTGTCACTATTGATCCAAATATATTGGTTGTTTCGAATATTACATAATTTTTCTGGCAAATTCGTTTGATCTCTTCAAATAATCTGGGAAGCCGTTTTAGAAACTTGTTTATGAAAAATTGTCATTCTCAAAATAACACATGAATATTTTTCATGCATCCACTTTACGAAACGTTTACTGTACGAATGAGAAGTTCCAAACTATCAATGACAGCAAGTTCATTTGCGTAGGATATCTAGGGTGTATCAGCATCGATCATTATACAATCCGGTAATAATTCATTGAGATAGACGGCATCCTAACTGAGAACCCGAACTGAAAATTAAACTCCGTGGAGCGCACTTTCATTCAATATCGCGGAGTTCGATGAGGAAATCTGCATTGCTGAACAAGTTGGAGGTACGTTAGGAATTTTATTTCGCTCTGTTTTTTGCATGAAAAAATTCATATTGTTTTATTTTTTTCTCACAATATAAATGCATATCATTCCAATGACATGCACAACAGATTTTTTTTAAATAATATCGGAGGATGTCATTTTTCTCAAACTCGATCCATGTATTAAAAACGACCCTGTTTATCAGGCGACATGTGCCCTCAGATATTCTCTGTAATATACCCATCTGAGATTATTATTATTACTCACCTATTCTATTTTAAATTGATGCTCACTGAAATCAAGAAAAACACTTCTTTATTGAGAAAGTATGTTAATGAAGTGAATGATTTTCTCAAATTAAAAAAATACCTATATATGTTTGAATTATTATTCAAACAAAAAAATCAATAGGCGCTCGACGATTTCTGAGGTTATTTCAGTAATACACAAAAAAAACATGAAATATCACCTGTGAAGAAGCGGAAAAATTTTTCCTTGTTGTTAATTAAATTAAATGTGAAGATGTGTGTTATTGCTTTATAAAGAATTCTTAGTATGTTAGTGGTTTTGATTAGTAATAATCCATCCATACCCAAAAAACAAGACGTAAAAATACATTAAATGATTAATTGTGTCATTATTATAGGATGACGAACATATTGTTCTGGAATTGGAGAGATTCTTCAGTAGTTGCTCAACGTTTCCTGCAGAGCTGTTCCGAGCACTGCCAAAAAGTACTTTTAGCACTAAGCACACTTATAAAGTGCTCCCGAGTCTGGATCCCTAACACTTTTGTTTCTGAAATGTTCGCGATTATTAAGCACTTCCAGAAAGTAATTGAACTTAGCGAGCACAAGTTCTTTTCAATAGGGTGAGTTTGTTCGGCACATAAGTAATTTTTTGATATACAATTGCTGTAATAAACAATTTGGTCCAAATGAAAAAAGGTAGTTTTAGTATTTTTGGATTAATCACGTCGAATTAAATCCAGAACAGCAATGGAAACAGAATAATTATGTAAAACGCTATGATTTGCCCCGTATGATATAATATTTTTGGATGTCACGTGTGGCACTGAATAAATACTACTCGCCCAATAGTGCACTTCAAATGAAAACTTTATTCATAAAATATCGAAAATTTTGAAGCTATTTCATCGAATCATCGAATTTTGATAAATCATGATATCCGACCCCAAAATCCCCTACATACCAATTTTCATTTAAATCGGATAACAAATAAAAACTCTTCTCTGCCATTTCAGATCCTCCATCTCAAATTCTGACAAAAAAATCATAATTTGCGACCCCGGAAACCTACAGATAGCAATTTTTAATAGATTTGGACCATCAATAATGATATCCGATACCAAAAACTCCCACATACCAATTATAGCTAGAATTGGTCCCTATACACATTAACGCAGCACATCAAATGAAAACTTCTGAAAATATTTCGAAAATAAATAATAGTTTAAAAAAACTAAAATACACGCTTTTATAGAAAACCAAACTAAAAAAATAAAAATAAGAAAAAAATTTATTCTATTTAAAAAAAGCGTGGGGTGCATGGTATTGCCCTGGCTAACAATAACCTGTGATCTGAGACATTTCTTACTTTACTGCCTTAGGTCTGTAATGTACTATATAATTATTGATACCATTCACCCCACGCTTTTTTTTAAATAAAATAATTTTTTTTCTTATTTTCAATTTTTTTAGTCTGGTTTTCTATAAAAGTGTGTTTTTTAGTTTTTTCAAACTATTATTTATTTCCTACTTTTTAGTGTGGTTTATTTATAAAAGCGTGTTTTTTTATTTATTTTTCAAACTATTATTTCAATAATTTTTTTGCAAAAAAAAAATGGAATAATCTTATCAAATCAGGTAATCATAATCTCCGACCCCAAAAACCCCCACATACCAATTTTGAATAGAATCAGACCATATTCACAAAACTCGGCCGCCATTTTTAAGCCGCCATCTTGAATTTTTCAATTTCCACAAAAGAATCATAATATTCGACCCCAAAAACCCCCACATACCAATTTTGAATAGAATCATTTTGGAGCCGCCATTTTGAATTTCCCAATTTTGACATGATCTCCGACCATGAAAACCCTCAGATACCAATTTTGAAGCGAATCGGACCATAATCACAAAACTCGTACGCCGTATTGGAGCCGCCATTTTGTTTTTTTTTCCACACAAAAATTTCTCAATGCACTGTCACCGGAATTATGTACACCTGCCAAATTTCACATCATTCGGATGTCTGGAAGTGGGTCAAAATCGTGCCCAAAGGAGTCGGTTACAAACAAACAAACAAACATACAAGTGAAGGTAATATAAAGCGTGTAAAAACAGTTCCCGGGAAACATTTTCCCGGTCCCCAGAGTTCAGCATATAGAGCTCCGCCAAAATCATAGTAAAATATAATTGAAATTGCTGTCACTTTGACGACTGGTCTGGTCAGAAGGCCCTCCCAGTTACAGAACGTCACTAAGTACAGACTTGGATACAATCGGTCAATTTTAATTGGAAAACAACGGCCGGTCTGTACCAGTTTTAGGACTAGATACATTGTTCCAGCTTCTTGACGGGATTGAGGATATTTAACTTGAGGATCGTTTTCAGTGAGATGTACCTGATTATTTTTTTTTATTTGTGCCCCATTTAACCCATTTAAAGCACGCCTCAGCGTGTTTGAATCGAACTTTAAAAAACGCGCGTTTTCCAAAGTTACCATGGCAACATCAACAAATCGAGAAACGTGAAGTCTAAATGACAATTTTTTTATTATTGATCTGACAGTAGTACCTTGTAACGTCAAATAGAATATTACTAACAACTCGTTCATTCATATGTGATACATCTTGCTCCTCCATCCATTTGATGAACTTTTCATATTCTTTTTTATATATATCACTGGATTTTCACGGTATTAACCGCGATTCTGCCTCACTATTCAAAAAATCGATATTAGAATAATTCATTTTTGAGCTCTGGTGACAACAAATATTGATCTTTGATAACAAATTGCAAATTAATATCTGTTTTTCTCATTTCCATGATAACGAAAAGTATATTGATGTCACATCACGAATTCAACCATTTTGCATTATTAGTTCTTATTTCTATTTTTTGTAGTAATGATACCAGTATATATGAATTCGAAGTGCACCAATGGAAAAAAATAGCGTAAAGTATTGGTGGATAACTGGTCTTAAAAACACATGCTCTATTTCGAGCACTCCGGCTGCGCCGTCGTGCTCGAAAAATCGCGCGTGTTTTAAAGCCCTTTTTATCCACTCATACTTTAATATACTATGAAATCAATAAAATACGTTGCAAAATGTGGACAAAATACGTTGTATCTTATAGGGAGTTCAAGACAAATTCCCGCTTTATGGAATGTGTCTTGTAAAGAGAAGAGAGATCGTAACAAGAAAATGGAGGAAATAGCACGTTTATCAAGAAAATTTTCTACGACTACAGATGGAATAATGTTTTTGCCAACATTGCTATTATTTTTTATAATTAAATATACAGCGAAAACACCAGCAGCTACCAGAATTTCTTTAAACACCATTTTTATTTGACTGAACAACTTCAAATGTGGACAGGCTACGTTTGTGTTTATTAATGTCGGCCAACTCTCCGTAGAAAAAGAAACAGTCGGCTGACAATGTTGAACCGATTGTATCCAAGTCTGTACTTGATTTTTAACCAATAACTGTTCTGAAGATTTCTAAGGGCCAGTTGTGTAGGTTACGTTTATAGTATAGTTTAAACTGGAGTTTAATCTGTAATTCAATCTCAAGCTTAAACCGATGAAAATTAAAAATATTTCTTCCGGTTACAGAATTTGTAGCTAACTTCAAATCACATTGGTCCATCAATATTTTTTCTATTTTGAAGAATAATTGACAGTACTGACGAGGATGACAAGTCAAGTCACAATCAGGACTATTTGTTTGGGTTTCCCAAATTTCTCCGTCCGTGAATTTCCGTTGTTGTTTATGATTATTGTTCATCAAACTTTTCGGGGCAGGAAGTGAAGGAACTATCACTGCTGGTGAAATGCGTAGTGCGGCGTATTTCCATGCAAATGTATGCCAATTTGTCGAATTGATACTTTTACGGATGCTTTCTGAAATCCTGAACCTATTGATGAAGTCCTGGTCTGTCCAAATGACCATGGTGTTTATTTGCAGAAGAAACATTCGCGGTCTTCTTGGGTTTTCCACAATATTTATAATATCTATGTTTTCTTCACCGCCAAATAATAATGATAATTTGAAATCAGAAAATATTGTCAAAGAGAATAACAAATATTTATAGATTACAGAAAAAACATCAGTATTTCAATCGGCGCATGTGTTTAACCGAAGCTTGAAGTTTCACTGGCCCCCCATCCATCAGTTGACAGTTAAACTCTGAATGGCAGTCACAGACACATATACAACGAACTTTATCCATTACACCAAAGTTCAACTGATACTTGAAGTTTAAACTGAACCTATACAAGTGGACCTTAATAGAATATCATCGTGTGTAGGAAGTCTATTCATTGTGTTCCTGCATTCAGAGAAAAATAGGTGAGCACTAAACTTACTTCGCAACACTAAAGTGCTCGGGAACACTTTTTGGGATTAAATATTTCGCTCCTTGTAGCCCTTCATATATATATATATATATATATATATATATATATATATATATATATATATATATATATATATATATATATATATATATATATATACAGGGTGTAACTGAATAAGTGTAAAACATTTAAGGAGGTGATTCCTCATCGAAAAAAGGATAGGATCTTTCATATAAAGAAACTTCATTGGAACCCTTTTAAGATACAAAAAAAGATCCTCGTTAACAATTTTTTCACAAGCACTGAAAAAGTTACAATATTGAAATTAACCTGACGTTTTGTACTACCAAAAGACACTTAGCCAGTAATTTATTTGGTTTACCCCATGGTTGTAAGGGGTGAAAACGCAACCCCTAAAATTTATTTCCAATGTAACTTTTGTCTTATCATTTGTTTACCATTTAAAATTTATTTCCGATAGCCTGTTTCATTCTAAACAAAAATGTCTCTTGGGTTTTGCCCAAAATAAACCAGTAAGCAGCAAAACATTATTTTACGAACAACTACAGAGATACATCGTCATAAATGCGAAAATACGAAACTAATCTATCTAGTAGGTCGCTATTAGCGATAGTGACAATTAAATTGGTATGACGCTGTCAGTTTGGGAATTTTCGAAATTGAATTAATACTAATTGTGTGTTGTTGTTCTGTTCTTAATTTGTTACTTTAATAATTCACTTGTTAATAAAATGGCATACACAAATGAGGAAATGGCTGATATGCATTACGTTTACGGTCTGTCGCAGGGAATGGGTTAGAAGCTTCTAGAAGATATGCTGGAATGTATCCTCAACGGCAGCATCCTTCACATAGAATATTTGCTCGACTTCATCAACGATTACGAGAATATGGTTCATTCGACAAAAGAACGCAGGATTGTGGTCGCCATCGAGAAATACGAACACCACAGCTTGAGGAAGCAGTACTTAATTTGATTGAAGAACAACCTACTACCAGTACTAGAAAGATTGCTTTCCAGCTAAATGTTGATCATATGACGGTATTTCGAATTTTAAAGGAACAACTCTTATACCCTTACCATCTGCAACGAGTACAGGCACTGTTACCGCGAGACTTTCCGAACCGTCTTGAATTTTGCAATTGGATGCTGGAAATGATTAGAAGAAATTGTGACTTTCTGAAGACGATAGAATTCACAGACGAATGTAGTTTTTCTCGGGACAAGATTATTAACTTTCATAATTACCACATATGGGCTGATGAAAACCCTCACGCTATTGTCGAAACTAGCCATCAAGAACAGTTTTCTCTTAACGTGTGGCTCGGAGTTATTGGGGATGATTTAATTGGGCCTCATTTTCTACCTCCTCGATTAAATGGTGAGGCATACGTTCAATTTTTAAGAGAAGTGCATCCAGTACTGCTGGAGGAAGTTCCTTTGGGCGTCAGAAGGGATATGTTTTTTATGCATGATGGGGCTCCCGCCCATTTTAGTCAAGTAGCACGTCAGCATTTAACTGAAACATATGCAAATCAGTGGATAGGTCGAGGAGGACCACATAAATGGCCCGCTCGATCCCCGGATCTCAATCCTCTCGATTTCTCTATTTGGGGCCATTCACAGCATTTGGTATATCGTACTCCTGTTCGCGATGTAGAGGACTTAAGAAACCGCATCATCGATGCGTGCAGGGTAATCAGAGACTCCAGGAATATTTGAGCGAATACGTGGCTCAATGCGCCGACGTCTAGACGCATGCGTAATGTTTGAAGGTAGACATATTAAACATTCACTATGATTTCTACATGTTGTGTGTTTTGTTATTAATAACTTAGTTTTGTTTATTACCCTTTAATCGTTTAATGCAGGTACTAACTACAAAATAACAATAAATCCAGTTCGCATTTATGACGATGTATCTCTGTAGTTGTTCGTAAAATAATGTTTTGCTGCTTACTGGTTTATTTTGGGCAAAAAACCCAGGAGACATTTTTTGTTTAGAATGAAACAGGCTATCGGAAATAAATTTTTAAATGGTAAACAAATAATAAGACAAAAAGTTACATTGGAAATAAATTTTAGGGTTGCGTTTTTCACCCCTTACAACCATGGGGTAAACCAAATGAATTACTGGCTAAGTGTCTTTTTGGTAGTACAAAACGTCAGGTTAATTTCAATATTGTAACTTTTTCAGTGCTTGTGAAAAAAATTGTTATACAAATTTTATGTGCCCCCTTTAAGGGGCTGTATCTTAACAAGGGATGCTCCAATGAAGTTTCTTTTTTTCGATGAGGAATCACCTCCTTAAATGTTTTACACTTATTCAGTTACACCCTGTATATATATATATATACTTAACAAGATTACATTATGAAAGTTTATAAAAGTTGTTTATTTTGTTTATAATTTTTTCAATTTGGCAAAAAATTAAACAAAAAATGTTGTTTTTTTTTGCTTTTGCTGTTTTTGCATCAAACGATGGCATTCAATAACATTCGAAAAAATATAGTAATTCAGTTTATAAATTGTTCATGAACAAATTTATTAGTTCAATTAAAGAAAAAAATTGCCATTTTGTTGTCTGAAGAATCTAATGATTCCAACAAAAAAAATCTTGAAAAATGTATTACTGTTCATAATAGTTTTTTCATATCCATTATCCAAATAATAAGTTGAGATATTTTTTTCTTATGAAATCATAATGAGCAATTCTCAGTAGCATAACAAAAAATAAAGAATAAATTATTTAAAATTTAATTGTTAATTAAGTTAGCAAATTTGAAAAGGGAAACATTCTCAAATGAATATTGATAGAAAGATTTTTCTGTGAATTGAAAAATCCACGATTAAAATGAAGCTATTTTTTGTGAATGTCTAACAGAAAACAACTACTTCCCCGGCTAAAGCCACGCTGGACATTGAACTTCATCTGATAGATATTCTGAAAAGGCCCTAACTCAAAAGAAAAAATCTGAAATTTCAAATTTGCATTTTCATTCAGATAGTTATTTGATTTTCTATTCCAGTCTTAATTAAGAACTCATAAAGATGAATGAGGCAAAGAAGAATGTTTTCCAAAAGAGAGTACTCACCAGAAATCTTTCGTAACATTGACGCAGGAGAGACATCGCTTTCACTAGGTCTTCAATACATTTTTGTCGACGAAAATCTATTTCACGCTTCCACGATCATCAGGAAGACCGGAAGAAATGGAAAACACATTTTCAAGAAGCAATCTCACTTTGAAAAAATGGAAAAAGTTAGAATTATTTCTTTTGGAGAGACACTTTGAAATTAGTGTTTTCTGACATTAAAACCTGTCATGGGGTATGATAGATTGATTTGTTGAAAATATGAACAGGATGTTCATAAAATCAGATGTGGAATCATCTGCGACTGAAAGATGAACCTTAGTCACTATCTTCCATCGTCAAGATAACCTCTTGTGGGGTATTCATGTTGAAAAGGGAAACATTCTCAAATGAATATTGATAGAAAGATTTTTCTGTGAATTGAAAAATCCACGATTAAAATGAAGTTATTTTTTATGAATGTCTAACAGAAAACAACTACTTTCCCGGCTGAAGCCACGCTGGACATTGAACTACATCTGATAGATATTCTGAAAAGGCCCTAACTCAAAAGAAAAAATCTGAAATTTCAAATTTGCATTTTCATTCAGATAGTTATTTGATTTTCTATTCCAGTCTTAATAAGGAACTCATAAAGATGAATGAGGCAAAGAAGAATGTTTTCCAAAAAGAGTACTACCAGAAATCATTCGTAACATTGACGCAGGAGAGACATCGCATTCACTAGGTCTTCAATACATTTTTGTCGACAAAAATCTATTTCACGCTTCCACGATCATCAGGAAGACCGGAAGAAATGGAAAACACATTTTCAAGAAGCAATCTCACTTTGCAAAGATGGAAAAAGTTAGAATTATTTATTTTGGAGAGACACTTTGAAATAAGTGTTTTCTGACATTAAAACCTGTCATGGGGTATGATAGATTGATTTGTTGAAAATATGAACAGGATATTCATAAAATCAGATGTGGAATCATCTGCGACTGAAAGATAAACCTTAGTCACTATCTTCCATCGTCAAGATAACCTCTTGTGGGGTATTCATGTTGAAAAGGGAAACATCTTGACGATGGAAGATAGTGACTAAGGTTTATCTTTCAGTCGCAGATGATTTCACATCTGATTTTATGAACATCCTGTTCATATTTTCAAATCAATTTAGCAAATTTGTTTTAAACAAATTCCAATTTTCATTAAATTTTTTTTCTGAAACTACTAACAATTACATAAAAAGACAAAGTATTAAAAAAAAGTTTTGTATTTTTTATAGATATTTCTAAAATTACGGTGTATAATTTTTTAAAGAAATAGTTGAGAAAACAGATGATGAATGATTTTACGAAAAAAACATGAGGAAGAATACATGAGGAAGTTGAAATTATTTAAATAAATCTGTGTATTTCATGAATAATTAATGTTAATGACTGAACATTTTTTGAATAATCAACATACTATGCTACAAAATCGTCTCAGGTACAAAAGGGCTGACTTCCATAGTTTGAAAGATATAAGCATTGTAAGAAGTAGATAACGGATTTTTTTTATAAACAAAAGCATATAAACAGGAAACCATGACAGATACAGACTTGGTGGAAAGATTATTCAAGAGATCAACTAGTTCTATAAGATCATCTCAAATGTTCAAAAGTTACAGCGGTTTGTTACTTATAGAATCAAGTGGCCGCTGCAACTTTTATATACCATGATTTTAGAAAATCTATAAAAATATTTAAAAAAAAGTTTTCGACACTTTGTTGCATATGGTTGTTTTTGTAATTTTTTCCAAATTTCACGTTCATCGGGCAACTAAAAGTGGGTCAAAGTTAACTTGCAAGATTTGATTACAGACAGGCCACCGGGACAGGTGAAACTAAATAAAAGCAGCTGAAATGTAGAGTAAGATCACATATAATGCACTAGTTGTATAACATGGTGAAGACGTTTCTTATAGTGGTAGCCAAAGACAGAAAAAATATGCGATATAACAAATAAAAACCCAATGGCTCGAACACCCGGAAGAGGTAGATTTCACGAATTATTGCTGACAGAAGGATAACGATCCTACCTGACATATAATTTGATCGTTCTTCACCGAAAAGCTGCTTGTCATCAATATTATTTTCTAGAAAGAGAAAAACTGCTGAGAAAACTGTTGTCAAATACCACATCATTGACATGATTGAACACTCCTTATATGGAAGGAGTATACAGTGCCAGCAATAAGCCCTATGAAAACTATATAATAGGCAGGATATAACGGACCCGACTAACAGACAGAGAAATGAGATCAACACACACTGTTAGATACTAAGTTTCGCGCCACTTTCCATGGATGGTACCCAACAGCATGCCCAATGATTTTCAAGATACCTACTACGAGGTATACACAAAATGGCTGAAAAGATTTACAACAAGATTCTTAGATGTAGACGGTAGACCAAACAATTCAAAGTGTAGAAAAAGAAAAACGTTCACAAAATCATAATCGATTCGAATTCTCTGGAACATTAGATATTCAAATGGAACATTCCTCATTTCCGGAAATGTATAATGAAGAGTTGAATTTTTCCGTCTCTGCCGAATTCCCCCTGAATGGTTTGAATAAAATTAAACCACCATCCTGTCGATACAATCAATTTGAATCGTCGCAAGCTGTTATTAAGAAGAATATTCGATTCCGTTGCCCAATCAAGAACTGGGAAATGAAATTAGCAACCGAAGTTGAGTATACGACGCTCCAGAATGTTTGCTTCATTGGGAGATATTGACCAAACCTGCCGAAATTGGATGGAGATAGAAACGAATCGAACTGTATTATAGAGATAAGGAAATAATGTCTTAAATCACTCGAATCCGATATAAAACTCTCTCATTCGGTAGCGATCATATAGATTATATATGTAAATATATATATATATATATATTGTTATGTTTAGAAGTACGTGTTAGATGTGCAGAGTTAAAATGAAAATTTTAAATTGAAAAGCACAAAATAAAAAAATGTTCATATTTGGTAAGTTATGCTATGTTATTTTACAGTTTTTCTGAGGATCCTACCGTTTTTTCTGAAACCTTATACAATATTAGTCGATACCTATGTTTGAAATAAACATGTTTTCAACATTACAAGCAATTGTCTTAATTAATAAAATTATAGAAATCAAAATTAACTAATATATTTTTGAAAACAAGCAGACAACGAAATGTTGAAGTTAGAACATTCTGTATATGAAATTAGATCTGAACACATTAGCCAATGAGATGCCAGGAAAGATCTTGATGCAAAATTATGAATATTGAAAATATAAAAAGCAGAAAATGTCAAAAATGATTTTTTATATATTATGTATATAGTATGTAAGGTATTTAGAATCGATTCGTGAATAAAAACTGACAGATAAACGAAAATAATGAAAAGTGCAACAAAAAAGTGCGTGTAAATCGAAAATTCGAGAAGAAAACAAAGGATGTGTGGTATCGAGGGAAAGAATCAACAAGCCAGGAGGATTGAGAAAAAATAATTTTGGAAGAACCAACTCAAGAAATTGGAATTTGAAAAATCAATAATATTTTCGTTACAAAACAGTTATTTGCCGATACAACACAAGGAAATACTATAAATGACTATAGCTGATAAAAAAAACCAGATGCAGAACGAATCTTACTTTTTCATTTGAGACATATATCAGTACGAGGCGAAGTCATAGTCGACAAAGGGGCTGCAGTTTTCAGGAACGGGAGAGCGATCTGAGACACCGAATATTTTCGTTTCAAGAAGCCACAGGTACTTTAAACCATAAAAAGTTACTAAACTCAGTGCATTTCAAAATAAACCTTTTTTGAGAACCCTTTCGATAAAACACTTTCATGAATTAGTATATAGACCACATAGCCTACAAACATAGGTTACGATTGACTTTTTATTAAGTATCACATAACTTCATTTTTCATGAATATTTTGCTATGAAACACTAATTTGAGTTGATTATCGCAGAACAGGTAACAGTAAGTCTTCCTGAATAAAGGAAATTATTATATTGATGAATTTCTGCCCTATTTTCAATAATTGAACAAAACAGTCTGCCACTTTCTGAAAACTGACATCAAGAACACTACCAGAGGGCTCCACAGTGGAACTAACTCCTGAGATTCCAAAGGCGTACCGATTGAGTTAGCTGAGGTAGAGAAAGTAAGGTGAAAGGGTCGAATGGAAAAAAGGTAAAATACATAGCCGGACATTTGAAATATTTATATGGGTATTTATTTATCAACATTTCAGGTAAAATTCAAAGATGAACTAGCTAAAAAAGATTTGGAAATAGTAAAAAAAATGGTAGAACAAAAAATCTTTTTTTTTATGAATTGTGATTGTGAAAATAAATAGATAAATATTAAAATATAAAAACAAAACCCAATCACCTCACCAATATGTATATATATATATATATATATATATATATATATATATATATATATATATATATATATATATATATATATATATATATATATATATTATATATCGAGACTGAGAGAAATCTGTTACGAATCCAAAAAAACACACCATCCGTCTACAGCTTGTTTCATGGTTTCCCAATCATCAGGACGGCTTGTAGTCTCTTTCAAATTCGCATCAGATTTCTCGTTGGTTCATAGCCTTAGGCCAATACAAACATGTGAATTGCATCAGATTATCGATAGTGACATCTATAATCTGTGCGGTGAAGCTTAAACCTAATATCGTGGAATTTTAAAATCACGAGATTTCGTACACTTTGACAGGTCACTAACAAATTGTTAGAAAGGCCTACCCACGATATCAATAGTCGTACTTCTCATGCGTTTAACGCAAACATCGATATCGAGACTGAGAGAAATCTGTTACGAATCCAAAAAGACACATCATCCGTCTACAGCCTGTTTCATGGTTTCCCAATCATCAGGACGGCCTGTGGTCTCTTTCAAATTCGCATCAGATTTCTCGTAGGTTCATAGCCTTAGGCCAATACAAACATGTGAATTGCATCAGATTATTGATAGTGACATCTATAATCTGTGCGGTGAAGCTTAAACCTAATACCGTGGAATTTTTAAATCACGAGATTTCGTGCACTTTAACAGGTCACTAACAAATTTGAAAGAGACCACAAGCCGTCCTGATGATTGGGAAACCATGAAACAGGCTGTAGACGGATGGTGTGTCTTTTTGGATTCGTAACAGATTTCTCTCAGTCTCGATATTGATGTTTGCGTTGAACGCATGAGGAGTACGACTATTGATATCGTGGGTAGGCCTTTCTAACAATTTGTTAGTGACCTGTTAAAGTGCACGAAATCTCGTGATTTTAAAATTCCACGATTTTAGGTTTAAGCTTCACCGCACAGATTATAGATGTCACTATCAATAATCTGATGCAATTACATATATTATATATATATATATATATATATATATATATATATTCTATGGATTTGGTGAAGTATATATAATTGAAAAATGAATGTGTGATACATATTATCATGTTTAATATAATAATAATTTTATTGTCATGGGTTTCATCATCAGCAACGTCAGGAGGTATATAATAGCCAAATGAATTTCAATGAAAGTGTGATACATATTACCATGTTTGATATAATAATAATTGTATTGTCATGGATTTCATGCATATATATATATATATATATATATATATATGTTTCTTCGTAGATTTTTATTTTCGCGTTTATAATGTATTTGGATAATTTCTCGAGTTTCTGTCGTCCGCGTTCTTGGTCCTCAAAAGCACATTAGTAGCAAATCCAGAAGATTTTCCCATATAAGTAGTTTACAAAATAGGTGAAATACGAGGAGAAACAAAAATATCGCAGTTGCATTGCCACTCAATGGATCTTGCATTTCAAAATTATCAGAATTCAGAAACACAACGACGTGGAAACTTTTCGTCTGGAGGTTATAACGGTGAAAGAAGCTGGAAATCTATGGTTTGAGAAGGAGTGAGTATGAGTCTTTCGGGGAGAAAATAAATTCACTCAAGAACAAAAAAAATATTTAGAAAACGAGTAATATTTAATTTTGGTGTAAGAATGGAATCCTGAGTTTAGGGGTAAGATTTCCTCAACTGGACATGGATTTCAAAAATAGGAGTCCGATTTTTCTGAGCCCAAAGCACAATTTCTCAGCACTTCGGAAATGAGACTGTCATAAAAAATTTGAGAACAAAGTTTCGGATTATATGAATTCGTGCAACGGTGAAAAGGAGTTTCAGGAACTGTAGATTTTCCAAGATAAGAAAATGAGAACCTATTGCGCCAAAAATATTTTTGTTACAAAAAGACTTGAATCTTTTTTCCTTCACCTACGTTGGTATAATTTTTTTGGGCCCAAGGCCGTTCCCATAGAACGCAGAATGGAGATACTGTATGATGTCTTTCTCACGTGAATGGTGGTGAAGAGCAGTACACATTGAAGTTACTCAAACACTAGCTCTATCATTTCAGCCATGAGGCGTTCTATTTGCCGAAGAGGACAATTCAAAAAGATTTTCACGGATATGGAACTTTGTGGGAGCAGAACGGAAACTAGGAGAAGCCATCGAACATTTGGATCAAAATGGGATTTCCAATAAATTCTCCACAGAAGTTATCAAATGGAAGTTTTTTCCACCCGGAGCTTCACAGTTGAGAGGCCTCTGGAAACGAATGGAGCGTTCTATCAAAGTTAGCCTGGAATCAAGAAGTCCTGAAGAATAAATTTGACTCACCTTGCTGACTGGGGCAGAATACATCGTGAGTTCTTGACCATCAACCCATATTTCAGTTGACACAATAAACCTGAGTTATGGAGAATCTCATAGTGTTCTCAGCAAGAAATAATGGATAATGGCACAAGCACTAGTTGATTCAAACTGGGAGCGATGGATCCGAGAATATAGACCTACTTTCAACGTTCGGAATTGCATGATGCGACTGAAACCCTGTGAGTTGGTGTTACAGTTATTTTGGATGATTAGAAGTCTCTCGAGAGACGTTGAGGATGCTTATCCCGGGGAATTTGAATTCACAAGCTGCAAAAATTAGGACCACGAAAATACACTACACTAGACACGTTAAGTTGTGTATACCACCATTATTGAATTTTTTGTTATTGCATACGTCTTCCAGATTCTGGGGGGTGGGGAATATCGTGTCCAATAACATTATATATGAATTTTTCACTGCTTTTATATCTCTCTTGTTAAGTTGCTAAAGTTTTTGTACAAAATGACTTCGATTTATTTGAAAGTTAATTCACCTATTCATTTAACAAAAATAACAGGAATTTCTATTATAAAGATGAAAGTGAGCAAAATGAAAAAAATATTCATTTCCTCAGTACCTCATACCAACAAAAACATCTTCGAAATAATCGTCACGACCTATCATCCTTTGTCTTCAGTTGTAGTCTCTCTCATCTGACTCCACATTGCGTCGCTTTATTTTTTAATGACTATGTGTTTTTTATTCCTTCTTTGCTCGAAATGTTGAGCCTACGCGACGATATAATTCTCTGGTAACGACTGACAAGAATTTGTAGCCGTGATATCAAAATGAATTGAGTTCTCGGTGATTCATGTTGATCTTCAGTGAGAACGTGACTCGTTTTCCAGAAGAACGATCCATCCTCTAAGTGAACATTGATGGTATTTGGGTTCGAACGTCTGGGAAAACAGAAAGTAATTGGAGAATATAAAAGGCTTATCTTAATTACAATTGTTCAACTGAGTTGTTAATCAGTGCCGGTATTGTTGCAGGGGTCGCGCGCACCAGGAATAGTTTTTCTAGAGGCCCGTCATTGTATAGTGTTGAAAATTAATCAATGTTTGGGACTAGATGAATATTACCCCACAAGAGGTCAACTCGAACGATGGAAGGAGTGCCTTTCAGTCGCAGATGATTCCATATCTGCTTTTATGAACATCCTGTTCATATTTTCAAACAAATGAATATTACCTTATTTGAGTTACTGCGTGGCCGTATAATTGGCACATTCCATTCAAATTTCCAATAAAGAAACCATTCACGGTTGAGAGAAATATAGAATGAGGTTACGTCTGTTTCAGTATCAGTACATAATTCTTTCGAGGGGTCATGGAATCACCCCTTCGAAAATTACTATATCAAAAAAAAGTATGCCAACGATAAATATCAATTCAAATTTTGCAAACTAGTGGAACATAGACCAAATATTTTACCCCACAAAATATAAAAGTCTGAAGGATTGAGATCTCGAGATGTTGCAGAAATGATTTCCCCAGCAACAATAACCGAACAAGAATGTCAATTAAGTATCCACAGTCCTTGAATTGTACGATGGTGCCCTATCCATCTGGTACTATGAACGTGCAGCTCTAGCCATAGGCAAATTATCAATGAATGTTTCCACAACGTTTCGACCTCTTGGTCCATTACCAAGCGAAATACATTCATTCGAAATTGTACTCGATTTTCAACTATATGTGGATTTCCAGAAGCCCAAAAATGTCAATTCTACCTATTGTAAACGCCCTGCTGACAAACCTTTGCCTCATCAGTCCAAATCATGTTTTCTAAGAATCCGGCGTACTCTTATTCATAAAGTAATAAATCATTGCAAAAGTTTAACCCACGGAGAAAGTCACTTGTGTCTAATTTCTGCAGTCTTATGGATGAAAAAGAATGTAGCTTATGACGTAGTAAAATGGTTTGTATTATAGGATATGAAAATCTCAATTCCAAAGATGCCGTTCGTATTTAGGCTTGAAGAATTGCTTGAAAATATCCGAGAAGGGTAATTAAATTATCTTCATTGCTTGTTGGTGGTTCAACTCTCGTGATGGGTTTAGCCACTTTTCAAAAAGTTTTAAAATTATTTCTCAGTCGTGAGAACTATACCCGTGTCATGCATGATAAGTTTGGATATTTGAAATTGAGCTCACGGACAGTTTGCTGAATAATTTTCGACACACTCCATAGATTACAAACAAAGCTAACACAACTTTGCTTGTACTATTTTCCATTTTGGTATCAATTTTATTCAAGAACTATCTGACCCGACAGACGTTTTCCTGTCAAAATTGCTATATTCCCTAAATTTTGTTCCTAAAAACTTTGGTCCTCATAGAATTTCTTTTTTCCTATATTGTTTTGTGTTGTTTCATCTAGGTTATGCCTTCCACTCTGCCCGCTTCCCGTTATCCCTAATACCCGTTTTCCTGTTACCCCGTTACCTAGTTATCCCGTTCCCTCGTTGACCCGCTATCATGTTATCCCGTTATCCCGTTATTCCGTTTTGCCGTTATCCCATTATTAAGTAATCCCGTTCTATAGTTATCCCGTTTTCTCATTATTCCGTTTTCCCGTTCTCCGCTATCCCGTTTTCCGTTATCCCGTTTTACCGTTATCTTATTTTTTCGTTATCCCGTATTCCAGTTTTTCCATTCGTTTTCCTATTCTCTCGAAAAAAATGAGCCAAATCGCTCCAGCCGTTGTCATTATGAAATACAAAAAAAGTTACCCTGACCGGAATTCATTTGGTGACCTTCTGCTTAGTAGGCAACAGTGTAACCACCGAGCTAGTTCCTCGTTTGGTACTAGCTGACTCAATAATGTTTTTCTTCGCCAAATTTCTTATATACCTGAATTTTCCAATTTCCAGGCAACTTTCCTATATTTTTTCTGTATCAACCATCCTCGAACAATGAAAAAAATAACCAGATCGATATTGATTTTTATTATATAGATTAGCAAAAACTTTTTAACAAAAAATTATACCGACGAAATACGGAACTGAAAAGTGAAAAATAAAATATCGGAATCGGGCATCTCAGTAAAAAGTTATGCGTGATCATACATGAAAAATATTATGAAAAAAAATATACGCGTCGACTAGAGAACCTCCTCCTTTTTGGTTTCGTCGGTTAAAAAATAGTTTTCACTTTGACAAAATATCACCTTCCCAATCACAATCTACTTTCTTTTCCATGGCATACTTGAAAAAGCAATGTATCTCTTGGCAAAATGAGGCATTCCTTTATTTTTATTAACCGACGAAACCAAAAAGGAGGAGGTTCTCTAGTCGACGCATATATATTTTTTTTATAATTTTTTTATGTATGATCACACATAACTCTTTTCTGAGACGATTGATTCCGAGAATTATTTTTTCAGTGGATGGGGTGTACTTCGAAATTGGTCCCATTAGAATTTGAAAGATGAAATTCACCCCTAGGGGTAGCAAAATGAAGGATACTTATCACGCACCCTCTGAATTCTGGTCCGTTAACCGATTCTATCAGGCATAACTTTGTACTGGGTTCTTCGATTTGGACGGGGCTTGTGGCTCAGTGGCAACAGCGTTGGTCTTGTGTCGACTGTTTCCACCCGGCTCGGGTTCGAATCCCGCAGCTGGTGAAAAATGTTTTCAAGGTCCCAAGAGTGGTTTCGGATCACACTATAAAAGGTAAGGTCCCCGTGATTTTAACTCGACCAAGTTTTCATTAACTTCTGAGGGTTGTTCAAACAACTAAGAAAGCGGTAAAAAACAATTTTACAATTTACAAAAAACAATTTTTTTCTAATAGATAGGGTATACCTCATATCTGGATTTCGAATGGAATTATCCACCCTTACGGGTAGACGAATAGGTGATAATTGATTTCTCACTTGTGAACTTTGGCACACACACATATGTAGTTGACAATGACAGATCGCTACTGTCATTATTTTTGTTCCACATCCGTCATAATCATTATATTCTATGAGAGGATGGAATGATATACAAAGTAATGAAATAAACTAACCAGAACAACAAATAGTAAAAGTAGATAATCATATTATTCAACTGGTAATAGTTGAAGTAAGGTGGGTAAGTGAGTATTTTGGAAGTAATCAAAAAACAAGTAGGTAGTAATTAGTAGATTTCAGCCATAAAAAATTTAAAAATAGAAACTTTTTGACAGAAAATTAAACCGACGAAATACGGAACTGAAAAGTAAAAAATTAAAATAAACCTTCTTAGTTTTAATAACTAAGCTCCTGAACTAATGTAAGTAACCAATTTTGAGTCGGCTCCAAACGAACAATCAACGAAGATCATTAAATTACCTCAAGAAAATTATCAGAATGTCACCGCGCATCTCGATGCCATCATTTCACGCCTTACCTAATTCATTTGCTTGTTTGTTTGGCGCCGACTCAAAATTAGTTACTTACATTAGTTTAGGAGCTTAGTTATTGAGGCTTAGAAGGTTTATTCTATTTTCAACCAACGAAACCAAAAAGAAGGAGGTTCTCTATTCGACCCGTATATTTTTTTCTACTTCTCAGTTCCGTATTTCGTCGGTTTAATTTTTTGTTAAAAAGTTTTTATCGAATAACTGATAGAGGTTGAAGTTAGGTATAGGGAATGCTTTCAATAACTCCATAAATTTTTTGGATGCGACATTTGAAAATCGTCTGAGCCCATATGCTTCGAAACGGGATAATCGATGGGACATCACGAGTTAGCATAGGCTTTCAGCTTTCTATAATTTGGTTTCCTAATTGTGAACGGATTGCAAGATATATATTTTTTCGTAAACTACTAGCTATATTATTTTTCTTCATAAAAATGTACATAAGTCCAAATTGTAATAGATAATATAACTTAGGTTGCCTGGACTCAGAATGGGAATGCCAGTCAAATGCTGTGAAAAAAAAAGTTTCCATTTAAAATAATAAATTTGATACCGACTTCTGCTTCCTCTGTATAGCTGTAGAACTGGAAATATTCTAGGTAGAACGGACACGATCAAAAACCCCCAATGCACGACCCACATAAATCACCTTGTATACAGTGCGGCTTTTTATAGTCCCCATTGTTAACTTCTGAACGGTTCAACGTGGAAGAATGGGACGGAAAATGTTTTGAATGATATCACCGATACTACTTTTTGAAATAACATATATTGTGATTGCTTGATAAATGGCACGGGGGCATATCTGTTGGACTATTTCATCAAGTGATTTTATTTTGATATATTTATAATTTGTTATTGAAAAACAAATTAAGTTGTTGACATAATAAAAATTACGTTTTTGCGGAAGTCATTTTTCATTTTGCTACTTTTGCCTTTCTATATTGTGTACTCTGTAATAGATTACCCAAAAGGTTATGGGCCCAGAGTACCTTGTTTTACGTTATTGCGGTAAGGTATAAGTAATTGGCGACTTTCAAAAGATAAATCGCACTATATATAGAAGAATTAACAGTGACGTTTTTGAAAATGGCTCAAGTTGAGAATACAAGAATCGTTAAATTTGATGGAACCAACTTCCAGTTATGGAAATCCAGTGTTTCTATCGTATTGGATTGATTCGATGGGAGTAGTCACGGGAGAGAAGCCTATAATATCAGCCACCAATGCCGAAGTGGGAGAAGAAAGACAACTAAGCCATGGTTATATTTCTATCATCCATCGATGAGAATCAATTATCATACTCAGTCAATTGCCAAACTGCTGGAGAAATGTGGAAGAAATTGATTATGGTTTCGTATTCCACAAACACTGTCGGTCTTTCATTAAGTTTGGAATAAACGGAGTATGATCATCATATCTTGAATATTAGTATACATTCATATATTCCTTCACTTTTTCAAGTAAAATGCACATATTTTTATTTTACAAACTGATTTTAACAAATTTATCATTCATCAAGTCGCCTATGGCGTTTTGACTAGTTGTATTATTATTTACTCATGGTTGTCAGTTATTTATAAGTGTTTAGTTCCAAATCGTCCTATCAGTGATAGCACTAGTTTGTGATTTTATAAGGATGGTACCTATATTTTTTGAGAACTCTTGATATGCTTGCTTGACTGATGCCGATATTCTCGGCAATTAGGTTTTGACTTGAATTGGGATTCTCGATTATAGAGGCAATCACCGCAAATTCAGTTTCTTCGTTATCTGTCACAGGTTTCTTTTAAATGGGGTTTTCATACTGAACGCTTTCAGTTCGTCTAAATAGTGTCAACAATCTTTAAATGCTGCTTTATTTTGATGATTTCTATTGGGAAATCTTTCAGCGTAAATTCGTGTTGCCAGAAAACAGTTTTGAAGACATTCTCCGTGTATAAAAATCATATTGCTTCTTTCGTTTTTCGGATAAACTAGCATTTTTAACCGACGAAATCAAAATGGAGGAAGTTCTCTAGACGACGCGTAATTTTTTTTTATGTATGATCACGCATAACTTTCTACAGAGCAGTTCGATTCAGATAATTTTTTTTTATTGGATAGGGTATACTTTGGAAGTTGGTTTTATTTGGATTTGAAAAATGAAGGTCACCCTTGAGAGTAGAAAAATAGGGGATATTTATCGTTCATCCACTGAATTGATTTTTCACCCGTTAACCGATTCTACCACTCATAACTTTGTATTTTTTTTTTCTCAATGGACAGGGTATACTTCAGAGTTGGCTATTTTCGAATTCGAAAAGGAATAATCCACCCCAAAGGCTAGAAAAATAGGCGATTCTGTTGGAACTTGGCACACATATAGGTTGTTCTAATCATACTGCTACATAATGGATACCTGGAATCAATTGAGTAAAAAATTAAACCGACGCAAAAATCAACTGAAAAGAAAAAAAAAACAAACCAACGAAAAAATCAACTGAAAAGCAAAAAATAAAATAATCCTCAGTCTTAAGGATAATTGGGTAACTAATTTTGAGTCGGCGCCAAACAAACTAGCAATTGAATTAGGTAAAGCGTAAAATGATGACAGCAAGATGCACAGCGGCGTTTTGATTACTTCTTCAAAGTAATATGATGATCTTCGATAATTGTTTGTTTGGCGCCGACTCAAAATTCATTAAGACTAAGAAGGTTTTTTTTGCTTTTCAGTTGATTGGTACGTCGGTTTAATTTTTTGTTAAAAAGTTTAAATTGATAAAATAATGATAACAAGATCACATACTACTGCTATCAGTTATGGGACTATTTGGAATTGAACACTTATAAATAACCGACAACCATAAGTAAATAATAATACAATTCGTCAAAACGCCATAAGCTACATGATGAATAATAAATTTATTAAAATCAGTTTGCAAAATGAAAATGTGCATTTTACTTGAAAACGTGAAAAGTCAGCTATTGGAATATATACCAGTATTCGATAGACAATTGAATCTGAGATCTAAATTTGACATAAAATACAGGGTGTTCAAATTAAACAAGTTATTGCCTTTTAAAAATTGTAATTATTTTGCCTTAATTTTTACACACCTTGTATAATTTAGTTGTTCAGTTAGTAGCCTCTAGTATTGATTTGGTTGAAAAAAAGAGTATGGAGGTTGAGAATTCAGGCAGTAAAACTGATACATTTTGACAAAATAAGAGATATTTCAAAAACCATAAGGTTTAGGTGAATTAAACCTCAATGAAACTTATCTTTATTTTATTCTTAAAATCCGAAAATGAAATAATATACAGGGTGTTCCATTTGAAAAACAAACAACTTTGATACGTTTCGTGTTCATGGCACACCCTGTACAACATGTTTTTTTTAACTGTAGCGCTAATAGGTTCCTTTTTTAAAATCAAATGATTTAGCCATAATGCTTCGTGTCGAATAACGTGAATAACGCGAACTATTGAAGAATAGCCCAAATATAAATGTCTAGAAGGGTAAAATCTGGCAATCTTGCGGGCCACAGAAACGGTCCCCCACAACAATGATCGAATTTGCCATTTGCAGTTTTTTATTATGCGGTGGTGCCCTATTCATCTGGTAATATGTCAGCACTAGCTAGTGGCATATCTTCAGAAAATGTTTCTACCACGTATTGAAGGATTTCTGAGTATCTTTCAGTTTCAAATTTTCATCGTACTTAAAATGAGTGTACCTTTTGGAATTAACAAAGAAAACAACGGGAGGTGGTGTACTAATTGCAATTAAAAAAGAAATAAAAATATTGAGAATTGTAACACAAAGTACTTCATTTGAAGCAGCTGTTATTGAATTGAGGATCAGCAACGGTAAGTACATTTTTTGCGCCATATATATACCGTCAGGAAGCGTATGCGATGTGTATGAATCTGCTCTCGAGTTTTCGCAAAACAATTTGATAGATTGTGATATGGATAAGGTATATAATATGGGGGATTTCAACATCAGGGATATCACTGGAATAGATTATAATCGTCATTGTAATAATAATAATAATAACTTGGGGTGTTTTGAAGATTTTGTTGATTTCAATGGATTTCAGTTATATAATGATATACTAAATTATCAAGGAAGAACATTAGATTTAGTCATCAGTTCTGAAAGTAACTCCACTTCTTGTTACGTAAGAAGGGACAATATCCCTTTTGTTATGGAGGATATTTGTCATCCTGCAATAGATATTATAATCAACATAAATACTGATAGATATGAACAAAAGCAAAACCTGGAGGAATTCAAATACAACTACAAAATAGCTGAATTTCATAGACTTTGCGAAATGGTGAGGAACACCGACTGGTCTAATTTAACAACAGAAAAAAAATGTTAATGTGGCAGTATGGTGAATGAAATAAGATTATTGATGAATGTGTACCAAAGTATGATTTGTATAAAAAATTGAAGAACTGCTGAAAGAGAAAGAGAGGTTAAGGAAATTCAGATTTGTATCTGATTATTATGCAGTACAGTTCAAGAATTTGAGAAAAAAGATTAAAGCACTAATAAGATTAGAGGAGAGACTATACATTGAAAAAATTGAAAATGGGTTGGGTACAGACATAAATAATTTTTGGGATTTTGTGAATGACAGGAAAAACAATAATGATAGTATTGGGAACTAAGTATATAAAGGAAAAAAATGTAAGACACTGAAACAGCAGAAGCATTTGCAACGTTTTTTGCCTCTGTTTACTCAAAGACCAAGTCATCGTATCAGTCATGTTATGTCTGTGTGAGTGGTAGTCCTGAAACAAATGATACGCTCAGCATGCAACCAGTCACACAGTCTGAATATGAAGAAGCAGTAAGGAAACTGAAACCTAAGAAGGCAGTTGGAATAGATGGTATTCCACCTTGTATATTAAAAAGTGTAGATGAGTGGTTGGCAACACCACTGCTACATATCTTTAATTCAATCCTAACAACGAATGAATTCTCTAGTTTATGGAAAACAGCTGTAGTTACTCCCATTCTCAAATCTGGTGACAAGATAGACATTGAGAATTTCAAGCCTATATCAATAATGCCGGCACCTTTCAAATTATTAGAACAAATTATATATTCAAGATTATATGGATATGTTGAGAATAGTATAACGCCTCAGCAACATGGATTTGTTACCAAAAGACCTGTTAATACAAATTTATTCAGTTTTTTCTGTATGGGGTATGAAACACTTGAGAATAAATCACAAATCGATGAAATATTTACTGATTTTAAAAAGGCTTTTGACGAAGTTGATCACTGTGTACTATTAACAAAGTTGAACGAGTTTGGACTCTCTGATAGCACACTCAAAATGTTTGGAAGTTATCTTGAAAATAGATTTTTAGTATTCAAACGTAATGGAAATACTTCGGGAAAATATGAAGCTATTTCTGGAGTACCACAGGGTTTCAATTTTGGACCTTTACTCATTGTTATGTTTATCAATGATTTGCCCTCAGGTCTCAAGTTCTCGAGCTGTTTATTTTTTGCAGATGATCTCAAAAAAAAAGAAACTATCAGAGATAGTGTTATGTTGCAGAATGACTCACAACATGTTTGCGAGTGGAGTTGTGAAAATAAACTATTATTCAATCTAAAAAATGCAGTGTTATGAGAGCCGATAATATTTGATTACATGATGCAAGGAGAGGGGTTGCAGAGCGTTAGGGAAATGAGAGACCTGGGTATTACATATGATGATAGACTATCCTTTTCAAACCATGTTAAAAATATAATTAAATCAGCAAACCATATGTTACGCTCCATAGTAAGACACTCATCAAATTTTCCAATAAAGAAGCTTAAAGATTTTGTACTACACTCTAGTCAGATCGAAACTTGAATTCGGATCAGAAATTTGGTTAGGAGAATATCAAATTACACTTTTCGAAGTATAAAGATTCAAAACAAATTCTTGAGATTCCTGTACCACAAAAAATATCGTATCTATCCTGACTGCAGAATAGTTAGAACAATGCAATTGAGAAATGAGTTTAGAATATTGCCTCTGGACAATATAAGAAACCAAAATATATTAATATTTCTATACAAAATACTGAATCATAAAGTCAACTCTTGTGAACTCCTTTCACGGATCAGATTCAATGTACCTGCAAGAAGAATGAGAAATTCTCTAATGTTCAATATATCCCTGGTTTGTACTACTGCAAGGTCCCCGCTTATAATCATGTTGCGACTAGCCAATACATTCAACTTATTGATGGATATAGAATGGACAGTTTCATTGAATGCTTTCAAAGAGATCGTTAAACTGTATATCAGAAACTTCAATCAATCTCATGTATTACTCTGTAAGCCATACAATTCGCATGTAAATTCATATTTCAAATATTTTTATTCATGTAATAAGGCCATGGAGGACTGTTTGCTTAATAAATTAATATATAAATTACCAAACATAACACATTTATTCGTAATTGTACTTGATTTTCAACTTCGAGCAGCATATCTGGATTTTCAGAAGCCCAATCAATTCAATCCAAATTATATTTCACAAGAATCCGGCGTGCTCTTGTATTTTGAGTAATAAACCCCCGCTAGAGTTCATCCAACGTGAAAAATCACGTGGGTGTAATTTTCGCAGACTCATGACGGAATGGAATGGTTTGTATTGCAGAATATGAAAATTGCAAAGAGGCTTGAGGATATGCGAATTGCGGCCAGAGGATATGCTTGAAAATATACAAGAATGGTTGTTAGTGGTATGAGTATTGTAATGGGTCTGGCCACTTTCCAAAAAAATATTTCTCAATAGTGAGATCTTTCCCGTGTCATGCGTGATAAATTTAATATTTCAAATTGAACTCATGGACAGTTCCCTGAATGATTTTTCGACGTTCGCCATGGATCACAAGCAAACCGAACACAACTTTGTTTGGATAATTTTCCATATTCGAATGAATTGTATTGAAGAATTAGTACAACTCGTTTTACTCCGACAGGATATCACTTCTCCAATTACAATTGACTTTTGTCATCCTGAAATTTATTTTTTCCGAATGATGTGGAGAAAATGAGTAGATACTATTTGAAAAAAAAAAGTTTTTAACAATCCTTGAATATGACATTTGAAAATCGCCTGCGCCCATATCAGGAGCCTGAAGTTTCAGCTAACTCCTCCACAAATTGGGTTTAGAAATATTGAATTTGGCATTATTCTGCATATTTTCACGGTTCCTTTCGTTAGTTGTTTCATAATATGAGTCACACAAATTTATATACGTTGTAAACTCACACAAAGAAACTCGCACCCCCACTAGGAAAATCACCCGTACACATGATAATTTCCTTCAACACGCAAGATTCTATCAAACCAAGAATTACAGGGATTATATGGGAAAAAGGAAACCATTTTAAAATACACTGCGTCACATTCCACACGCAATATTTCACAAATGTTTTCAACCGAAATCAGTGATATGGAATTGAATTTAGTACACTCGTTGATTCCCCACTTTGAAAGCTGATCGAATCATATCTAGAATGATTTGCACAGGCATACTCAATCTCCCTCTATATTGAATTGAAATTGTATATTAAACTGACCTCGTAAATCGAGTCGCTGCGCGATACTTGAACGTCGGAATTGAAAAAAAAACTGTTTCCGGACTAAACATATTTAGAATTTTATTTCTTCTTCTTTCAACAACGTTATTCAAAGAAAATGGGTACCATTTGAAAAAATGCAAATATGCATTTCATCTCATTTACCCGAATCAAACTTCATTAGTGTAATGTACCACTCAGGAATATTTTTCAAAATTATGATTAGATGATATAATGTATTATCAGACCATATTATCTTGTTTCCATATCCTTTCCCGATGTGTGAGAATGTAGACCCTAAATGAATATAATCCAATTGTTGATTCTGTTGATGAAAACTTGAAGGAGTTGAGATCACGGGGGCCTTACCTTTTATAGTGGGATCCGAAACCACTTTTGGGGCTTCGAAAAATGTTTCACCGGCTGTGCTGGGATTCGAACCCGCATCGTCGGGTGGAAACAGTGGGTACAACACTAACGCTTGTACCACTGAGCCACTAGCCCACAAAATTACGTTACACAAAAATCACGTCACTTCTAACAAAAACTTTCAAATTCATTTGCTTACTACTAATTTTTTATTCTCGTTTCATAGGAAAGAAAAACTTTTCAACAGAAAATTTAACCGACGAAAAAAGAAACTTAAAAGCGACAAATGAAATAAACTTTTCTTGTAATAATAACTAATCTTTCCAACCAATGTAACTAATTTTGTGCAACGGCGTTCTGATCATTTCTTTGAAGTAATTTAACCCTTCCGGTCATGGCGTCCTCATATGAGGACATACAATATCATGGTTCATATATCAAAATTCCATTGTTCATTACAGTTTGTCAACGTTGTCCTCATACACGTGTAGTTTGTATTTTACATACAAAGCGATATCTGTTTCCGAATTGTTGAATCATTGCATGAGCTTCATATGCGTATCCACAGGGACCGCTACTTGAATAAGTTGATATTCTATCTGGGATCCACCGAGTTCATTTATGTTGTTGTCGATTTGTGGTCTCAGTTAGAAAAGTGCATATTTGAGTATGGAAACCAACAAAATTATTTAAATGGTATCTGAGTATCTGTCAGGTTGTGGTCTTCCTCATTTGAGGACATTGTGCTTTGAAGATAGTGAATGCTTGTGATATGCAATTCAAATAAATACCCACGTAAATATAAGGTTAGGTATTTGAACTTTTACAAATTGCGTTTTTATATTCTGTAGTGGCTAATGATCGATTTTTGTTAGAAATATCAATCGGAAAGGTAAATAGTGTACTTACTGGTGGTTGCCGACTATCCTATGTTTTCTATAGGATATACATATTTTTGGATATCGCTTGTAAATATATAGAGAGGACTACGCCTACAACAAATGGAAAATAGTTTTCGGCAAGATTTCTTTGCCGTTTTGATATATTGTACACATCTTATCAAATTGTCAGATTTCAATAGTTTTTTTGTATGTTGGAAAAAAATTAACAGACAATCAAATAGTGGGCTTATGATGTGAAAGCCATTTCCCATTTGTTTGGCGTGTAGTCTTTCCAAGCATGTCCTGAATATATTTTTAAACCATGGAGATTCAGCTATTCCCCGAGATAGAAAAAGGCCACTCACAGAAGAGGAACTTCTAGATTTGGCTAGTCGTTCATCCGACATAGAGGATCTCTCAGATGACTCAGATCGTGAACTTGGAGAAGAACAACAGGGTGCTGTAACAGGTGATGTTTCATATTTTATATGAGTTTATCTTTTGAAAAAATGTTTTTATTCTATTCCTGTGCAGTGGCCTTTCATTATAGTTCCGATGAAGATATTGAATCTGAATCCTGAAATGATAAACGATGACGATCGAGAACGATTTAATATTTCTGGAAATTTAACAGCAAAGAAAGATATAGGCTAGAGGGAAGGATAACTAATGTACATTACTCCTTCTATTCAATGGTACAAGTTCAACCGCCAATCAGAAGATGACCTAGAAAGCCCTTATAAATTTTTTACAAGTTACTCCACTGACGATCTGTTTCAGAAATTGGTGGAATTGGGTAGGAAAGCGGATGTTGAATGCAAGCTTACGAGCAGTCAAAATATGAGACGCTGAGCAGTTCGCAATGGTCCGTTTGAACGGTATCTCTCCATTGATATTTGGCGTTGGCTGAACGCTTCCTGTTCAATGTGGTTTTCATCCCCCACCCTTCCTCCAACCTATCCTGCGCGACTGTTAGTGTGGGGAGGTCAAGATTGCATAGCGACCCAACTGACAGCTTCTCTCTTTCTTTCGGCCAACTATAGACTCAAGTCGCGATCTTTTCTGTTCTGCGCGACGGTAGGTGTGGTGAGTCCAAGAAAGCCTTGCGAGCCGAATGACAGATTTCCTCTTCATTTCGAGTAACTATAAACTCAAAATACAGATTTACACGCACGGCCCACCTTTGGAGTGCCTCCTTATTAGAAGATATGCTCACCGGTTCTAGTAATGATAGGTCCATAGGTAAGGGGTGCTTTTTTTCTCTTCGGATACTGGTCTCGTCGCCAGCTGAGTCTGAGCCTCTTGGTCTTTTTGTGCCTTCCGGTTTCGTTTTGATAATAATAATAATCTTCATTCAGTACAGTTGGAATGGTATACTGAAATGGCGAAGTTCATCTCTTGCTGGGCGCAAGGTGATGGTCTTCCACTCAGCCAAAGGTACAGCACCCACTCCGTAACCCTAGTCCTCTGTATCAGCCTGTTCAGGTTCTTCACCGGTTGGCCACTCTATTCTTCGGGGGTTAGCCTTGGCTGTCTGAATATTGCTTCTCTTTTGCGGTCTAGTGCCTGGTATTCTGACAATATACAATTTTGTGCAGGTGCCTCCTCTTATTGGGCTGTTGGACCTCGTCGTTGGTTGGGGAGCCGAGTAGTCGGCCCTCCTTGAGCCTGACGGGACTGGGGAGGAAAGATGGGGGGGGGGGAGGTGAAACCAAGGACAGCTCAACATGGCTCAATGCAAGGTAAAATGCGACCCGTGCCGAGGTATGGATGGTATCTGTGCTCATCAGATACCATGAACGAAGCCTCCGGGACACCAGGCAAAATCCCAGAGTCATCAGCCTCAGCCCTGCACAGGGGATACAACCGGGCCGATTTACCCATGATTGTGGGATTTTCATGGAAAGGGACACAAAAAAATTATCTAGGAGGGATAGAGCTGGTGAGGATCCAGACTCATCAACAAGCACCTCAACGGGGATGCAAGGAACCGACAATAGAGTTATAGACGGAGTTAAGGACCTCCAACTGCAAAGGAGACCCCCTGAGATGTCTGGCGCCCAGTGGAGGAAAATTTTCGGGGCGGAGAAAATCGCTGCAGGAACGTGGACAATAAAAGGGCCACGGGGAAAAGAAAGCAGCAGACCGCAAGTCGAAGAAACCGAGGGTAGAAAAAGAATTTGGGACAAATCCAAAACACCGAGCAAAACAGCCGAAAAACCCAGGAAGGCGACCAAATCTTTTGAGACATACAGTGAGGTCACCAAGAAACTCAGGATGGTGGTGATTGGAAGACGTCATCGTGGGATATACCTTGATCCAAGAGATGGACGGAGCACCTTCGGGGAGTCAAAATTCGATCAAGTTTATCGAAACAAGATTCAGTGGAAGGGTACTTTGAGCAACCTGCGCGAAACAAAAAAACAAGAGTATGGTTCCGGGAAAAGATGAAAGGGATGGGTGCTGACATCACAGTTGTGATCAGTGGATGAGAGCGCGCACACGATTAGAGAAGCAAAACCGAGAAGAGGCGCAGTTTCTTGGAATTCACATCATGATGGGTAATTTGAGTTGTCCTAGATTTAAATGCTACTGGGACCCAAAGTTTCGAGTTTCTCAAATAGCAGACACCATGCCATTCAATCGTTTGCTAAAATTGGGATCAAATATTCACTGGGTTAACGTTACAGGCCAACCCGACGGAAATGATAGATCTTGGAAAGTGAGGCCATTATACAATTCCATAAGAGAACGACTGCTATGTTTACCAATAGAAGAAAGCCACAGTGTCGATGAGCAAATGGTGCCTTTCAAAGGAACATTGGATGTAAAAAAGTACGGGGAGGGAAAACCGAATCCATGGGGAATCAAAGTATCCACGATATGTGGGACAAGTGGACAAATGTATGAATTTATAATATATCGAGGGTTGACAACGGAACTGGATCCAAGAAAGTTGAAAACCTTTGGTCAGGTTGCATCAGTGGTGATGTAGTTAGCAGATAGAATCAATCAAAATAATGTTTTTCTCATTTTTGATAACTATTTTTCAAACTACAATCTTCTGGAGTGGTTGAAAAATAAAAATATATACGCAATATGCCCTGTTCGCCAAAATCGTTTCAGCAATCCGCCATTTTTTGCGACAAAGATATGAAGAAGGTTGGTAGTGGTTCTTGTGAGCAGCTGATAAGTGAGGCTGGAGAAGTCGTACTGACAAAGTGCTATGAGAATAAGCCAGTAGTACTTGCGTGAGCTTTTTTGAGATTAGGAGAGAGATATTTCTGCAAGGAAGGGGATAAGAGTGGCCAGAAGTTGTGCGAGTGTATAATGACCACATGGGAAGAGTCGACAAAATCGATTTTATATCGCACTTTCATCAGATCGAAAAAGTCGACATTGCGTATGTTTACCCATGCAATCATTTTAGCTTGTGTAAATCCCTGTATAGAGTATAAAAAAGCACTTCAACTGGGCGTTCCTAAAAATAACATTTTCGACTTGATACACTTCCGAGCAAATGACAAGCCAGCAATTAGGAAAAGGGGTCGACCAAGGGAGAGTCCAGTGTCATTGCCAGGTCCTTCAAAAAGAGCAGGAGTAGAAGTTCGTCCACCAGCATATGTGCGTTCGGACAATGTTGGACACCTTCCTTCACTCAGTGACAGAAAGTCATCCGATAGATGTAAGAAACGCAGTTGTAAAATGAAGACAACATTTTTGTGTGGTAAATGCAATATTCAGTTGTGTCGTGATAGAAACAAAAACTATTTTTTCGATTATCATTCATCAAGAAACCAGTAACTTTGTTCTTTTTTGTCTCAATATGTTACAGTTTCCCAGAAAAATTTTCATTTTGATAAAATAAACTTGAACGATTCCTGCAATCGAATCTGTCTGATTATAATGTCTAAATTTGGGGACATGTGAAAAACCCCTTCTGGGGGGTCCTTGGAGGAAATCGTGAATACCTGGAAAATCATGATTTGCATCAAACATTAGCTTCCACAAGACGCCAATTTTTTATCTGAAACAAAAAAAATCCGTGACTGAAAGGGTTAATGATCCTCGTTCGATTGTTTGCTTGGCTCCGGCTCAAAATTAGTTACTTACATCAGTTTAGGAGCTCAGTTATTGGGACTAGAGATTATTTTTCAAAATGTTATTTCTTGATTTTTTGTGGATGAAGTATACTAATTAATATCTACTCAATCAACTCCTAGTCTTTAACTCCAAGAACTACATATGTTCCATTGGTTCACAGGGGAAAAATCAATCATACTCTCAAGAGTATTTTTTCCAATCCAAATGTAAATGTTACAAATGTAACCTATTCAATAAGAAATGGATCTTTCAAATTGGATAACCCAGTACAAAGTTCTGCGTGGTAGAATCGAATGGGTTAACAATCAATCCTCCATTTGCCTATCTTCAGGGGTGGCGTTTATTTTTTCAAATCTAAATGAAATCAACTTCGAGGTATACCCTATGGAATAAAAAGGAATCATCGGGCTCTGCTACTCTGAAAATTATGATAAAAAGTATATACGCGTTGACTAGAGAACCTCCCCCTTTTTCCGTCAGATGATTCAATAAGTAATATAAATAGGGATCACAGGAATTATATCAATAATACAGAAATAAGACCCAAACGTGTTCTGGTTCTATCAAACTCCAAGTTTAGTTGATGAAATAATTCCAGATAACACCTTCGAGATGAGTTTTATATCAGAAAATCAAAGAGAAGGGGTACTACATGGATTTGATATTGTTACAATTCTCAGGTTTCACCTTTCTCGTTATTATACAATTTCCCCTGGAACCTCTTTTCAGAGCTTTCAGTCCATCTTGTTTCTCATTGGCAGGTTTCCCACCTATTTGGGCCCCAGGAAAGTGAACCATAAGGAGATCTTCCATTGTTTCTTCTACTGTCGTTATGTACCCTTCCCGTTCATTTTTGAGGAAGTGTATCATGTGAAGCCTATCACTGGAGTGTATTCTTTGGAGTCCGGTGCAATCTTGAATACTTTCTCTTCCGTTGCAGTACCCACTCCAAGAGTCTCACTTTGTTCAATGGACTTTCATAACTGGTGCAGTTTTCTTTGCAAGGCTCAATTTTTCCACCAGGCTATGTTCCTTATGATAATGGACATCTGTTATTGAAAGATGACTGTGTCAATGAATTGCTCCACTGCTAGCTCTAGATCTTCGTCTGAAATCAGTTTGTTTGATTTGTTTGAAAATATGAACAGGATGTTCATAAAATCAGAGAGTTTTGTTCTAGATCGGCCTTGTATGCTTCCAATTTTTTTTTTTTTTTGTATTCCGATAAATTTCTGTGTTGATGAAATTGAAATTGTAACCTATAATTTCCTGCGGTGTAATTATGCTAAGTATCCGAATTAGCAAAGAAAACGATAAATCCCTCGTTTCCACCAAATCACCGATTCGCCTATTTTTTCCAACACCAAACTCTGTTTTTCTTCCATTCAAAAACACATATGCAGAAAATCGAACAACCCACTCAAACATGATCTGCGAAATGTCAGCGAAGCGTCACTATCACATTTGCCAAGGATCGATAAAGAAGATCGAGGTTTCCGATTTTAGCAGTGACTCGCACCACCGTAAAAGTGAACGGAAAAAGGATTTGAAATTGATTCAATTTTTATGTATAAGGAGGTAATAGAAGAGTCGTTACAAAGGGCAAATACTGCCGTGCTGAAACTTCATTTGAGTGATATTTATTCCTCCCATATTGTTGTTATTTGCAGAGTACCCTGGAGAGTACTCTTCCAGACCTTCAGTAAGCTTGGAATTGCATCATCGGCCAAGATAGCCAGCAGTTGTCCTCCTCTCCTCTCATCTCATCTCCTCTCCTCTCGAAGTTTCGAGTCCAATCCTGAGGCCTCAGATTTGGATTTTTGATCTGCAGTCTCTGACTGCATGTCGATGGTCCTTTACTTTCTGAACCAAGAACGAAGACTTGCAATTCAGCACCTTTTCAGAGCTGCCCTTGTGAGGTCATTGCCCCCTGTGCCATTTGCACAAATCATCTATAGAACACCTGCGATCTTTCGAACTGCGTTATTGCACTCCCGCTCTCTGTTTGGGTGTGCTTGTTTCTGGTTCAATATTATTTCCGGATGGCGTGTGTCAATCACCGTCAGCCAGATTTCTCTTGCCACATTGCTGTACGTATCAAATGCTATCCTTTCGTCTTTTGAGATTGGTGGGTTGTGAAGGGTCTAGAAGTGGATTTTTTCCGTCTGAAGTTCCTGTCGCCTCTTCGTTTTTGTTTTTTGCCTTGCAAGTTTTCCGGCCATCCATATGGCAGCTGCCATTTTTTCTGTCCTCACTAGCTTCAACCGCTATTTATATTTTTCATTATTCCCTGGAAGTAAACAAGAACATTACCACTTCACTAAACTGGGTTTACAGAACCACGACACGTGTTTCGCTATACAATAGCTTCAAGTGAAGAGTGGCAGAAATCATTCAGTGGAGTGAGTGTGTTTTTGTTTATTTTGATATAGATTTTCAACAAGCATCGGCCGCATAAACTCAAAAAAAATCGTGTGCGGTTGGGAGACCCCCGTCAGGAACGAAGTTCCTTGCGCTTTTCCTTCAATTCCGAATGTAATTTGATATATGGAGATCTATCATCACGTAAATAAAAAGCCCTATGCTCTCTCCATGCGACTTCCTCTTTATCTCTCTCTCTCTCGCTCTATAATCTGTATATTTCAATTTTTTCATTTTCTATAATTCTTTCAATGCAAATGATGTAAAGTAAGGAATCAAATCGAAAAGTTTCATTTGATATCCTATTTATTGCAAATTAGATACAGAATAGTGAATTATAAATAATATATGTTATATCGAATATTTTGCCATCAATCGCATGTAACCACCATTTTGTGTTTTTTTTTTCTCAATATTCTTCCGTTTGAAAGTTGACGTTTTCTAATCCATCTCATTCGATTGTCATTAAACCATGCAATACTATACCTATATAACATTTTTCCAAACTCCTCCGCCACAGTAAAAGGTATCCTATTCCTGATAATACTATTCGTTATATTATATCGAATTGACGTACAACATATTCAATGTAAACCATTATCCAACTTCGGCATACGAAAAACGTTATGTCCAAAAAAATATATAATCATCCTAACAAATGTAATATAGAAATATAAAAGAAACAAAAATATCTTCCACGTATTTCCACTCAACTATAATATACGACTTGTATTCGCATAGATATCCTACCGCTCATGTATCATTGCAAATTTCTCGCAAGCAAAACAGTAACTCGAATGGTTTCGTATACCTTCGGAATCTTATGAGCAAGGGCTAGACGCTTGTCAACCAGACTCGTATATAATAGAAAGAGACATCAAGAACGATTTACCAACAATCAAGTTGGCTCAACCCTCTAGCGGTTATACTCTTCCCGGGAATGACCAGCTTCCTACCTCTCGGCATATACTGGCACGTCCTGAGGAGTAACCGAAATTGGGATACGCCCAATCAACGCGCTGGGTGATCCCAGCTACCGTTATAGCTCAGCCACGGTGGGGCCGCCTGATAAAACAGGCTACTGGCTATGGGATGTCAGTGCCCAAGCGGGTTAATGCGCCGCACCCCGCCGAGTCAGGCAGGGAATGGTTGGTTGGTTGATTGAAAGCTGACGAGCCAGAGACAGGGTTGGCACTTAGCTTACCTTGACACTGCGACCAGCTGGGGTCTATTGTATCACTCTGTCGTCAGTGGTTCCTCATTCGAACAGGTTTGTGCCTTTAATTAGGTTTAGAAGCCTGTTGATAAGGTTCTTCGGTTTCATGCCTGCTTCCTTCAACTGTCTTTGAACCGTCTGTATACCAGACTATGTCCGCAGTTGATTGTGATTCTATACTCGGGGCCCATCCAGATCCATCAATTCGTGTTTTGAATGGATTTTCGAATGAGTATAGGGGTTGCATGTAGTCTAAAATCATTTCGAGTTCTTCGATGTTGATTACATGAGTGATTCTGGTATGTCCAGTCGTTCGGATTCTTTAGTTTTTCGTTTGTTTCAGTCTGTATGCACTCATCCTGGCCTATCCAATGACATGTTAGTCAAGGGGTTCGAGGTTTAGGATGATTTCCATTGCAGCTGTTGGAGTTCTATTCATTTCACCCGTGATACAGAGACAGGCAAGCCTCTGGATTTACCTAAGGTTGGTTTTTGCCTGTCTTCGATTTGTTTTTGGCCACCATAAGAGTGAACCATAAGTTATTCTTGGTCTCATTACCGCTGTATAAAGCTAGTGCATGGCTTTCGGTTTGAGTCCCCAGGTTTTTCCAAAAGCTCTCCTGCAAATCATGAAGGTTATCTTGCTTTTATTGGTTACATGTTGAAGATGCGGGTTCCAGGTTAGTTTCTTGTCAAGAATCAGCCCTAGATATTTCACCTGCTCTACTACTTGTAATGTTCCACCGAATAGTCTGGGAGGTATGAGATCCCCCATGTTTCTTCTCCGGGTGAGGGGAATTAATGTTGTTTTGTTCGGATTTGCCCTTAGGCTCTTTCTGGTACACCATTCCTCTACTGTCCTCAGTGCATTTTGCATATGCTCGTCTGACCGTGGCCTCTGATGACCTTTGTGCCTTTTAATAATGATAATAATTTTTATTTTACCAAAGGTGTATACAATTTACATAAATAATGTATAAATGAGTTGTAAGGTAAAAAAAAGCCGATTTTATCATACCAGTCGCTCAGTCTGACAGTACCCACTTCTTTATTGAGTGTGCTCTGTATGGTTTTGATTCGGCGATTTGTTGCTCAGAAATAAAAAGTTTCCTGCGATCCAGAGTTTCACAGTTGCATAGTATGTGTATGGTTCCTTGTAGCATAGGCTGCTGGTTGAGTTGCCGTTTTATAGGCAGATGAGGTTCCATGAGACCCGTAAAAATTTTCGTTTGCCACTTTTTTGAACTCAATTCAGTGTGGTGCGGATATGCGGAACTCATTCTCAAATGGAACAATATTCACACCGATATCCTAAAGCCAGTGGGTCATTTCAAGATTTTCACTTGTACTGTTGAAGACATCGATATACTTCTATTAATTCAGTGGATTAATAATATATTAGTACGGTATTCCATTTATCATTTCTATGAATCGATTCTCCGTTAATCCACCTACTATTTGCATTTCTTGATGAAAATGTCAGCAAATTGTTTCATAGAAAAATGTATGTTCTTTATCGGGTACCAGTAGTAAATAAGTTTTGTAAAACATGATTATCAAAATATATCCAAAAAATCTCCATATGGGTTTTCTCGAAGAATGTCTATCTGATGAAGTTTGGAGTGAAGGTATTTTATATTCTAACCGAATTATTAAAACTATTCTATTGAAATGCTCCAACTTATAGGTAGTATTTCTATGAAATCTATTGCGAACGTCACGATTTTCAAAAATAAAACAATAGCGCGGCTAGTGGGAAAGGAAGATTTCAGAATGTATTTATTGATTCTGAAATTGCCACCAATCGCTAACGAATCATGTGTCAGAAAAAATGGAAAATTCTCATTGGGAACAAAAACAGCATATCCATTTTTGTATAAGCCTTGAACTCTCCAATAAAAAGTTGAGAAACGATTAAAATCTCCCCAAATGCTTCATGATATTTCTATGTGATCTGACTAAAATCAAAAGAAATAAGTATAATCAGAACATAAGGATATTGACAGTACTTACTTGGGTTTCAATCTCAATATAATCTCGAAAAACATTAACTAATATTTATTAGCTCCATAACGTTTTTCTATCCGAACTATCGACTCGATTTTTTTCTTAACGAAAGATCCGACAATGGGACACATTCTAAAAATATTTCTATTCATATACAGGATGTCCCAAAATAAGATACCCAACTAAGTTCTGTTTTCAAATTAAAATTAAATTTTTTGATTCGCCACTAAATTGTCGACATAACTCGGGTGCGTTTCTCAAACTTATCTGCCATAGTTTTTGACTTATGTCAATGTATGTGTCAAAATAGCGTCGTGCATAGACCCACAGAAAAATTCATGACCTCAGAACCATTCAAGATAACTCCACCACATTCCAGTCGATTCCTTAGACCTTATCAGCACATATTTTGAGATTAGGCGTAATGGAAGTCGATGTTCCATCGCCTACTACGATTTTTTTAATATGACAAATAACAAATGGCAATAATTCAACTTTTTCAATTTCATTATTGGTTTGGAGAATTTGCAAGGTATTTTGCAAAATAAGAAATGTTGATAATTTTTCGAAAAAAATTAAGTAGACCGCTGTTGTAAAATTCGGCACGTCCATACAATTCTTGAAAGACTATTTTCAAACTAAATGTAATTGTGATAGAAGCAGGAGTACATCACAAAGAAAACACATTCTAGTGATATTTACAAGAACATGAAAGGATGATTAACAGGAGACAATGTGAAAATTTTGATAAAAGGCTATTTTGAATGCTTCAATAGGTCACCATCATTTTCCAAACAAGCTGCTTCTAGTAAATTTGCCCGCGAACTCTCGCAAGCATTGTTCCATCAGTTGAATGGAAGGCTTTCGTGATTCTATTTTTCGTTATATCTGCAGATGTTGGACGATCCCAGAAAACCTTTGTTACAAAATAAGTGCGAAAGTTCATAGGGGGTGATTCCTTGTAGAAAATTCAAGAGGGCTTTTCATGTGAACAAAAGCTCTTAGGCCTTTCCTTAAAAAATTACATGCTTCCAAAAATTGAAAAAAAAAATAGCAATTCTTGAAATTGCCGAAGAGTTGAAGAAATGGCATTCCATGGGCATGTTCTACCAATAAAAAGGCTACCTATAAATCTTTTTTTATTTTGTTGTGATCTTTCAAAGGAGTGAAACATGACCCCTATTCCAATTTTTTACCAGAACTTTTTAACGAAACAAAATTTTTCATTTAAAAATATGTGTTGAAAAAAACGAAGATTCATTGCGAAACTTTTTCAACTCCTGTGTTGTGTCCGTTAAAACAATAGTTTCCTAACAGAATATTAAATACAACATTATTCATGAACAGATCTTCTATGAATGGAATCGAAGAAATCTAGTAGGTAGCTGTCACGTTTTGTTTGCACAACTTGTGACTTCAATCGTACTAGTCAGTAGCTCATTCGGTTTAAGTTTCAGGTTGAGTTCTGAAGGTAGATCTGGGTGGAAGAGCAGTCTCTAATCACCCGAAATGAATGTCTTATTTGAGTAATTAACTTCAATAGTGGATAATAAACGTTTTAATATTATTATTAATCAACATGTGACTCCAATACTCACATGAATCAAATTTCTTCCCAAGAGCACCAGCTTTCAATTTCACTTCGGAACAAGTGGATTATCAATTCTTCCAGGTATTTGTCTGGGAATTAACTAAAAGCTGTGAAAACAAAAATTCTTGAAAGCTCAGAATTCTGTGTCAAAGAATTCTTGTAAATCAATTGTTACATCACTGGTAACCAATCAATCAAAATATATGGTAATATCACTTACTGAAATATAAAACCATTGTCAGGATTATAAGAGAATCAAGAATTGTTTGAAGATAGGCGTGTCGGCTATCTGCTCATCATCACAACAAATAGTGACGGCCTTATTAGTATACATTGAGCACCATATGTAACGGATAAATTCATTTGCTACGTTATTAGCCATTTTCAAGAGAAAGCCTGAAACAAGTCGATTTATGTTTTTGAAAGGACACTCTGTGGCATAAAAAAATCCCCCCTCCTTCACCCCCCTCAACGTGTTTGCAACCCCCCATTTTTTTATGAAATAGGGGTCAAGTGATTCCTCCTTCTGAAGGATATCCGATTGTCTATACAGCCATATCTCTATTTCCAACCAACGAATCCAGAAAGGAGGAGGTTTCCTAGTCGACGCGTATATTTCTTTTTTATGTATAACCACGCATAACTTTTTACTGAGACGTCCGATTCAGATAATTCTTTTTTCAGTGGATAGGGTGTATTTCGGAATTGGTCTCATCAGAATTTAAAAAATGAAATCTTTCCCTGAAGGATATTGATCACTCACCCTCTGAATTCTGGTCCGTTAACCGATTCTATCAGGCATAACTTTGTACTGGATTCTTCGATTTGAATGATTCTTTTTGTATTAGATAGAGTATACCTCATAGTTGATATATTTGGATTTCGAATGGAATTATATACGCTTACGGGTAGAAAAATAGGGAATAATTTATTTTTCACTTGTGAACATTGGCACACATATGTAGTTGACAATGACGAATCGCTATTGTCATTATTTTGGTTATCCTACATCCGTCACAATCATTCTATTCTATGAGAGGATGGAATGATATCCATAGTAATGGAATAAACTAACCAGAACAACAAAAATAATTTATATTACAACAAATAGTAAAAGTAGATAATCATATTATTCAACTGGTAATAGTTGAAGTAAGGTGGGTAAGTAAGTATTTTGGAAGTAATCAAAAAACAAGTAGGTAGTAATTAGTAGATTTCAGCCACGAAAAATTGAAAAATAAAATTTTTAACAGAAAATCAAACCGGGAAATACGGAACTGAAAAGTAAAAAATAAAATAAACCTTTTAGTCTCAATAACTAAGCTCCTAAACTAATGTAAGTTACTAATTTCGAGTGGGTGCCAAACGAACAATCAGCAAAGGTCATAAATTCTTTAAAAAAAATCATCAGAATGTCACCGCGCAACTCGATGCCATCATTTTACGCCTTATCTAATTATCTAATTCATTTGCTTGTTTGTTTGGCGGCGACTCAAAATTAGTTACTTACATTAGTTTAGGAGCTTAGTTATTGAGACTAAGAATGTTTATTTTATATTTACTTTTCAGTTCCGTATTTCGTCAGTTTAATTTTTTGTTAAAAGTTTTTTGAATTTTTAATGCGTCATAAAAAAAATTAATATAGTGTGTTATGCAAATCATTTATCATAACGTGTACAAACAAATATACTAGTAATAAATTTATAATGGAATAATTCATACCAAGTGTTCAAACTGATAGCCGTTTGTTTCTTGACAATAGTAAAGGCGTCGCTGAAAGTTATCGACAACATCTTGAATGGTTTCGGTAGTGATATGTCCCATTTCTTCTCTAATTCTGATATTTAAACTTTCAATATTATTTGGTCCATTGACCTATCATTTCAGGTAACCCCACAGAAAGTAGTGAAGCGGTGTCATGTCGGGAGAACGAGCTGGCCACTCTATTGCACCTCGTCTGCCAATCCATCTGTTGTTGAAAAACTTCATTCAGATATGCACGAACTTCAACTGCAAAATGTGGTGGATCACCATCTTGTAATACCAGATATTCCCATCTATTTGATTCGGATTGTCATCATCTGAAAAAAGCCTTTTCAACGTCGGAACCCAAAAATTATTCAAAAACGTTTGTTGAAAAAATACAATTATTTGATATATATATATATATATATATATATATATATATATATATATATATATATATATATATATATATTTATATATATATATATATATATATATATAGATTGTTATATAATGATGAATTGAAAAAAATTTAATTTAATTTTGCCCTGTTTTGGTAATAAATTGATATGATATGAGATAGTTAAGTATTTTTGCTCTGTATAATATGTTTTTCAATGCAATAATAATGTAATAATAATTGCTAGCTAACGTCACTGTTCTCTCGTCACGTTGCTGCCAATTGTTATCACTTTCCTTACCACAGCTAAGCTCAGTTGGTACGCCTCTTGTCTCAGATAGCCGGTTCAGGCAATTGAGCCACTAGCCACCGCTTGATGTCAATTTCTATTCAGTGTTTGTAAATACGATTGCTGATAGTTGTGGAAAATAAGCAACAAAGTATCAAAAAGCAATGATTTCCTTTATTCAGGAGAACTCAAATTCACCTGGCCTACGATCGATAACTTATTCTAATGTCAATCTACAAATTTTCATGGATAATCATGAGAAAAGTTCATGGGTAAAATATACACAACCTCACTTTTACCTTGAAAGTGAAAACTTCTTTAATAGTTCGAAATCAAATGAAATAAAGTTCTTCTGATGGAATATGAGTTATTAGTGAAGTTGTTCAGTTCGTGATGTGCACTGGGAAAGTTTATACCTGTCTGGAACTGTCGCTGTTCAATACACACCAGGATTTGGATTCCCTTTCACTCCAATGCTCTCAGGAACTCCAATACCAAAAAGAAGGAACCATACAACTTCAGAAATCAGCTTTGAATACTTGTATATGGTGTACAAATAAGGTAATGTAGGTTTTCTGCTTATTATGTTGAAATTAATGAATTTTTATTTCTCTCCCAACAAAACGTGGCATTCGTTTTCAAATTATTTTCGATCTCCTCGTGGCTTTGTTTTCCGTTACTTGGATACCATTTTCCCTCATTCCTTTCGATTTGAATTTTTGAATTCGCGCACTATATTGTCACATTTTCACTGTTTGGGGTTATTTGTCAAAACTTATAAATACAACTATTTTTACTTTCTTATAAACTATATACAATTTCAGTGATAATTGTCTCTGACACTTTCTCGTTCTTCTTTTCTCACAATTTCAAATCTTACATTTGACCATACTGTTCCCTGATTGGCTATTGTCATCAAGAAGTTTGCTGTTCTCCCAGTGGCTACTTTTAGTTAGATACAATTTCATAAACTGTATGTCTCAATCTTATAATTTTGTAGATCACATTTTATTTAGGATGATTTTGTAAATCTAGACTTTTTGTTGTCTTTTGAACAATATGGGTTGTAATCATTATGACAGTGTATGAAATTGATTGTATTATAGTATTTGAATATTTTTACCTATTCATATTATACAGAGGCTTGATAAAGGAAATAGAATTTCAAAAATTATGTAAAAACAATCTCTTGAAACTAATAGCTATTTAGTAATTATTCTTTTTTGTGGGTTTTTCCCTTTTTGAAATATATAACTGGTTTTTCATAACATAAAATATATATATATATATATATATATATATATATTATATATATAATATTTACCATGAACGAACCAGTTAAGCAATCGCAAGGAAAAATTTAATGTTTAAATTATTGTGATCGATGACAAAATCAAGTTTTTCGATCCATGATATATCATAACAAAAATTATAATTCAAATAATCGAAATTAGGAAAGTAACACAATTTTAAACTAGCCTTGTAATCGCAAGGAAACATCTTATCCATTTGCTCCTCACACTATCTGGTTATCTGACACAGATATCCTTTTCTATATTAATATTTTATGACGATATAGGTATTCGTCATATTTTTATATTTCATATCTATCCAGTTCAAAAGCTGAGTTCTAGACAGAATTAAGGAATCAAGACCATAGTGACTCTTCACGTTCATTAGCATAAACTTCAGTTAAATGAAATAGATTCAAACAATCAACCAAACAGATAAATATTTCTATTCAACATAATTAACTTCACAACTCTACCAAGATCACGAAAGTTTGAGGACGTTTCCTTCCTCAAGGGGAAAGCAAGACGCGTCTTCCGTTTTGAACAGGAAAAGCGAATATTCCATTCCCAACCTTTCGAAATTAATATTTCATCAGATGTGAATCTCACAATCTTGGTATTTTCCACTGTAAAGTTGAGGATTTTGTTACATAAAAATTCCTTAGATATACAGTAAGCACCATGTGTAGCGGATAGATTGATTTCTCTACGTTATTAGCCCTTCTCAAGAAAAACCCTGAACCTTATCGATTTATATTTTTGAAGAGACACTCTGTGACATAAAAAAAATCCCCCCTCCTTCACGTGGCAGCCACCCCCTAATTTTTTAAATGAAATAGGGGGTCAAGTGATACCTCATTTCGAAATGCATTCAATTGTCTATTCAGCCATATTTATTTTTTCGAATTTCGTTCATGCGTCATAAAAAATAATTTTCAAAATGTTGAAAGGTATCACGTATACTATTAAATTCGATCTATATTCAATGCACCTTCAATATTTTTTGGTTTATTTACCAACTGTTGTTTGTCAGACGTGACAGTAGAGTAAATAAAAATTCTTGACAAAAAATTAAACCGACGAAAAAATCACCTGAAAAGCAAAAAATAAAATAAACCTTCTTAGTCTAAATGATAATTGAGCTCCTAAACTAATGTAAGTAATTTTTCGGCGCCAAAAAAAATTACGAAATATTATCAAAAAACATGTCATATTATTCGCTTCACCTAATTCAATTGCTAGTTTGTTTGGCGCCGACTCAAAATCAGTTACTTACATTAGTTTAGGAGCTCAATTATCATTTAGACTAAGGTTTATTTTATTTTTTGCTTTTCAGTTGATTTTTTCGTCGGTTTAATTTTTTGTTGAAAAGTTTTTATTTTTTACTTTTCAGTTCCGTATTTCGTAGGTTTAATTTTTTGTTAAAAAATTTTTATTTTCAATTTTTTTGTGGCTAAAATCTACCAATTACTACCTACTTGTTTTTTGATCACTTCCAAAATACTTACTTACCCACCTTACTTCAACTATTACCAGTTAAATTGATATGATTATCTACTTTTACTATTCGTTGTGATATAAATTATTTTCATTGTTCTGGTTAGTTTATTTCATTACTTTGTTTATCATTCCATCCTCTCATAAAATATACTGATTTTGACAGAACAAGAATAATGTCAGTAGCGATCTGTCATTGTCAACTACGTATGTGTGTGCCGTATTCACTAGTGAAAAATCAATTATCCCCTATTTTGCCACCCGTGAGGGTAGCTCATTCCTTTCGAAATCGAAATATAAGGTATACCCTATCTATTAAAAAAAGAATCATCCAAATCGAAGAACCCAGTACAAAGTTATGCCTGATAGAATCGGTTAACGGACCAGAATTCAGAGGGTGAGTGATCAATATCCTTCATTTCGCTACCCTTAGGGGTAGATTCCATCTTTTAAATTCAAATGGAACCAAATTCGAAGTACATCCTATCCACTGAAAAAATAATTATCGGAATCGGACGCAGTAAAAAGTTATGCGTGATCATACATAAAAAAATATAATGGAAAAACATAAAATATACGGGTCGAATAGAGAACCTCCTCCTTTTTGGTTCCGTTGGTTAAAAAATGTATGTCCTATGTTAACTTGCAGAAGAGAAATAGTTTTCCAGTTGTTGTTTGTGTTTCCTGTTCAGTATCATTTTCATACAATAAGCTGATAGTTTTAGCGATGTCTCATATGACTGAATAGAAGTGTTATTAGTGCTAGGATGTAGTAAGAAAACTAGAAACCAGAAGAATGTACGTGAAATATTGAGTAATGAATGTCCTGATCGACACAGTTCTCAATCTACCGTTAGTAGAATAGAAACAAAATTCCGTGAATTTGGGACTGTCGAAGCTATCCCAAAACCAGGCAGGAGTTCAGTGATTGACGATGGAAAGAAATTGGATATTTTGGTAGATATCGAGGAGAATCTACATAAAATTCCCGACTATTTGCCGCCGATAAGGAAATAAGTCAAAGTACGATATTGCGTGTTTTTTAAAGTGAAAAGTACCACCCTCATAAAGTACAATTGGTACATGAACTTAACCAGGACTATCAGGATCGCAGAATTGAGTTTTGCGAAATAATAAAAGGCATGTTCCAGCGGGGTCCATCGTTAAAAAAAAAAAAAAGTTTTCCGACGAGTCAATTTTTTTAAATGGAACCGTCGACAGTCAGAACGGACGATATTGGAGGTAGAAAATCCCCATTGGATGATAGAGGCCAACGCTCGAAATCCCAGAAAAGTGAAGTTTTGGCAGGGATTATAAATAATCAAATAATTGTATTTTTTCAACGAAACGTTTTTGAATAATTTTTGAGTTCCGACGTTGAAAAGGCTTTTTTCAGATGATGACAATCCGAATCAAATAGATGGGAATATCTGGTATTAACAAGATGGTGATCCACCACATTTTGCAGTTGAAGTTCGTGCATATCTGAATGAAGTTTTTCAACAACAGATGGATTGGTAGACGAGGTGCAATAGAGTGGCCAGCCCGTTCTCCCGACATGACACCGCTTCACTACTTTCTGTGGGGTTACCTGAAATGATAGGTCAATGGACCAAATAATATTGAAAGTTTAAATATCAGAATTAGAGAAGAAATAGGACATATCACTCCCGAAACCATTCAAGATGTTGTCGATAACTTTCAGCAACGCCTTTACTATTGTCAAGAAACAAACGGCTATCAGTTTGAACACTTGGTATGAATTATTCCATTATAAATTTATTACTAGTATATTTGTTTGTACACGTTATGATAAATGATTTGCATAAACACTATATTAATTTTTTTTATGACGCATTAAAAATTCAAAAAACTTTTTAACAAAAAATTAAACCGAGAAATACGGAACTGAAAAGTAAAATATAAAATAAACATCCTTAGTCTCAATAACTAAGCTCCTAAACTAATGTAAGTAACTAATATATATATATATATATATATATATATTTATATATAAAATTAAAGGAATTCAATAAACATAGCCCTCAGAGAAAAGTGCTAACCGTAGACACGTGTTTCGGGCTCTCGGCCCTCATCAGTACGGTGGAGAAGTGCAAGGATGAACAACACTTGGTAGAAAACGGAGTCAACAAACAGAAGCCAGCCGCTCATTTGTGATTTCGGTCAGCAGACCCTGAATTCCAGGGCAACAACCAACGTCACCACGGAGGCAGCTATAGCTACCTGCGTGACATCCGAGTCCAGGAATATAAATATGAAAGAGAGTAATATCGAGGGGACTGTTAAAAACAAAATGAAAGGAATTCAATGGACATAGCCCTCAGAGAAAAGTTCTAACCGTAGACACGTGTTTCGGGCTCTTGGCCCTCATCAGTACGGTGGAGAAGGTCAAGAATGAACAACACTTAAACGACAAATCAACGGAGTGAACAAACAGAAGCCAGCCGCTCACGTCACCACGGAGGCAGCTATAGCTACCTGCGTGACATCCGAGTCGAAGTAGAAGAGAATTAGGAGAATAAGACAAATAAACAGGAATCAGAGAAATGAGCGGTTGGCTTCGCTTTGAGTGTGACTCTACGATCGATCGAGCTTGTCGTTTTCTACTCAAGTGTTGTTCATCCTTGCACTTCCACGGTACTGATGAGGGCCGAGAGCCCAAAACACGTGTCTACGGTTAACACTTTTCTCTGAGGGCTATGTCCATTGAATTCTTTCATTTTGTTTTCACAGTCCCTCGATATTACTTCTTATATATATATATATATATATATATATATATATATTATTATTTTTTATATATATATATATATATATATAAATATATATATATATATATAAATATATATATATATATATATAGTGTGTCTCACTTCTCATGGAAATACCCCTGTATCTTCCGTAATTATTGGAATAGAATCCTGTAATTTCCACGATCGTTAGATATTCCGAGGATGAGTCTTAATCTCTTCTGAGGTTAACCTGAGTGACATACACTGCGCGCCAAGGGCGATGGATATACCGATTTTTGTAAAAATAATTTTAGCGGGTAAGATAGGCTCAAAATTCCTACGGATTCGTGATCAAGAACTTTAGTACCTATCCATACTTTCGTTGAAAAATTTTTAGTTCTGAAAAATGCGAATTTGTCTCACTTCCCATGGAAACGCCCCCGTATCTTCCATAATTATTGGATTAAAATTCCGTAATTTTCAGGATCGTTAGATATTTCGAGGATAGATCTCAATCTATTCTGAGTTCTATACCCTGCGCGCCAGGGGCGATGTATATATCGTTTTAAAAAAATAATAATATGAGGAGACAAGATAGGCCCAAAATTGTTACGGATTCCTGATCAGAACATCAACTTTAGTACCTATCCATATTTTTGCTGAAAAATTTTCAGTTCTGAAAAATCTAAATTTGTCTCACTTCCCATGGAAACGTCCCCGTATCTTCCAAAATTATTGGATTACAATTCCGTAATTTCCACCATTGTTAGATATTCCGAGAATTGATCCTAATTTCTTCTGGGTTCAACCTGAGTGACATACACTGCGCGCTAGGGGCGATGGATATATCGATTATTGTGAAAAATAATATTAGGGAGTAAGATAGGCCCAAAATTATTTTTTACTCGTGATCAGGACATCAACTTTAGTACCTATCCATATTTTCAGGACCGGAACCCTTCTGTGGTCTACCCAAAACCCTCATCAACGGATAGTTTCGGTGCTGGGAAGCTGACCAAATCAAAACCCACTGGAATAAGGTTCCAGGGCGAAGACAAGCAAAGAGACTTCTGAGCCCATTGTCAAAGTAAGCTGAACAGCTTCTCGAGTTGGACAAAAAAGTCTTGAAACTGGTTACGGTACTGCTCACCGAACATTGTCCTCTGAGGTATCACCTCTAAAAAATGGATAGATCAGACAGTGAACTGTGCCGTTACTGCGATAATTTCGCTGAAACTGCAGAACACCTGCTTTGCGACTGCTAAGCGATGTTCTGCAAAAGGCTTGAAGAGGTTTCACTAACGCCCTCAGACATCAAGAACTCAGTTCCCAGGAAACTGATATGCTCCGCAAGGAGTCTCGGAATTTCGGGTCTTGAATAGATGGAGGGTAATGTACAAAAGTCCTTACAGTCGAGGTACGGAGAGGCTGAAGGGCCATATCTACCCCCCTACAGTCTACAAAATGTAGTTTTGCTCGTCGGAAACTCGATAATTTATTTGGTTACCATATTATGTTTTTTTCCAACGTGTTAACGAATTTTATACAAATCGGTGGTTTTCTTTATTGGAACTATTTTTTGAAAGATCAGGAAAGTGTATGCCCCAAACTAAAATCAAATATCGCTGCCCTTTATTCCAATATCGACCATTCCAGTCAAGTGAACTATTGTTTCGTATTTGCTACATTCATAATTATGCACTAGATAATGAGTCTCGTTATTTATGAACCCTACTCCGATGAGAAAGCATACCATTAGCGGACCTTCCATTCCATCCGTATTCCCCAGCGTCAAATTATAATAGATTGATACGTGTGGAATGAGCTTCATATCTCCGAGGAAAACAGTCTATCTAGCTTCATATTTCAACTTATAATTCAATGAAAAGTAATGCTAGTTTTTCGATTCCTAAACAAGTATTCAACGCATTGCTCAAACCATTGGATGTAAAATTCAAATGGAAAATCCTTCCAATAATATAAACACATATCATACTGAACTTCGAACAAATATTATTTGGGAATTAAATATCAGTGACTTTTGGTACTATTACTCTAAAATATGTAGTCCTATGAATTAAGATTTGGTAATCATCTCCAAGGAAAAAAATTGATTCCACCGTATGTATGCTTTACAAGTTATTATGATAATCTCACTAGCACCATTACTAAGGTCATTTGATGCTCAAAACGAGGGTTACCTGGAAAGTTTTCCGGGAGTTTTGAAAATTGATATTTTTCATGGAATTCGACGTGCCCTTTCCGAATTTTCCCTTTGCCACACGGTATCTTTGCCGCTCGCGAAAAAAAAACAGTTTTTTGATAATGTCTCATTTCCGACTCATTTTACGATGAAAATGTTATGTACAAATCAGACTACAGAATATTTTATACAATTCCTGTTCCGACGTTTTTTTTGTATGAAAAAGTCACGCGTACGAGTGCCGCAAACCAACACACTTCTACAATGAATCAATTGATGCGATACTTGATGGAAATTGGAGTAGACTTTGCGGCCCTCGTACACTAAGTCTATCCATTTTACAAAAAATATATATACTTGGAATTATCTTGTGTTTTAATCGATGGATATCTAAATTTTAGACTATTTCAACCGTTTCGCTCTTCTTTGAGGGTATCTTCAGTAAAATTCTTTATTGAAAAATACATATTGGTTTCACCATATTTGTGTTATATTGTTAACTATTCATTTTAAATGAATTGTAGAAAATTCCAGTTGTATTTTCATAGTAAAACGAGTCGGAAATAAGATATTGTCGGAAAACTGTTTTTGGGCGAAGTGAAAATTAGGAAAGAGCATGTCGAAATCTATAAAAATACCAATTTTCCATAGTCCCAGAAAACGTTCTAGGTTAAACTACCAAATGACTGGGATACATAATTTCGCCCTTCAAGGTGATCTATTCAATCTTTCAACCTGATCTATTTCATAGTTCGTATTGAAAAATTTGAGATCCAGTGGACACAGAAAGAAAGGAAGGAAATGACACATTTTCTCTGGAAAAGAGAAGAAAATTATCTATGTTCGTTTGAATTGTATCCAGCTCCACTTTTCTCCTCAATGAGCCATCCATGTTTGACTCATTCTGATTCAACAGAATTCAGAACGATTTGAGATCTCATCATGGATATAACAGGATATTCACAAAATCAGCTATGAAATGATGTGCAAATGAAAAATGAATGAATGTGGGGACATTTTCTTAAATAGTGCGGCAAAAGTAGTTCTTTCCTGGAAAATATCCCAATAATCAATTTTGTTGTTTATTGTGTTTTACTTAATTTTCGATAAAAAAATTGTTTCAAATACCTAATTAGCAATGTTTTCTCCTCGTACGAATTTTTAAATGTTTGCTAGTTATCTTTTTTTTTATTTTGAGATTTTTCATACATTTTTTTCATCTTTGATCTTGGAATATGTAATTTGTTTTTTTGTGTACAGATCTTGGGGAGGTTTGGAACGTATGGGATCAGAAATAGGTTCCGAACATCAATTGATGTTCATTCATCAGTTGCAATATTCGTAATGATATACTTCATTCATTCAGACTCATCAATAGTCCAATATAAAATATAATAGTAAATAATTGTTCAACATCTACCAATAAATGATCATTACCGAATAAATATTGATTCTGTTTTTATTATCTGGTAGTCTATTTTCTGCAAGGGAGTGCCAGTTCCAGAAGGTATACGAGCAGACTTTCCGAGCATGTCGTCCTCTCAATATCATAGTGTGATCCTACTTGCCCATAGTCGTCGTAAATGATGGCCTGATTAGAGTTTCACTTATCCATTTTATTATTCAGAAAATTGTTTTTGCAGAAATATGTTTCCAATTAGTTATCCAGTAAAACGACTTTGTTTGTAGTTGAAAGATAATATTTAATACTCCCTCATCAACTCAAAACTTTCAATCTGATTGTTAATGATAACGGTTGTTGTCCCAGGAACAACCACAAAAAAAAAAAAAAATAATTTTATTCACAGATAGAAGATAAAAAATTACAAATTGTATGAAGGTAATGTGTGAATAAAATAGAGCCTTTAAGGTATAGTATGTATATCAGGATACACATATATACATGTATGTAGAGCGAGAATATATGAATATCTAAAATAGTACCTGAGCATAAAGTTATAAATATATATATATATATATATATATATATATATATATATATATATATATATATATATATATATATATATATAAACAGTATCAAATTATAGATAGCGACACCTATAATCTGTGTGGTGGAGCTTAGACCTGTCATCGTGGAATTTTGAAGATACGAGATTTCGTACAACATCAATAGGTCACCGACAGATGCCAGCATAGACCAACCCACGATACCAATAGTCGTACTCCTAGTGCGTTTTAGGGACGCAATACAAATAACGAGAATATGAGAAATCTGTTACGAATCCAAAGGAGATCACCATCCGTCTACAGCCTGTTTCATGGTTTCCCAATCATCAGGACGGCTTGTGGTCTCTTTCAAATTCGTATCAGATATCTCGTAGGTTATTACCAATCGGTACGTACGGAAATATGAACAGTATCAAATTATAGATAGCGACACCTATAATCTGTGTGGTGGAGCTTAGACCTGTCATCGTGGAATTTTGAAGATACGAGATTTCGTACAACATCAATAGGTCACCGACAGATGCCAGCATAGACCAACCCACGATACCAATAGTCGTACTCCTAGTGCGTTTTAGGACGCAATACAAATAACGAGAATATGAGAATCTGTTACGAATCCAAAGGGATCACCATCCGTCTACAGCCTGTTTCATGGTTTCCCAATCATCAGGACGGCTTGTGGTCTCTTTCAAATTCGTATCAGATATCCTCGTAGGTTATTACCAATCGGTACGTACGGAAATATGAACAGTATCAAATTATAGATAGCGACACCTATAATCTTGTGGTGGAGCTTAGACCTGTCATCGTGGAATTTTGAAGATACGAGATTTCGTACAACATCAATAGGTCACCGACAGATGCCAGCATAGACCAACCCACGATACCAATAGTCGTACTCCTAGTGCTTTTAGGACGCAATACAAATAACGAGAATATGAAAATCTGTTACGAATCAAGGAGATCACCATCCGTCTACAGCCCGTTTCATGGTTTCCCAATCATCAGGACGGCTTTGTGGTCTTTTCAAATTCGTATCAGATATCTCGCAGGTTATTACCAATCGGTACGTAGGGAAATATGAACAGTATCAAATTATAGATAGCGACACCTCATAATCTGTGTGGTGGAGCTTAGACCTGTCATCGTGGAATTTTGAAGATACGAGATTTCGTACAACATCAATAGGTCACCGACAGATGCCAGCATGACCAACCCACGATACCAATAGTCGAATCCTAGCTTTTGGACGTATAAACGAAATATAGGCATCTGGAGATTTCCGCCTTTAGTTTTCCCACGGATTTTTGGGAACTTTTCAAATTGGGATCAGATATTGTAGGGAAACCACAAAAACCGAAATATCAAAATTAATCACTATACCGCGGGGATTGAAAAAATCGTGGTTTAAACCCAGATTTTCGCTCGTCAACGGCCCATAGGGAAACCACGATTTCTGGGTTTTGGGATTAAAACAAATAGGAGAAATTCCCTTACAACCCAAAAGGGGATCACCCCCAAAAACCTTCCTTGTTTCCTCATCACAGGTTGTTTTTTCAAATTCGATAAACCGTGGGTTTATTGTTTATTCAGGTGCAATATTCCCGTTGAGGAACAAAACGTGGGAATTTTAATGTTTAAATCAATAGTCATTCACCAGTAATGTCCTTTCATTTTAGGCCGAAGAAATATGTTTCAATTTAACATTTTCCACCCAGCCCCATTTCAGACGTTTCAAACGAAACAGAATTGAAACCGGAAGCATAAGAACAGATTGGGGATTACCATTTTTGGTGAAAAGTGGATTAAAGGATTTTCAATAAAATGTCATATCGACCAAAATACCCCATTTAGGCGTTGGGCGCAAAAATAACGAGAATAAAATTTATGGTCCCCGTTACAAACCGGCCTGCCCGACGGACGGGATCCCTGGACCCCCAACAGATTTCCATTTCCCCGTTTTGTATTGCGTCCCTAAAACGCACTAGGAGTACGACTATTGGTATCGTGGGTTGGTCTTTTGCTGGCATCTGTCGGTGACCTATTGATGTTGTACGAAATCTCGTATCTTCAAAATTCCACGATGAAAGTCTCAAGCCCCCACACAGATTATAGGTCGCTATCTTTAATTTGATACTGTTCATATTTCCGATGCGTACCGATTGGTAATAACTTACGAGATATCTGATACGAATTGAAAGAGACCAAAGCCGTCCTGATGATTGGGAAACCATGAAACGGCTGTAGACGGATGGTGATCTCCTTGGATTCGTAACAGATTTCTCATTTCTCGTTATTTGTATTGGTCCCTAAAACGCACCAGGAGTACGACTATTGGTATCGTGGGTTGGTCTATGCTGGCATCTGTCGGTACCTATTGATGTTGTACGAAATCTCGTATCTTCAAAATTCCACGATGAAGGTCTAAGCTCCACCACACAGATTATAGGTGTCGCTATCTATAATTTGATACTGTTCATATTTCCGTACGTACCGATTGGTAATAACCTTAGGATACTGATACGAATTTGAAAGAGACCACAAGCCGTCCTGATGATTGGGAAACCATGAAACAGGCTGTAGACGGATGGTGATCTCCTGGATTCGTAACAGATTTCTCATATTCTCGTTATTTTATGCGTCCTAAAACGCACTAGGAGTACGACTATTGGTATCGTGGGTTGGTCTATGCTGGCATCTGTCGGTGACCTATTGATGTTGTAATGAAATCTCGTATCTTCAAAATTCCACGATGATAAGGTCTAAGCTCCACCACAGATTATAGGTGTCGCTATCTATAATTTGATACTGTTCATATTTCCGTACGTACCGATTGGTAATAACCTACGAGATATCTGATACGAATTTGAAAGAGACCACAAGCCGTCCTGATGATTGGGAAACCATGAAACAGGCTGTAGACGGATGGTGATCTCTTTGATTCGTAACAGATTTCTCATATTCTCGTTATATATATATATATATATATATGTATTTATATATATATATATATTGTTATGTTATGAAAAACCAGTTATATATTTTAAAAAGGAAAAAAAACCCACAAAAAGAATAATTACTAAATGGCTATTAGTTTCAAGTATTTTTACATAATTTTTGAAGTTCTATTTCCTTTATTAAGCCTCTGTATGATATAAATAGTTAAAAATATCCAAATACTATAATACAATCAATTTCATACACTGTCATGATGATTACAACCCATAATTGTTCAAAAGACAACAAAAAGTCTAGATTTATAAAATCATCCTGAATAAAATGTGATCCACAAAATTATAAGCAGTATATGAAATTGTATCTAACTAAAAGTAGCCAATGGGAGAACAGCAAACTTCTTGATGACAATAGCCAATCAGGGAAGAGTATGGTCAAATGTAAGATTTGAAATTGTAAGGAAATAAGAACGAGAAAGAGTCAGAGACAATTATCACTGAAATTGTATATAGTTTATAAGAAAGTAAAAATAGTTGTATTTATAAGTTTTGACAAATAACCCCAGTGAAAATGTGACAATATAGTGCGTGAATTCAAAAATTCAAATCGAAAGGAATGAGGAAAATTGGTATTTAGGAGACAGAAAAACAAAGCCACGGGAAGATCGGAAATAATTTAAAAATGAATGGCACGTTTTGTTGGGAGAGAAAGAAAAATTCATTAATTTCAACATAATAAGCAGAAAACCAACATTACCTTATTTGTACACCATATACAAGTATTCAAAGCTGATTTCTGAATTTGTATGGTTCCTACTTTTTGATATTGGAGTTCCTGAGAGCATTGGAGTGAAAAGGAATACAAATCCTGGTGTGTATTGAACAGCGACCGTTCCAGCGACAGGTATAAACTTTCCTAGTGTACATCACGAACTGAATTTCACTAATAACTCATATCCCATCAGAAGAACTTCATTTCATTTGAATTTGAACTATTAAAGAAAATTTCACTTTCAAGGTAAAAGTGAGGTTGTCTCTATTTATCCATGACCTGTTTCTCATGATTATCCATGAAAATTTGTAGATTGACATTAGAATAAGTTATCGATCGTAGGCCAGGTAAATTTAAGTTTTCCTGAATAAAGGAAATAATTGCTTTTTGATACGTTGTTGCTTATTTTCCACAATTATCAGCAATCGTATGCATAAACACTGGATAGAAATTGACATCAAGCAGTGGCTAGTGGCTAAATTGCCTGAACCGGCTATCTGAGACAAGAGGCGTACCAAATGAGCTCAGCTGTGGTAAGGAAAGTGATAACAATTGACAGCAACGTGACGAGAGAACAGTGACGTTAGCTAGCAATTATTATTACATTATTACATCATTGCAAAATATATTATACAGGGCCCAAACAATTATCTATCTCATATCATATCAATTTATAGATCAATTTATTCCCAAAACAGGGCAAAATTAATTAATAATTTTTTTTAATCTCATATATTACAATATATATATATATATATATATATATATATATATATATATATATATATATATATATATATATATATATATATATATATATATATATATATATATATATATATATATAATATATATATAAATATAATATAAAATATAATAAAAAATATAAAAATAGAAATAGAAAAATATAAAAAAGTAAAAATAGTAAAAATAGTAAAAATAGTAAAAATAGTACTCTAACATCATATTAATTGTTAGTAATATAAATAGTTTTAATTACTATTTTCCATTCTTTCAGTTTTCTATCATTGATTTTACGTATGTGGTTGGTAACTCTTTGATATAGTCTTCAAGCGTTCTAGTGATATTGTGTTTTTCCTTATTTCAAAAAATAAAGTTTCTCAAGTCATAAATTTGTGTCTCTTCAAATAGCGATTCGCTTGGATATCGGTTATTTCTACACATTATTTGTTTCAAAAACCGCTTCTGTATGGTTTCTAGTGATTTCAGGTATGTTTTGGATACCCCCCCCCCCATCCTATAATACCATAGTCTAGATGCGATTCAACTAAACTATGATATTTTTTTTTTATATATAGCTAGGGCTTACCAGTTCTTGTCGACACCCACCGAATTCAATTGATGACAATGCAACTATAATCTACCAATTTTTTCCTTGTGACCACCCAACTCATGATACTTTCCAATATTTGTCTTCATTTAGCAATAAGGTATCTTCTTCACTGACTAAGAAGCACATAAAGGATTCAGAAAATACGATAACATATTCGAATTATTCAAGCAGGTTAGTTTCACTCATACATTAATACATACAACATACACCTTATCGTACTCTCCTTCAGAATTCAGGAATTCGTCGATTATTTTACAATTCTTCCGCATTTGGACAAATAAATAAAACAAACCTTGTTCAGGCCAACGCTATGTTGCTGAACGAAACTTGGAAAAGTTATTGAATGTGATAGTCTAGTCAACAAGTGCTTTTTGGACCAACTTTTTTCAGCAGTCTCCGAAAATTATGATCGAATCGAATGACATCTAGATGATTTTTGAAAAAAGTGAAGTTCCGCTTGCAAAAATTGTAAAAGTTATTGACAATTAACTAAAAAAAAGGGGGCTTTTGTTTTTTGCAAATATCCCAAAAACTAATAAATATTTTCAAATCTTTAAATCTGAGAAGAGATTCAAAAAAAGGAGGAAATTTCCAAAAAAAAATTTTGATTTCCGGAATTGTAGGATCAATATTTATAATTTTCCCAGAGGGATGAAAATACGGCCGAAAACGGGTACTCTGGCTTGGGCAAGCCGCGCCCACTTTGGACACTTTAACAATAAAAATTATTTAAGCATACTAAATATGAAAATAAAAAAAATAAAAATTCAGACACTAACTGAACAGATGAATGAACATTAATTCACTCGAAAAAAAATTTATCACAATTTTTCAATTAGTTATTCAATTGTTAATTAATAATTTTTTTCTGCTTGAACATGAACATTGCAAGTGTGATAATTGTTAAACTATGAATTTAAGATTTTTTTCCTCCCTTGGAGCAATCTTGGAAGGCTTCAGAATGGAACCCCGTTGGAAAAATTAAAAATTTTCATTTTTCAGTTTTTTATTAATAATTCTCGTTGTTGCAAACTTAAATACTTAAATTATTCATTGAAAAAAATGTTTTTTTTCTAATTTTATTAACGATCCGTTTTTATGTTATCAGAAACTGCATAGAAATGATTTTTAAAAATTTGTATCTCTAATTGTTTAAGAAATTGTTATAAACAAATGCGTTGTTTATAAGATAATTGAAATTTTTTTCCATGGAATTTCAATCTTTGATACAATAATGATTTTTTTCAAGAAAATTGTTCCATAAAAAAAATTTTTTTATTGCTTAAAAATGCATTTGTTAATTAACAATTATTTTCTCCAACTTCTAATTAATATTAAGGAACCATTTTTTCTTTAAAAATCATTATTTGTTTTTCTTTTTGATATAAAAAAAATATTTTATTAAATTTTTCATTTTTATGCAATAAATTTAAAAATTTTTTTTTTTTTTTTTAATTTTTTTTTCAAATATATTTTTTTCTCTTTTTACTTTTTTTTTTTTTAAAATTATTATAATTTATAAACTAATCGAGATACGATGAAAATACTCAGAACTTATTTATTCTCCATTAGATAAAGAACAAATTTAGCTGAAAAGTCCAGTTGTTACTTATTTATTCATTAAATTTATAGCAATTGTTGATGAAAAAAATTTTTTTTTCTTAAAATTTTTTTAATTTAATACACTTAATTTACTAGGAACATTCACGAATATCTAGATTTTCATTTTCAGGTTCTGTTTCTTTGATGTTTGTGGAAGTTTATGAATGACAATCTTCATTTTTTTTCTTTGAAATATTATTGAGACAATAGAGTCTCTAATAAATTTATCAATGAACAGAATATTTTATGCACGTTCATATCCATTATCATTCAAATCTCATTTTATTATAATAGACCCTCATGTCTACGAGTAATTATCAACGGTCACCTAATGATAATTACAATTACTTTCTAACATGCCTGTCTTAAACTTCCATATTTAGCTGCGAATATTTAATATGATAATGGATATCAACGTGCATAAAATATTCTGTTCATTGATAAATAACTTAAATTTATTAGAGACCTTATTGTCTCAATGATATTTCAAAGAAAAAAAATTAAGATTGTCATTCATAAACTTTCACAAACATTAAAGAAACAGAACCTGAAAATAGAAATCTAGATATTCGTGAATTTTCCTAGTATAATTAAGTGATATTAAAATGTAAAAAGTAAAAATATTGAGTAATGAACAATAATTGATAAGATACTTGAATGAGGTAGTCATATTTTTAATAGTTGATAAGATTTTTAAGCATTAAAGCAAAAAAAAAATTTCTCCCTAAGTATTTTTCATCAACAATTGCTATAAATTCAATAAAAAATAAGTAACAACTAAACTTTTCAGCTTAATTTGTACTTTATCTAATGGAGAATAAATAAGTCTCGAATATTTTCATCGTATCTCGATTAGTTTATGAATTATAATAATTTTAAGGATGAAAAAACCAGGTAAGAATGACGAAGTTACAACTTATATTTAAAAATTAAAAAAATAATAATAAAAAAATAAAAAATTAAATCATGTCTGTTTTTGTGACAGAAAGTAGAATAGAAAAAAAATTTATTTGTTTATAACAAATTGTTTATTGCATAAACAATGAAAATTTAAATTTTTTTTTTAAAAAAAAAATAATGATTTCTGAAGAAAAAATGGTTCCTCAATATTAATTAGAAGTTGGAGAAAATAATTGTTAATTAACAAATGCGTTTTTAAGCAATAAAAATATTATTTTATGGAACAATTTTTCTTTTAAAAATCATTATTTGTATCAAAAATTGAATTTCCATAAAAAAATTCAATTATCTTATAAACAACGCATTTGTTTATAACAATTTTTTAAACAATTAGAGATGAAAAAATTTAAAACATAAAAACGGATCGTTGATAAATTTAAAAAAAAAATTTTTTTCAATGAATAATTTAAGTATTTAATTTTGCTACAACGAAAACTATTAATAAAAAACTGAAAAATGAAATTTTTTTAATTCATCCAACGGGGTTCTATTCTGAAGCCTTTCAAGAATTGCTCCAATAGAGGAAAAAAATCTTAAATTTATAGTTTAACAATTATCACACTTGCAATGTTCATGTTCAAGCAGAAAAAATGTTTTAATTAACTATTGAATAACTAATTGAAAAATTGTGATAGAAATTTTCTCAAGCGGATTATTGTTCATTCATCTGTTCAGTTAGTGTATGAATTTTGTCAATTTTTTATTTTTATATTTAGTATGCTTAAATAATTTTTATTGTTAAAGTGTCCAAAGTGGGCGCGGCTTGCCCAAGCCAGAGTACCCCTTTTCGGCCGTATTTTCATCCCTCTGAGAAAATTATAAATATTGATCCTACAATTGCGGAAATCAAAACTTTCTCCAGGAAATTTCCTCTTCTTTTTGAATCTTTTTTTCAGATTTGAAAAATCTTTATTAGTTTTTGAGATATTTGCAAAAAACCAAAGCCCCCTTTTTTTTAGTTAATTAGTAATAACTTTTACAATTTTTGCAAGCGGAACTTCATTTCTTTCAAAAATCATCTAGATGTCATTCCCAATCGAATGACACCTCGATCATAATTTTCGGAGACTGCTGAAAAAAGTTGGTCCAAAAAGCACTTGTTGACTAGACTATGATTGCATATATCAAATTGAACTCAAATTCTAATCGATGCAATAATGGACCAGTTTGTATGCACCTCGAGCATTAATAGGTGACTATTCCTCGGGTGACATTCAAGCTTGTCGCTCTCAAGACTCCTGATAAATTAATATCCATTATTACAAACACTGCGAAAATTTAAGTGGACATACTCTATTTGAGTTTTAACACTGTACGACGCGTCGACCAAGTAGAGACTGGCGATGTAATCAATCTCCTTTATTCTATATCAGTAGAAAGAGGGACTGTTGCATTGTTGTCATGCCCCTCATTCCTTTGGGCATAATATGCTTGGCAATTTGCACTAGCCTTTATACATATAAATAGGTGAAAATATTTATTGTCTACTTCTTTATTTCCAACGAAACTAAATTCACTATTGTGTTTACAAATATTATTTTCAATCTGGTTATTTTTCATTCACTGTATTTATAAACAAATTTTAGGTTAATTTTTTTCAGCATGACATGAAACATTCCATTTGAAGTTGAAAATGTTACTAAAATACTTGATTTCTCATGTTTTTTCTGTCCACACACGAAGTTCTAAAACATTCAAATATAAATTGAACGAAGCCAGAATTCTTGAATGCAGTAGCATATCAGTACAACTAAGATGGTAACACAGCATCCGACTGTGAGACTGATGGTCTCGAGTTCAATCCTCAGACGGAGCAGATATTTTCAATTCAAATATCAAATAATATATAGGAAAGAGACCTAGCATCGCATATAGTTTGGGTAAAAAAGGCTGAATGTGCCAAAAACATGGAACACAGAATGCCTTACATAAAGTGATCGATGACATCGGAAAAGCTAGTGACAAATCAACTGTCTCTCTTCTAGTTATGCTCGATCAAAGTGAAGCATTTGATCTGGTTAATTTTAAATTACTTATCAGTGAACTGAAGTACATTGGATTCGATGAGATATCACTGAGATGGACGGCGAGTTATCTCACAGGACGGGCACAAATAGTCAAACTCGATCAAAATCTCTCGTGCTCCTCATTGAAAGAAATTAAATTAGGAGTTCCACAAGGAAGTATTCTGGGGCCCTTGATGTTTTCGATTTTTATATTCGATTATCCGTCCTCATTGTCATTTTACCAAGCTCATCTCTATGCAGATGACTTTCAAATTTATTTATCTGGCAAGGCCGATGAAACAGAAAATTGTATTACACATATCCACCAAGACTTACATAATACGTTGATTTACTCTGAAAATCACGGTTTGAGAATAAATCCTAGTTAAACAAATGCACTATACTTTAGACCACTGAGACAGAAAACAGAAATACTAAATCATCATATGCTCTCACTGAATAAAGCTGAGATCTAATGGGCCGATGCTACAAAAAATTTTGGTGTTATTATTGATACTTCATTTGATAAACATGTGGAAAAAATATTCAGAACATCTTTTTTCGAACTGAGGAATTTATATAAATTAGCTTTCTATAGAAATGAAACGAAGGTTAGTTAAAACTCCGATTTATCCTTATATCGATTGATGCTGGCAGAATACTATAATTTCCTACCACAGTATGACAAGAAGAAATTGCAACGTATTCAGAACGCTTGCATGCAATTTGTATGTTGTATACCATTCGGAGAGCACATGGATGAATTGAATGTCAGAACCAGAGTTCAATATCTTACTGGTATATTTGTGAACAGGTCGCTACAAACTCAAACTCTTAAGTACCTTTATAGTTTGACAAATTAGAAGATCCGATCTTCATTTAGTAAATATCAGGATTGATCCTCTCAATATTCCCTTGCATAATACTCCGAAATTCGAAGAATGCTCCTCATTTTTGGCCCCTTCATACTTGAATCATATCCTACCATTACTGAATCTTTCGATTACTCAATTTAAAAAAGCATTGAAATCTCAACTGATTCAATTTTTTGTGGCTAAAATCAACTAATAACTATCTACCCAATCGACTCCAGGTATGTTGTAGTGTCACCAGAACTACCTATATGTGTGCCCAGTTTCAACAATATTGGTTCACAGATGAAAAATTAATAATCCCCTATTTTTCTATACCCTCAGGATTGGATTATTCCTTTCCAGATCCAAAAATAACCAACTGTGTATTTTCTGGCCATCAAAAAAAGAATAATCTTGATCGGATAACCCAGTACAAAGTTATGAGTAGAAAAATTGGTTCACGGGTAAAAATTCAGTGGATGAACGATAAATATCCCCTATTTTTCTACCCTTAAGGGTGACACTTTTTTATCAAAATCAAATGAGACCGATTTCGAAGTATACCCTAAACAAATGTGATCTCCTATCACTGTTAATTATTCAAGTGTAACCTTAAGGCTCTTACTCTTTAGACTTCGAATATGTGGGCCTCAGCCATTCACGGTTTGATGAAAGATTGACTGGTCAAGCACTAGAGACCGGTCTCTAATACTTGCCATGAGGGTGTTTCTCGAATAATGACCGAGAGGGAATTTTGATATGAAATTTGGAAAAAGTAATAATTTCTATTGAGGATGCAGCTTCGCTACTCAGTATGGATTAGCAGGTAGCCCATCACTCTAAAGAGTGCCTGGGACGTTTAAAACGCGAGGGGTCGTCTATAGCATAATCAGTGGCTTCCCTGACGAGCGGATTCTCGTGGGCTGTTGCGCAATCAAATACTTTCTGATTGCGTTCTCGAATGATGATTCTGATGGAAGGCAGATTTAAGTCTTCAAGGATACGATCGTTCCGCACGTACCACGGAGCGTTCGTTATCATCCGCAGAACTCGCATTTGCGCCCGTTCCAGGACGCCAATGCTAGACCTGCAGATTTGGCCCCAGGCGGCTGAGGCATACAAAATGACAGGCCTGAACATCATCTTGTAAATCATGATTTTGTTTTTTAATGAGAGTTTACTCTTCCTATTGACGAGAGGGTATAGCGCGCAGATTTTGTTGACAATCTTTGTTCTTACATTTTGACGTGTGGACCCCAGGTGAGCCGCGATCCACAGTGACTCCCGGTACTTGACCTGCTCTGACCACTCTATCTCCCTTCCTGAGATAGTCACTCCCCTCTCCGGGTTATTTCTCTTACGTCCCATCGAGATTGCCTGTGTTTTATCAGGATTCAGCTTTATTTTCCACTCCAGATACCACTGCTGGAGGTCGATTAATGCATTTTGCAAATAAACGACCCCCATCAAGTGGTCGGCTGCAGAGGAGAGCAAAGCCGTATCATCGGCGAAGAGGGAGATTTTCACATGTTCGCTTCTTGGTATATCGGACGTGTAAAGGGCGTATAATACAGGAGACAGTACTGCCCCCTGAGGAACACCAGCCTCAATTTCTCTCGAATCCGAGAGAGAATTGTCGACCCTGACTTGGAATGTACTACCTAAGAGGAACGATTTCAACCATTTGACCAAACCCAATGGCAAATGAAAATCAATGAGTTTGGCGAGTAGACCTTCGTGCCAAACCATGTCAAAAGCTTTGCTGATGTCCAGCAAAACTATATGCGCGCTATTATTGGTGTTCAGTGATGTTATTGTGTTCTCCACCAGCCTCATTACCTGAAGCTCGGTGGAGTGAGCACGTCTAAAACCGAATTGTTCATTATGTAGGACATTTCTATCCTCCACTTCTTCATCAAGCCTTTGCAGGACGATCTTTTCAGCCAACTTAGCTGAACTGCAAAGCAGACTGATCGGTCGATAATTTTGTGGGAAGGTCGGGTTTTGTCTCTGTTTTGGAATCATAACCACAATGGCATGCCTCCATCTACGAGGGAATCTCTTAAGGCGCAGAGAGTTGTTTATGATATTTAATAATGATTGCACCTGGTTTTCCGGAAAAAACTTAATCATTCGATTATTTATTCTATCATAACCAGGTGCTTTTTTGGGGTTGAGCCCCTTAATATAAGCCTCAAGTTCATCCAACGTAGCTGGACGAATGTCATCGTGATTGGGTTCCCTGAGGGTGCGGCGAACCCGATCTTCTAACAAAAGATCACGATCCAAATCATCGTCTGGATGCTCGTTCAATCTAAATTGCCTTTCCATCGAGTCTGCAAAAGCTTGAGCTTTGGACTCGGTGTCGTAGCACAGTCCAGCCTCACCATGAATAGGGGGGAGATCGGTCTTTTTGGTTTTTAAATTTTGGTGAATTTTCCAAAGTTGATCATTATTTTCTAAATTTTGAAGGGTTGTGCCAAATCTTTCATTTCGAAATTCCGATATGTTTTCACGAACCTCCCTATTCAGTTCGTTAGCTCGGATTCTGTCCGCAGGGAACAGACTCCTTTGGTACGCTCTTTTGGCGCGGTTCCTTTCACGAATGAGGTTTTGAATTCTCATTGGAAATTCATCATGGAACTTCGGAGCCGGTTCTCTGCGGGAGGAATCCTCCAAAGCATTTTTAATGATGAGTTCGTAGCGCGCCACGACCTCATCCAACTCGAGTGGAGAATCTATCCACTCAGGAGCGCAGTAAGCTGTCTCCAGAAGCGAACGGAATCTCTCCCAGTTCGCCTTTGTACACATGCGATCTGATTGGGGCGTAGGATCATTCCCCAGTGATAATATCACCGGGTTGTGATCGGAGCTCAACTCGAGAGGACGTGTATATCCAGTTCAGGTGATGTTCCTGGCCAGGGCAATGTCAAGCACGTCGGGCCTATATGGACCAAAGTGCGTCGGCTCATCTGGAGCCAACACTTGATATTCATACCTGTCACTATGTTGTCTCAACCGTCTACCACTAACGTTGGTTACACGACTCCATTGTACGTGCTTAGCGTTCAGATCACCCATGACCAGAACAGGTTGATCTGTTTCCATCAGGAGCACATCAAGTGCCTCAGGAACTATTTGATTTCGCGGAGGGTTGTAAGCACTGATTAAACGCATAGGACCACTCCTCGTGTTGAAAATTATACCTACAGCTTCAATACCATCAGTATCATCATTGGAAATGCCAAACTGAACATGCGAATAACAACGTTTTACCAAAATGGCAACGCCGCCACCCCGACGTCCAATCCGGTCATTTCTGAGCACTTTGTAGTTAGGAAATCTAACAGGTTCCCCATTAAGATGAGTCTCTTGCAGCAAAGCAACGTCTATGTTGTTTCCTACAAGAAACTCTTGAAACTCGAGTCTATTCTGGAGAAGTCCATTACAATTCCAACTCACTGCTTTGATGAAATTCGGAAGCTGCCGTTCACCCATTAATTGGGATTAAAACCAGTTGAAAACTTTGCAGCAGCTTCTGCAAACTGCGCAAACAACATCCTCATTTGATCTAAAAGTACTAAGAATGTCTTTAGGCGTAAAATTGGGGCTGTCTGGAAGGGGGCGTCCGGCCGCCGCCGCATATGACACTCCGCTCGTGTCCTATTTTCGGGGAAATATCTTCGATTCTGGATTGTGAAGGGGGTCCATCCTGCGCCCTATTCGTGGGCATCTAGGACACCCACGATACTTCGCAGTGTGTTCCCCACCGCAGTTCGCGCACCTAGCTTTTTCTTGCCTAGGTTTTTGACATTCTCGTGTGATATGTTCTTCCCCGCATTTAACACAAGCGGGTGTGGCACAGCAGTTCATCTGACAGTGGCCGAAACGCTGACAACGATGACACTGTCCCACAGAGGCTCTAGGTCTCTGGGGTTCAGCGGTGATTTGAACATTTAATATGTCAGTGATTTTAAAAATTTCTTTTTGTTCTTTGTTTAAAAGAACAAGGACAAGAGGTAAAGGGGTTTTTCCGAATCAGATTTGTGCATTCGAGCCACTGAATCCGGGGCAAACCCCCTTTCAGACAGCTCTGCTTTAATGTCTTCGCAAGAAATAAATTCGGGAACGCCTCTCAGGACTACCCGTAATTTTTTCTCCTCAGGGAGGCTGTAAGTATGAAATGGGATTTTTTGGTCCCTGAAAACACTACTTATTTTCCTGAAAGTTTCAGGAGAGCCTGGAAAAATTTTTACTCCGTCAAAGACATTCTTAGCGGGTTTAACAAGTTTTATGTTATTGGATTTGAACAACGAAATGACTGTTGTCCACATATTCTGATCCCTAACAGTGATGGGGGGGACATTCTGTCTTTTCAACGTCTGTGGAGTCAGTTCCGTTGGTGGTGTATTGGTCACGTCAGTCTGTTCCATCGTAATGTCGTCATTGTTGGAATTTTGGGGGACGTTTGAATCGCAATTTTCGATTGAATTTGGTGAATTTAAAATTTTCGAGAAAATTTGGAGGAGTCAATGTTTCTCACTTGAGCTGATTCCGGTCCTGGAATAGCTGACTTTTCGATCGAGGGGACGTGCATATCGCCGTCTGACAATTTTGACAATTCGTGAAATTTATTCGAAATCGGAACCAAATTTGGATTTTTTCTAATAGGACTCGTAACTACTACTATTCTAGAGCTTCTACGTTGGGGTTGAGACATAGAGGGTGGATATACTTTACCCTTCGGTACTGGAAGTGCCGGGAATGAATCAGTTCGGTGCCTTTTGGCTGGAGCTTGTCCGTTTTGGGTATCTGGTGTGGAGATTCTGGATTGAACTAGGGCATTGACTGCAGGGATTTTGATGAGGTCATCGCCAAGAGAGGCCAACAAGGCCCCGAGCACTTCCAGGAGATCGGATCTATCGAGAGAACCGATCCCTGCAAGCACCGACTCCTTGTTCGCCAGATTGCACTCACCAGTCTGCCGATCGGATTCCGCTGAGTAGGAGGAATTTTCGGTAATCTTCAATGGTGTGGATGGCTGGGGAGGGTTCTTTCGCCTTCCGTTGTACAAGACGCTGGTTGGCTTCGGAAACACTGGTTTTTGCTGATTTTTTCGGGAGCGAAAAATAGACACAGGCGTACGGTTTATCAGGACCGTATTATTGAAGTATACCCTATCCAATAAAAACATCGAAATCGAACTGCTCTGTGAAAAGTGATTCTCTTTTGAAAGTGGTAATGACATTGATATTGATAGTAACGTTTTACAATGTATAGCAGATGAAGTCTCAAAGGATCGGGTGATTTCAGAAAAATCACAAAACATGAAGTTAAAAAGAGGTAAAGAACAGGTAATTGAAAAAGCTTAAGAAAACACTGATCTGAAAAAAACGGTGTGTAGCACTTCCTTGTTGCTTGTTAGGTCGAATGTGTATTTCTTCAACCTTTTTCCATACCAGATAGTTCAAAAGGAACTTGTAGACATTTTATGTATTCATATGTTCATCGCATAACAGACTCGATATTTGTTGGCTTGCAGTTTTTACGCCTTTGAATGAAAAAATCAATGTTTCTCACAAAACAACCGCATTATAATGAGTTCATGGCATGGAATACATGGAGACATATGTGAACATACTTAACCTTCCTAACTGGTTTTTGAAGTGTTTCCCAGAGAAAGTTGAGAGGATACACGGAATTCCTCCAACAAATTAAATCTTCCGAAGGTCCCATTAATTTAATGTGAGTAAAAATCAACATAATCATAGAAAAGTTTATATCGCAACTACAATTTTGACTATGAGAAACTGTATCCATATTCATCTTCCTTTGACATTATTTTCGAACGCCATATTCATACTATCATTTGCATTGCTTTCACGAATGGTACAGTAACAGGTAGTAGATTGATATTTGAGGTAAAATACACAGGAATCTTATGTCTTCTCTTCCAACCTCAAACGTTTTCATTCCATTAATTGATTAAGATCTTTTTGATTACAAGTAATATGTGATATAGAATAGTCAGTACGGGTTATCAACCCTGATGTACTTTTGGAAATTGTAATAATTATTTCCATTATCAGGGGAATTATTTGGTGAGAATGATTATAAAGGTGTTAAAGTAAAATGGTTAACACATTATGAAGGATGAACGAGTACCTAACCTGTACGTGACAGTTCTGCCCACATGGGGACAGAATAGTCACAATAGTTATTGTAATAATTCAATTTTAATGCCTAAATAGTTATTTTGAACTGTAGTGTATCATCGTCCATCCTTCATAATGTGTCAACCATTTTACTCTGACACCTTTATAATCATTCTCACCAAAGATTTTCCCTGATGATGGAAATAATTGATACAATTCTCGGAAGCTTGGACAACCTTGGAAGAGTTCTCTTTTATTTGCTGCAAATCCACACTATTTTCTTCCTATATATACATTTGTGAAGAGAAAATAACAAAGTTCAAATTACAAAATCAATATAACAGTTTAATTCTTCTATAAACTGTAGTATACCTCGGTCAATGAAAAATCGTTCATTCCTCTCCTGATTACTGACAGGATGGCATTGCCTTTTATTTCAGCAGGGAATTGGTTGAATATCTTTCTTCCAATAACCATCGCCAGCCTTTTAGACTCGTCAAGGCTGTGATGTCTCTCAGCCAGGTCACCTGATCCAGTGTCATATGAGTGCACATCCGATTTTCTAATTGCATTTCTTGCCGAAAGATGGTAATTGAAACAACCTCAATGAAAATTGAAACCTTTGTTGAAATTTTGAGTTTTTCGAATAAGGGTCTGCAATAATCAGTCCGCAACACGCCCCTTCAACTCTTTTTTTCAACGGAAATACTCTCTTTGCTTGTGAAGACCAGCCCCGAACAAAAATGAATATGACCAAAATGAAACAGAAGGAAAAAATATCCACCCATTCTTGATGAGATCTCGACACAACGAAACCGCCAGTTTGAGGAGCCGTCCACAAACACATACACCAAGGAACCGGCACAACTCTTCCTGTGCTACCATCGATCCCTTATAGTCAAGTTTAGGTCATGAATAGGGAGAAAGGACCACTATTAAGGCGAAATTACGTATTCATACTTTCGACATATTGGACGAAATGTTCTGATATCCCACTTTTCGACTTCTAAATAATTTCCATATTTTCCCCATGTTAATAAATATATCGCAAATATGACGATAAATTTATCTTTCCGAAATCAGACGACGACTTATACAGAGATCGAAATGACGTAAATATTACTCATAATTTTTGTTGGGTTAAGATCTCAAAATCATATACAAAATTAATATACTGAAGAAGATATTATTTATAAAGAGAACTTAGACTTGGGAAGGCGTATGACTGTCTATTTGTCCACTCCACATATAAAATTAATCTGAATGAATGTTTTCCAAATTTTGGATTGGATTTCCATTTTTTTATGTGAAGTGGAGAATAAGAAAGTTATTTTGATAAAATCTATCACATCCCAAATTTTTGCATTATCAGTTCTAATCGCGTACCTAGCTGAAGTTACGATCTTTCCCATATCTAATATATTTATTCATTTCATCTCATAATCAGTGATCCTTGGTTGTAACATACTGAAGACTTTTCATTCAGAACGCATTCCTCCAGTAAAATAGGAATACACAATTCCAGTATTTCAATTAGTTTTCCTATTAAATCGAGTCATCGAGTTGATTTTTTAGCCTTAATTGAGGCCGGTTGGACATTCACTACAATAGGAATTGAAGGAAATGAATTCAGAACACTTAACTTCCTCAAAGAATTCATTTTATAATTGTATATTCCCAAAATTCAACTCATTAAATGACTGAAACACCAATGCGAGTTATGCAAATTTAAGCAAAAGCGCTGCATGAACCCTTTCCCGTTTTTTTATTCAATTGACAAGGCCTCATCTCGAAAACATTCTCTCTGGAGTTCAAAGGATCTCCCATTCACTTCATCTTGGTATTCAACTTCATTCCGCAGGCGTTTTTTGATTATCGCTCCCGAAACACAAAAGCAGCGTTATGAGCGTTGTCGGATGATATATCGTAGGATCATGGACATTTTTCTTATCATCTCTGCATTCCAGAGTGTGAATGAAAAGGTGATTCGAGAAAGATCGCATTTCATATAGTGGAAGGGCATATACGTATATGAAAGGAAATTTTTGAACGTGAATGTTATGCCATAACATGAGTTGAAAAGTTCTCCAGATAAAATTTGTTGGGGAGGAATATGATTGAACATTAAAGGAATTAGTCATGTGGTCGTATAGTTTCGGAGTATAAAATCCTGATAGAAAAATTAGGGTATTTCTGGATTGAAAAATCACCGGGTTGATAAATTCCTAAATATATCAACATAGGTAACTGCTATTTTGATATTCTGGTGAAATATCTATTGAAGAAAAGATATTGAATAATATTGTTTAAAATTCCACTGGTATTATATTTTATATTTGGCAATATTTACTATTTGTACAAAGTACCGCATTGATTTGTCTGGTTTGACAATCGAGAGCACACCATATAATTTTTTTTTTATTCAATCATTGAACGTCGGCCCGTTTATGCGACCAGGGCTAAATACCGACGCTGGTGAGCACAGTCCCCCCAACCGGAAATTTTGACGAATCCTCTGGTGTTTCCAACCAAAAGTAGAGATTTCTGTAGAAGCATAAACTCGTAACCTCCATATCAGCTTTCCCTCCGAAGGACGTCATGTCTAGCGCCATATCTCGTACTCATTGATATATCGCCTGCAGCTGTGCATATGCTACTACGCTTCTTTCTTGGCAGGTCACCAATCGAAGTACTTACCGCATTCATCACTGCTGCTCCAGAAATCGATAAGACTCTCGTCAACCTGACCAGTCGGGTCGTGGTTTTGATCATTTCCTAATAAGCCAATCAATAGAGATTTTCTGCTCTATTGAATCAGTGACAAAAATAGTACTAGGAAACCGACTGTGCCATCAAACAAAGATGGTCCGTAGTTATATCCTATTATGTTTTCTACTCCAAACTGTCATTGCTAAATTTGTTAAAAACATTTAAAAGCTTTTTTTTATTTTTTATCGGTTTCGACTTGTACCTTGAAACCTAATAAAGCAATCTCGATATTTTGTAGAGAATTGTAGGGAATCAAAATGCAGAGAAAATGAGCCCAATTCGATTGGATTATTAGTAATGGAGAAAACCCGGAAAAACCGGAGAATCCGCCAATTTCAAGTTGTAGTGTGAACTTCTCAGGACATAGTAGTGATTAATATGTACTTTATGAGTGGAAAACTCAGGCGCTGTAGGATCATTAGTTTTGGCATAATTGCAATCTGAAATTTGCAATGCACTTTATTTGGCAGACTTGGATGCATCATAGGTGGTCCGATTCCAATTTTCCAAAATGATTTTGAAAGTAGAAGTGGAGTACTACAAAATGTTCATTTTGCGTTAAAATGCTGCACAACAGGTGAAAAATACTCGCAAACATGATCGAAAATGGGCGAGTGCGTGCAGACACGAGGAAGCGTATGTATAGCAATACAAGCACGCTGCGCCCGTTCAGAATCTGCTGCTCTACCCCCACTCCTGAGCCGCTTTCATGCACTCGTCAGTTTTCGGTCATGTTTGCAAATATTTCTCACCTATTTCGCAGCATTTAAACACAAAATGAGAATAGTCATTTTGTTATACTATACTTAAACTCTGAAAATCTTTCAGAAACATCGAATTCAGACCACCTATGAGGCATCCAGGCCTGCTGCAATAAAGTGCATTAAGAAAATCTAATTGCATTTATGCCAAAACAGTGCCTGAGTTTTTCACACATAAAGTAAATATCAATCACCACTTTGTCATGGAGAGCCTGCTTCAGAACTTGAGAAATGGTGGTGTTATGAATTTTAAACAAACGCAGATTTTTTCCGGTTTTTCTGTTTTTTTTTCCGTTACTAATAAGCCATTTTTTTGCATTTCAATTCTCTACAATTCGTCCATGGAGAGTATCGGGATTGCTTCATTAGTTTTCGAATTACAAGACAAAAATGATAAAAAAAATTAAAAATGCTTTTATATATATATATATATATATATATATATATAACTACGGGCCAAGCTGTCTTTCGTATGATGGCACAGTCGGTTTCCTGGTAATATTTTGGTCACGAAAAAATCCCTATTGATTGGTCTATATTATGACATTCACTTTCGTCAAACAATCGTTACTGTTCTAAGGATATATATATATATATATATATATGAAAGAGAGTAATATCGAGGGGACTGTTAAAAACAAAATGGAACGAATTTAATGGACATAGCCCTCAGAGAATAGTGCTAACCGTAGACACGTGTTTCGGGCTCTCGGCCCTCATCAGTACGGTGGAGAAGTGCAAGGATGAACAACACTTGGTAGAAAACGACAAATCAACGGAGTCAACAAACAGAAGCCAGCCGCTCATTTGTGATTTCGGTCAGCAGACCCTGAATTCCAGGGAACAACTAACGTCACCACGGAGGCAGCTATAGCTACCTGCGGACATCCGAGTCCAGGAATATAAATATGAAAGAGAGTAATATCGAGGGACTGTTAAAACAAAATGGAACGAATTTAATGGACATAGCCCTCAGAGAATAGTGCTAACCGTAGACACGTGTTTCGGGCTCTCGGCCCTCATCAGTACGGTGGAGAAGTGCAAGGATGAACAACACTTGGTAGAAAACGACAAATCAACGGAGTCAACAAACAGAAGCCAGCCGCTCATTTGTGATTTCGGTCAGCAGACCCTGAATTCCAGGGCAACAACCAACGTCACTACGGAGGCAGCTATAGCTACCTGCGTGACATCCGAGTCCAGGAATATAAATATGAAAGAGAGTAATATCGAGGGGACTGTTAAAAACAAAATGGAACGAATTTAATGGACATAGCCCTCAGAGAATAGTGCTAACTGTAGAACGTGTTTCGCCTCGGCCCTCATCAGTACGGTGGAGAAGTGCAAGGATGAACAACACTTGGTAGAAAACGACAAATCAACGGAGTCAACAAACAGAAGCCAGCCGCTCATTTGTGATTTCGGTCAGCAGACCCTGAATTCAGGGCAACAACCAACGTCACCACGGAGGCAGCTATAGCTACCTGCGTGACATCCGAGTCCAGGAATATAAATATGAAAGAGAGTAATATCGAGGGACTGTTAAAACAAAATGGAACGAATTTAATGGACATAGCCCCTCAGAGAATAGTGCTAACCGTAGACACGTGTTTCGCCTCGGCCCTCATCAGTACGGTGGAGAAGGCAAGGATGAACAACACTTGGTAGAAAACGACAAATCAACGGAGTCAACAAACAGAAGCCAGCCGCTCATTTGTGATTTCGGTCAGCAGACCCTGAATTCCAGGGCAACAACCAACGTCACCACGGAGGCAGCATAGCTACCTGCGTGACATCCGAGTCCAGGAATATAAATATGAAAGAGAGTAATATCGGGGGGACTGTTAAAATAAATGGAACGATTATGGAATCTCGAGAATAGGCACCGTAGACATGCTGGCTTCGCTCATCAGTCTGGAGAAGTGCAGGATGAATAACTTGGGAAAACAAAATAACGGAGTCAACAAAGGCAGCTGCCATTTGTGATTTTGGTCGCATGAATTTCAGGGCAACAACCAACGCACCGGAGGCAGCTAGTACCTCGGTGACATCGAGTCAGGAATAATTGAAAGAGAGTATCGAGGGACTGTTAAACAATGGAACGAATTTAATGGACATAGCCCTCAGAGAATAGTGCTAACCGTAGACACGTGTTTCGGGCTCTCGGCCCTCATCAGTACGGTGGAGAAGTGCAAGGATGAACAACACTTGGTAGAAAACGAAACACGTGTCTACGGTTAGCACTATTCTCTGAGGGCTATGTCCATTAAATTCGTTCCATTTTGTTTTTAACAGTCCCCTCGATATTACTCTCTTTCATATTTATATTCCTGGACTCGGATGTCACGCAGGTAGCTATAGCGCCTCCGTGGTGACGTTGGTTGTTGCCCTGGAATTCAGGGTCTGCTGACCGAAATCACAAATGAGCGGCTGGCTTCTGTTTGTTGACTCCGTTGATTTGTCGTTTCTACCAAGTGTTGTTCATCCTTGCACTTCCACCGTACTGATGAGGGCCGAGAGCCTCGAAACACGTGTCTACGGTTAGCACTATTCTGAGGGCTATGTCCATTAAATTGTTCCATTTTATATATATATATATATATATATATATATATATATATATATATATATATATATATATATATATATATATATATATACATATATATTTATATATATATATATATATATATATATATATATATATATATCCTTAGAACAGTAATATATATATATATATATTTTTATATATATATATATATATATAGCGGATATATATATATATATATATAGCGGACCATTCCACTGTTCCCCTTCTTCCTATCCACCGATCTGGAACGAATGAATCGATCACATCGATGATTCTACCTGTCGCTATTGTGAGTTCGATTCGCACGAGGTTTTCGCGTTTGGGATGATTGAAGTACACATTCACGCGTTTGGCGGTGCGCGCTTGGTGATGTTATGCAACTATTCGATATAAATAGGTACTACTGTCTGGTTAGTTGTATTTCGCGGATTTACTTCGCACAAGTATTTTCATGACTATTATTAACGGAGATAGGACTTTATTCAATTTTAATTCAACACGGAGCTTGTTGGATTAAAGTAAACAAATAAGATACTAGTAACTCCGTTACAAGCTCAACAAGATTACTCCGGAAATTAAAAAAATCGGGTGTTCCATTTGAAAAAATCGGTGATGACGTCATTACTCGATGGCAGGTTACCCTGTATATTAAACTATTATTTCAAAAAACTGGAAATTCAAATGAAAAATCGATTTATTTTGGGAACTTTTGATAAATTGTTTATTAAGCTATAATTAATTTATGCGTTACTTTATGGACGCACTGTATACTAATTAATATCATACGACATGAGAAACCGTCATAAGTTTTTAAAATTCTCGACAGTTTTTTGGGGTAACAATTCTTGACAACTTTTTGGAATAATAACCTTTCGAAATCTGGAAACAAAATCAAATGGACCAGGCAAGAAACAACTTCGCCACGATAAGTTACTGCGTACCTACAGCAAATTATTTTTCACGAACGGAAAAATATTCAATTAATCAGTAACTTGTTGTATTCTGATTTTTGCCATCAGAAAAGATACTTCTCTATATACTCCTGACATCATTTTTGTTTCAGATTATGGGAGGTTATAATCCCCAGAAAGTGTCAAGAATAAGTATTCCTCCACAAAAAATGAGCTTCAAACTTGTTGAAATTGTTCAAACAAAATTGATGTAAGGAGGAGTGTCACCTAACGTTAAATTCTACAAAACGTACATAGGCTTTCGTCCATCAGAAGATAATCTTTCCCGCGGATTTTGCTGTCAATCATTTTCCAATCCTGGAAGAAATAATGATAAGACTTTTATATTGATAATAATTCTGCTCTTCATCAATATAATTGAAATATACGTACTGTTTTTTCTGTTTCTGTAAAGGAAAATCCACAAAAAATTTCAACGACGTTGATGGATATATAAAAAGCCCCTTCGTGCGAAAAAATATATGTGAACCTAAATAAACCAAATTTTCTGGTGTTTTCCTTCGACGTGCTTCCATATGGAACGTAAAGGCAATAATAATGAAAAAACTTCCAGAAAGCTATTTGTAAAAAACGCTTCGGTTCGGGGAAGTTTTCCTGTTGAATATTTCGAGTGCTTTTTCATGTCGATATGCCCTATTTCATTAAATCCACGTTAACTCTCATAGGAGCTTAGCGAGTGATGAAAGGAAAATAGGAGATAATCTGAAGGCGTGGCCAGTCGGAAAGGTTTATTTCACAATTAATTCATTGATTCTGAAATTATCGTGCATCAAGTTGTCACATATTTTTCATTATAAAACACAAACAGCATTCTATTTTTAGTATACCTCAAACTCTACTAGCGAATATTATATATTCTAACTCAAATCAAAAGTGAAATGTTTAAGGGTTTGCTTCAACTCTAAAAGTCCATTCAAATTTCAGATCCACAACTCTTCACGAAATACACTTATCTACTCAACAAAAGCACACATGAATATACAGGGCGATCCATAGGTATGGAGTAAATTAATTTTTAGCGTTATTATGTATTTGTTTGAAAAAACCTGAGACATGTCGATTTCTATTGTCAATTCGACAATTTACAGTATGAAAATATTACCCCCTTCCCCTTTGAATTAAGAGCACTTCCTCAAAAATTTTAATGAGGGTGAGGTCGTATGCACCTTGTTCGAAAGGGATTTTATTCTCTTTCAGCAATATGAAAAATTTCAAATTTGATGCAATCATAATGAGAAAATGTATTTTGAAAATGTAAAATGTTGATACTTTACGTAGAATGGAGGAAATAATGTCACATAATGTTTAGGAATTATTTTTCAATTCATTTTACAATCAAATTGAATGTTCAAGATGACCACCATTCATGTTGAAAAGGGCAACATTCTCAATTGGATATTGATGAAAAGATTTTTCTGTGAATTGACGATGGAAGATAGTGACTTAAGTTTATCTTTCAGTCGCAGATGATTCCCATCTGATTTTATGAACATCCTGTTCATATTTTCAACAAATCAACCACCATTCACTTCTTGATAATAGCAAGTCGATTTTGGAATTCTGGTACAACATTTTGTAGGACCTCAGGGGTTATGTTGTGAATTTTTTCCGTCATCCTAACTTTTAAATCTGCAATATTGTCTGTTCTATTGAATATACTTCTGATTTTAATAACCCAATAGAACTAATCGAGAGAGTCAACTCGGGGGATCTAGGCGGCTATTCAATCGTTCCACGACTGCCAATCCACCTATTGGGAAAAACTTCGTCAAATAATCTACAACAATACGTTTGTTATACGGTGGAGCACCGCAGCGTTGGTACCAAATTGATCTATCCATTGCATTTGAATCATTAACATCAGGAAAAAGTATTTTTAATGTAGGCTGTAAAAAGTTCATCGTAAGATCTAGATAAACCTCACCATTAACTGTGCCTTCTGAAAAATAAGGGCCAATAATTTTGTTGTTAATGATACCAGCCCAAACGTTCACTTTTTCAGGATATTGTGTATGAGACTCTCACATCCAATGAGGATTTTATCTGCTCCAATATCTACAGTTTTGTCAATTAACCGTTCCATTCAAATTAAAAGTAGCTCCATCAGAGAAAACAATTTTGTTTATGAACTGCAAATCTGCTTCCATTCTGTCCATCATCAGTTCACAGAATTGTTGCCTTCTATCAGGATCATTCTCTTTCAACACCTGAACCAACTGAACTCTACAAGGATGGTATTTTTCTTTATGTAATGCTCCCACTATCGATGATTTACTTACATCATTGTCGGCAGCAAGTTGTCTACTTGTCATATGCGGCTTTTCCTCAATCGCTAATAGTACATCTAACTTTTTTTCCTCATCCAATTTAACATTTCGACCTGGTTGTTTAATTGTGTTTACATGTCCAGTTTCACGAAATTTTGTTTTTATTCTGCTAACTGTTAACTGTGAGACGTGTTGACCAGGGTATTCATTATTGAACATTTCACAAACTTCCTTTTGAGTTCTTGTTTTATTACCGCATCCAATCATAATTAAAATGTATACTTTTCGAGTTTCGGATAAATGAGCCATAGTCAAATCAAAAACACACAAATATTTTGCAATACCCTGACGTGTGTCAGCAACTTATGCTTATCAAACTATAGTCTACTTGATTGACATTCATTATTCATGTGGGTATTGTGAATAATTTTTTTGAGTCTTGAACGACTTTTACTGACGTTTAGCAAAACACATAAGAAAATTCTTGATTATTTCTTATGGGGTTATTCAAAATCGAAGGTGTATTTGAATTGATCAGACAATATTGCAGATTTTGAAGTAAGGAAAACGGAAGAAATTAACAACAAAACCCCTGTGGTCCTTCAAAATGTTGTACGAGAATTCCACGATCGACTTGCTTATTGTCAAGGAGTGAATAGTGGTCATTTTGAACATTTAATTTAATCGTGAAATGAATTGGAAAATGCTTCCTAAACATTATGTGACATCATTTCCTTCATTCTAGGTAAAGTATAAAAAATTTACATTTTCAAAATAAATTTTCTCAGTTATGATTGAACCAAATTTGAAAAACTCAATATTCTGAACAGAGAATGAAATTACTTTCGACTCCCTTTCTCATTCAGATTTTGAGGTGGTGCTCATAATTCAGAGGGGAAGGGGAATATTTTCATATGTAAATTGTCAAATTGACAGAAGAAATCGACCCGTTTCAGGTTTTTTCAAACATAATAACGCTAAAAATGAATTTATTCCATACCTATGGACCGCACTGTATAATCCAACTCAAATCTGGGTGGTGGCCGTGAGTGTAGAGGCAATGGCTGATGTCCAGATGGTCCAAGTTCGATTCTCCTCACGGATACTGAAATAAAAATTTATTTTTGTAGTATCTTTGAGCGGGAGGAGTTAGGTGACCAACCGAACATTCTTGGTACCCAGATAACAATGCTTCGGACTGCCCAGGGTTACCAACCGAGTAGTGCTTCGGATGACACTCAAAAAACTAAGTTCCTTGCCTTCTTAACTCACACAAGTCTCTGACTTCCGAGGGTTGCTCTGCAACTGAGTTGGCGGTTAAAAACAATTTCGCAAACAATTTACAAAGTCAAAAGTGAAATGTATAACGCATTGCTTCAACTCTGAAATTCCATCAAAATTTCAGATTCACAACACTCTAGAAATACAGAAGTCCACTCATCTATTCAACAAGAGCACACATGAATATAGATAGTACCCGTTTGGGTTTCAATCTCTATATAAAGTTACTTCTAAAAATCATAACCAATCATTAATTATTCAGGGTGTAATCTAACCTATTGCACACCCGTAAATGACGAGTGTATAATGTCATTTTGTAACGAATTAAAGTGTTGAAAATCTTAATTTTTTTGTGAAAACATGTTTTGATCTTTGTAAAATTCGACAAAAAGTCCTGCTCAGAAGGAAACTTTGGCAATTATGGAATGCAATAAACATTTAACTCGACATTTGAATAATGTGGAACTTCGAACTGATTGTGTGGTGAATATACACATTGCAGGCTGCCAAATATAGATATTCAATTCCAAAGTGAAGAAAACAACTAACCTTGTTATATCCAAACCGGTGATAATTTCAGAACAAGTTGACTTCATACTCCGCTTTGAGGCAATTATCACAGTCACTTGTAAGAAAGAAACGACACAAACAGTATTGAAAAAAGAAACATTTGCAATTGAATTTTGTTTTGAAAAATAATATCACGACCATTGTAGTGATTCAGAGATTCAGAATTCGTGAACTGAACACTGTTGCTAAGGAAGATTCTTGCATACACGGTTTACAAAATTGTCTACGAACGGAAATTTGTTAGATTCTACTAGGGTTTTCTGATTGGCTGGTGAAAGAAAGATCTCAATTAATAACTAATCAGAAAATAGTAGCGATGTGCACAACAATTATTTTGAACATTATTTTCTACCTTTTCATAAAACAATAATTTATATTGATATATCTAGTACGAAAACGCCCGCACAGTGTTTGACGACTCCAGAATCCAACCAGAATTGAAATTATCTACTTCATTCATAAATGCGACGGGTGATTCATCTTGTCTTCTACTCTCCAAAATACGCACCGAACACCTTGGTGTTCAGTTTTGAGAGCCAGCAGCAGACGAAGACATTAATGTTCAAATTAAATCTCCTGCACATCGTGTATTGTTTTCTGATTGATTGCTCATTAGGATCCTCCATTCACTAGCCAATCAGAAAACACTAGCAGAATCTAACAAACTTTCGTTCGTAGACGTGAACCGTGCATGCTAGAATCTTGCTTGGCAACAGGGCTCAGTTCACGTGTTCTGAATGTTTGAATCATTATAATGGTCGTGATATTATTTTTCAAAACAATATTCAATTGCGAATAGTTTCCTTTTCAATACTGTTTGTGTCTTTTGTTTCTTACAAGTGACTGTGATGATTATAGGTGCCTCAAATCAGAGTGTGAGTTCTGACTTCATCACCAGTTTGGATATATAACAAGATTAGTTGTTTTCTTCACTTTGAAATTGAATATCTATCTCAGGCAGCCTGCAATGTGTACATTTACCACACAATCAGTTCAACATTCTACATTATATAAATGTCGATTTGAATGTTCATTGCAGTAGGCAATTATCAATGATTTCCTCCGAGTAGGTCACCTGAATTTAGGCGGGTGGCGTTACCCAAAAATTTTGTCAAATTTTACAAAGAACAAAATATGTTTCCATTTTTTTTCCAGATTTTTAACAATTGTAATTCGTTATGGAAGGGCATTATACACTCGTCATCCATAGGTGTGCAAGAGGTTAGATTACACCCTGTATATAAATTTCAATTTTGAATTCAATAAATATCAAAATGTGATGGCACCATCAATCGTAACTATTATTGACAAAGGATGACGTTCGGACCCGACACATCTAAGCAACGTGAATGAAAATACATCTTATGATAAGAGTATAAAGAGCAAACAAGAATTATTAATTCATTGAAAAATATGAATGGTGATTCAAAGTGATTATATACAAAGGCGTAGAAGGACCATGCGCATTATCCTGACATTAATCTCGAGGGTACCACTCCGAGGTCGGGCGCCCGACTTTGATCTCGCGGATTCGATATCAATTTCGGTGGTCCGACTTTAAAGTCGAGCGCACACTTTATCTTGGGTTCCGACTCTTTTCTCGGGATTTCCTCAATATTTTTGGAAGTCAACGAGAAGTTGTCAGGCGTTTGATTGGGGTAGTACACAGAGCTGTCCCAAAGCACTCAAAGCACTTTTGTGCCCGCAAGTACTGTGCTCCCAAACATTATTGTGAACCCGTGCTCAGTGCTTCGAGCATTTCACGAGAAGGCTTAGTGCCTAATAATCCCGAAAAGTACTGCGGTACTCCGGAGCACTTTCTGGTATTACTAAACTAAGCCTCACTTGGTTTCGAGTAGTTCTACAGTTCTTCGTTTCGACGGCTCTATAATGAATGTTTTTCCGTGGTGCATGACAGGGGCTTCCTTTCCAGTGCGCTCTCTGTTTTCGTTCGACCCAGTCCAGCATGCATAGTTGATGAGCCCTCCTAGCAGTTTTCATCAGTTTTTCGTTGCCCTCTGCCACAGTTCCCATTTTGTTGTGTTCTCAGAACACTGATCTTCTGGCATTTCTATGCCAGTCTTGATGTCACTTTTGGGTTCGTGAGAGCCTTCGGTGACGCCTCGCTGTGTGCAAATTTTGATCCGTACGTTTCGCACTTTCCTCATGTTGTTCCCTCACACGCATTGCAAGATTGCGTCCATTCTCGCTTGGAATACGGAAGTATTCATTTCCATTGAGGTACTCAGTTGGGAGTTTCTCTCCTCACCAGCACCAGCACCAGTCCCTTCCTTGGTTTTGGATCCGACTGTGTACCAGAGCCTCTCCCCAAGTTTGCTCTTGATGTACATTCCCTTCGGTTTTGTATGATCACATTGAAGTTCGTGTCAAAGAAGGAGTTGTGTAGTCCATTGGTTTCATTTGAAATATGTTATCTCCCACTATTTCCTTTATCTTGTTGTGATCCGATCTGTTGCTCGTATTTTTCAGCCTCAGAAATCCCATTCTTGCCTCCCCCATGATTGTTATGTCAATCATGGGAACGTCCAGTAGTGTTTCGATGGCAGGCAAGTCTTTGTACATTGCTCAACTCAGCCGCGGTCATTTTTTGGGTTATCTTTGTCCACCATACTAAAGTTGCATGGGTGATCATGGGTTTCACTACCATATTGTATGTCCAATACACCATTTTGAAACTTAGCCCTCGGCTTTTTTCTTTACAGTTGTTGGTTCCAGATAAATTTTGAGTCTGAGTACCCCGAGATATTCAACTTCCCCCCAAGCTGGATATTGGTCCCTTGAAGGGTTAGAGGTCCCAGGCCCTCCAGCTTCCTTCTTTGGGTGAAAGCTGCAAAGGTTGATTAGAGGGGCTGATATTCAAACCCTCTTCATTTATCCTGTACTGGCCATTTATCCATGTTCTCATCGTTCTTTTCCTAACTGTGGTGTCGAATTTTCCTTGGACTATGATGACTATATTGCCTACGTACCCAAGTGTTTTTTGCCCATTACTTTCCAGTGTGATTAGCACCACCAGCTTCCAGAGCAGTGGGGACGGCCCCTGGTGACCTTGACTGCCAGTGTTTCTTCCACTGGAGAGAAATAGATTATTGTTTTCCTTAGCGTGCAGTCTATCCACCTGCAGCAGGTCTCATTGATGCCTTTTCTTCTCAATGCCCTTGAAATTGAATTCGGATATGTATTGTTGAATGCTCCTTTGATGTCTAGGAATGCACCCAGCAAGACCTCTTTGTTTTCCAGAGCTATTTCTACCTTAGTGTAGGCATATAGGTCCTTGTGTAGGGGATGGTTTGCCAACACTGTATTCCCAATGTTTTTCTTGCGTCTTTAGCATGAATGACATAGAACTCATTGGCCTCAGTGCCTTCGCTCCATCCTGTTCACTTCTTCCAGGAATGGGGACACGGTAATTGCTCTCCATGCTTTTGCTACGTATCTCAGTGCAATACTGGCCCTCAATACCATGAATATTTTGTGTGCTAGAAGACCAGTTCCTTCCTGTAGCATATTAGGATATATGCCTTCCGGTTCCGGATTTTTAAGTTGGAACGAATAATTGCCCATTTGTTCTTCCAGTCTATGACCTTTTTGTGATCTACCATTATACTTGGAGCACTTGAGGGGGGTTCCAGTTCCGAATATCTCCGGCTCAGGTGATTTTTTTGTGTTCATGGATCCTGGGAAGTGTTTCCTGTACAGTTTCTTCCAGGGTATCTTCCTCGTTGTGTATAGACTCCTTAATCTGTCCTCACGGTTCGAATCATCAGTTGGGGTTCTTTGAAGAGTATTTTGTGGAGTCTTGCTTCCTCGTGTGTGCTTGTTTTAGTCGTAGGGAGTTCTTATATTCTCCATTCAACTGAGACTTTGGATTTGTTGAATAGTTTCCTGACCACTTTCCTTTTCTTAGCAAGTTCTTCATTCCACAGGGCACGTTCCTGGTGGCTTCCTTGCTAACAGGTGGACAGTTGTCGTTAAATGCTGAGGTGATCCTGTAGTTGTCCCGCAACCAGCTCGAATCTTGTACAAGGGCCACATCAGAATCTCCCTCCAATTGCAGCAAGGATTGCCAAAGCTCCCTTTACTGTAGTGCTCTAAGAACCTGGACCGTCGCCATTGTCCCCATCGGCAAGACCCTTCAGGACCCGGAACGTTACCCTATTCAGCTAATAGTAGGCCTGAACTGGTCACGTTCCAACGATGGTTCGATGATATAGTACGCCAGCAACTGCGCCTCTTCTTGGTTCTGCTTCTCTAATCGTGTGCGCGCTCTCATCAACTGATCACTTTTCGACTCCACAACCGTGAAGTCAGCATACATCCCTTTTATCTTTTCCGGGAGCCATACTCTTGTTTTTTGTTCCGCGCAGGTTGATCAAAGCACCCCTCCGCTGAACCTTGTTTTGAGGAACTGGATCGGATTTTGGCTCCGTCCATTTCCTCGATCAGTTTCTTTTGGATCAGGTCCGCCTCTGACCAGAAAAATCTCAGTTGACTCTTTAATCACCGCCATCCTGAGTTTTTGGCGACTCACTGTATGTCCCAATAGGTTTGTCGCCTTCCTGGGTTTTTTGGCGGTTTTCTCCGGTGTTTTGGATTCGTCCCGAGTTCTTTTTCCACCCTCGGTTCCTTTGTCGTCGCCTTTGAGTTGCGGTTTGCTGTTTTTTTTCCCGTGGCCCTTATATTGTCCACGTCCCTGAGTGATTTTCTCGTTACAATTTTCCTCACTGGGCGTCAGACATCTCAGGGGGTCTCTTGCAGTTGGAGGTCCTAACTTCTCTCTAACTGTTTTGCGTCCCCGTCTCCAGGGTAGTATTTGTTGGGTTCCTTGTTGATGAGTCTGAATCCTCACCAGCTCTATCCCTCTGTGCAGGCTGATTAATCTGGGATTTTGCCCGGTGTCCCAGAGGCTCCGTTTTTGGTATCTGATAGGCCCAGATACCATCGATACCTCGGCACGGGTTGCATTTACTTCGCATTGAGCCATGTTGAGCTATCCTTGGTTTCACCTGCTCGTTCCGTCCCGTCCCGTCAGGCTCGAGGAGAGGCGGCTACTCGGCTCCCTCACCAGAATTGGCCAAACGTTATTGTCAGAATGCGAGGCACTAGACCGCAAGAAAGAAGCAATATTCGGACAGCCAAGGCTAACCTCCGAAAAATACAGTAGCCAACCGGTGAAGAACCTGAACAGACTGATACAGGGGACTAGGGTTACGGAGTGAGTCTGTAAAACAAAACTGGAAGGCACAAAGAGATGCAGCTGGCGACGAGACCAGTATCCGAAGGAAAAAACACCAAGGCTTCCCTTACCTATGGATCAATCATTATGTTGAAACATAAGGAGTGCGGCCAGCGGTACCCTCAAGAACTACTTATCGCGTTTGCGATTAGTGTCATCCCGTTCACTCGAGTTACTACCACAAGAGTTATAGTACCGCGAATCAGTGAAATTGTGTGAACAGAAGCTAGAACCGGTGAGCAAAACGTCTAATAGGAAGCCACTTCGAAGGTGAGCCGTCCATATAAATCTGTATTTTGAGTTAATAGTTAGCCGAAATGAAGAGGAAATCTGTTATGTAGCTCGAAAGGCGTTCTTGGTCTCACTACATCTACCGTAGCGCAGAACAGGAAAGAACGCGACTTGAGTTCAAAGTTAGCCGAAAGAATGAGAGAAGTTGTCATTTGGGTCGCTAGGCATTCAGTCACGCAGGATGGGTAGGAGAAAGTGTGGGGGATAAAACGACATTAAACAGGAAGCGTTAAGCCAACGCCAAATATCAATGGAGAGACACCGTTCAAACGGACCATTGCGAACTGCTCACCATCTCATATTTTGACTGCTCGTAAGCTTGCATTCATCATCCGCTTTTCTACCCAACACATTCTGGTTAAGAGCCTGCCGTTTTTGCGCCCGTTTTTGTGCTTTCAGTCTGCTGCTTAAATGCCCCTCAGCATGATCTTTCGGTTGTTCTGATAATACTGTGAATTTGAAACTCGGGACCTCAGTATGCATTGCTTTCCCTTTGTTATTGGTTTAGGTTGCCCTGCCTGTTGTATATTTAGCATAGAACAAAGTTGAGTGGATTGGTGAAGAATCATTTTTTTCATTTACTAAGTTTATTGCTTTGAGTAGAAGTATCGATTACGCAGCCGACACCGAGGTACCAAGCCTAGTTGAGGGCAAGTAAAATCTGCCCTACCAGTCCTGTTGAATTTTGTCAGAATCGTGAAGCTGCCCGGAGCAAAAGGCCTTTCCACTATCAACAGAAAGTGGCGCCCAAGGCAACCGGAAAACCGTGATTGGGTGGTGGAATTTGCTGGTAGAGTTACATCCTGAATCCTAAATAAATCAATCACAGTTTACAACAGAAATATTGGCGACACACTGTATCTGAATTCCGTACTATGTTCCAACTAATCGAACAAAGAACTCCTCTCTCGTCGGTTATGCTCACTCTTATATGGGTCACTAACGACGAAAATATTCGAAACGGTTGTACGTCTTCGTCGTTACAGTACCATTCCTGCATCCATCAAGTTCAGTCATCTGCAGCAAAAGTTACTCCAATCATCCGAAAATAATTTGTGTAGTCAACTATTTCTCCATCAGATATGTACTTCAAAATGGTGATATGTGAATACTGACAACGTTTTTTTCCGTGCCCTTTCAAGAGATAAAATTATGGCTAACCACGCCTTCTCTTGCAGGTACATGATTGAAAACTAAATACGTAATGGCATTGATATCGATCTTGTATGGTGATGAAAGTATTCATATCACTCTTATTTCGGACGTCCATCGTCTTGAACGTTTTCACGACGTTTCGAATGCTTGTATCTGCAATCGTCTTCAGGTGAATACTGACAAGCTTAGGTGCTACTTACTTAGTTATATGTCTGTCGGTGCAATGGTGCGCGTAATAACTATCCATGTTGTAGTTATCATGAAATAATGGAGAAACATATTGATACTATCTGTGTATTGTCAGTATTATTGATCGTGTATACATTTGTTGGAATACAATTTAAATTACCTTATTATTTTCAAAAGTTATGATTTATTTTGTTCTCTTTATTCAGATCATAGTAATTCTGCCCGAATCACAGTATCTCACTGCATCGAGTAGTAAAATAGAATATAAAAATGAAAAATGACATGTACTCGAATCGTTGAATCTGATTTAATAAAAATGCTCAAGATTTTTCCTTCAAAAATTTAAATTTGTGGTCATATCCATTCGAAAGTGAAGAATTGTAACTTTCCTTTTGATAAACCATAAGATACTAGATTACTCTCATTTCGGACGTCCATCGTCTTAATGGATTTGAAAGATTTTCACGACGTCTGCAATAGTCTTCAAGTGAATACAGTAGTCACCTGATGACGATTCTCGAAACGTCGTGGAACCTCACAAATCCATTAAGACGATGGACGTCCGGAAGAAGTAATCAAGTAACCCCATCGTCTACAACTTCAAACACAAGAAACAATATTGAAATCATCCTTAAATAAAGAAGACTGACCTGATTGATACAGGTAACATTGGGATGTTACGCCAAGACCAACAAAAACTGTCAACTGTGAAAAAACCATCCTTCGATAGGAAATGGTCTAAATGGACGGGAAATTGAAAGTAAACGTTATATAGAGGTTTTGATGTTCTATCAACTTGTATCATATATCACATATCTTCTGGATGATATATATCGTGCGTTCTGGGTGTGAATAAAATAATAATTTGCTTTTTCACCATTGCGTTTGAAAGGCTCAAGAGGGTAAGTACAAATTGATGTCTGGGGCTATCGATTATTACTAGCTTTCATTCGACTATACATATATATTTGTTGGTTAATGGGGGTCTTATCTCATAATCCAAATTTGACTCCTTCTTGTATTTTGATACAGCGTACCATATATAATTTGACGATACTGATTTGATACTGACTCAAGGAAATTTAGTGCTAATGGATATAATAGCCAAAGAAATTGGCCTCATTCTTCCAAACCGTCTTGTTTAAAATCACACTATCCAAACATTCACTACCTTATAGTGTCGAAGGAGAATTTCTTCAATCTTCACAACTTCCAACGCACTCATAGTTGTGGGAAAAGTAAGCAAGCGTAGTTGTCGCAGAAATGTGTTCTTGAATAGTTTCAATAGTCAGAACTACCCCACTTTTCGCTAATTCCAACATTCATTTCATCATATATTTGCAACAGGTTCATTTCTCCAACATCCAGATGAATTTAATACTTTTTGGATGTGAACCAGTGCACATTTCAATTCCATACCGAGGCATTGTTGTATATATCCTTTATCTAAGGGAGTTTTGGATTATGCGTGATGAGATTTCTACCAGAGTTGAAGCTCCAGACTGCGCCAAATTTGCATTACCGGTGCTTGAAAATATTCATCAATCTCCTCTTGCAGCAATTCTTCATTCCAACCGTGAGCAACGAGCTGTCGAAACGTTTGCGATTGCTGTTGGAATGAGAAGAAGAGATTTTTGCCGAACCATATATTTTCCGGGAATCAATTTACTCATCGTGATATTTTGGCAGCCAGATAATCAATAATGCAGTGATTAGAATACGCATGATGTTCTGCTGACTTTTCCATGTTATGTCACATACAACGAAGCATGCATTCCCGCAAGAAATACCCTTTGAGCGCCTTGAAATTCTTGCGAAACGCTGAAGGTCATCTCTCATTATTGTGTCAGTTGACGTTTCAATCGATTAATAGAATCAGAGAGGGTCCAATTCGCTGTGAATAATCTAGAACTCAACAGATTATTCTGTTATCCTAGTTTATCCTATTCTCTTGAGTATGAAAATTCACCTTAGTATATCTGCTTTCGAAGAAATTCAAGTTTTCAATGATTTGAAATGCACGTTCTGATTCCAGAAGTTATTTCAAGTTGTAAAGGACTAGGCACAGATATAAAGGGGTTTCCAGGCATCGACAGAATCTGCTAAAATTTCAGTATGTTAATCCTAAAGAATATTAGATTAATTCTATGCGACCACGATAGCAATTGCATTATTTGATACAACGGGTAATCGAAACATTCTATTTTTTGTCATGTAATAAGCGATTCTAATTTATAATGCAAAATTGACATAAATAAAGGTATGTCATCGTGCCACCATATCAAAAATTTCAATCCACCCCACTTAGGGGTAATTTGTACTTGATTTCCCTCTGCTGACCGAGGGACGCTGGAATGTAGATTGCACAAAATATATTTTTTATGTTACCACAAAAAAAATTCCAATCAGTCCCCTCATAAGGGTAGTTCATACCTGCAATTTTTCGAAAATTTTGTAGACCGAGGGTTTTCGGGAATATATGTCATTGAAACGGTAGAAAATTATTACATAAACATATTATTTGTTTCACCAAGAAAAATTACAATTAGTCCCTCATGGGGGTAGTTTTTTAAAACTTTCTGACCGGGGGTATACAATGAATATATTTTATTGATTCCCCGGAATATGATGGCACAAAATATATTATTCTTGCCACCATAGGAAAAATTCACATCAGCTACTTTGTAAGGGTAGTTCATATTCGCAATTTTTGAAAAACTGCTATCCGAGGAAACAAATATTAGAAAGTAAACCTCATAATAAACAATTCAGTCTCATGATTAATACAAATTGAAAATTAAAATACAAATTGAATTCCAAATTATAAATTAAATAATTTTGGCAGAATCCGCATAGAAAATAATATATATATATATATATATATATATATATATATATATATCGGAATTGTCACAGTTTCAATCTTATCAATTATTCAAAACATATTTAAATGAAATGCAACTTGAACTATCAATGGTTAATCTCGACGACGATAGTCAATTTATGAGGGACTATTATTTTTTATGGTGGCACGAATAATATGTTTATGCAATCATATTCCAGCGTTCCAGAAATATTTCACTGGATACCCACTGGATACCTACGGTCAGCAAAGTTCTTCGAAAAATCGTGAGTATGAACTACCTTTACGAGGGTGCTGATTCGTATTTTTCCTATGATCGCACAAAAATAAGTTATGTTCAATCATCTTCAACCGTTTCAATAAAGTAATTTTACAAAAACTGCCGGTCAGTAAAGTTTTTCAAAAATCCCCATATTATTTTTTAGAGAACTGATTTACCCATTTTATCCAATCAGGATTGTTGATAAAAAAATTTAATTCTTTTGCATTTGACATCTGTATAGTCAGTCAAGTATATGAGAGTAATAAAGTGAATCTATGATATTGAAGAAATACCGTTTAAATAGAATGAAAATGTTTTTCATTGAACTTTGAAGTATATTGATCATGAGACTGAATTATTATCAGGTTTATTTTCTAATATTTGTTTCCACATTCAGCAATTTTTCGAAAAATCGCAAGTGTAAATTACCAAAATAGCTGATGTGAATTTTTCCTATGGTGCCACAAATAATATGTTTTGTGTCATCATATTCCAGCAAAGTTCTTCCAAAAATCTGAAGTATAAACTACCCCCATGAAGCAACCGATTGGAATTTGTTTATGGTGGCACAAATAATATGTTTTATGCAATAATTTTCTACCGTTTCAATGGAATATATTCACCGGAAACTCGATTTCACTCGGCCAATAAAGTTTCTCGAAAAATCGCAGGCATAAACCACCCTTATGAGGGGACTGATTTGTTTTTTTTTATTTTTTTTATGGTGACACCAAAAATATGTTTTTCGCAATCTGCATTTCAGGTTTTAATGCAATATCTAAGCTGGAAATCCCTGGAAATACAAACTTCCCCTAAATGGGGGTGGATTGAAATTTTTAATAAGGTGGCACGAAGGAACTCCTTCATACATGTCAATCTTGCATTATAATCTTGATAATTGCATTACAAGTTATTATATTAAAATCGCTTATTACATGACAAGAAATAGAAAGTTTCGATTACACCCTGTATCAACTAATGCAATTGCTATCGTAGTCACGTAGAATTATTCTAATATACCTTAGGTGTAACATACTAAAATTTCAGCATATTATATCTATGCCTAGAAACTCCCTTATACCTGTGTCTAGTCCTTTCCGAGCCATTCCGAGCCAGACTATTTTTCTGAATTAAAATTGCTGCTGAAGCAGATCATATGAATTCATCGTAGTATTTTGGACAAGTTGGTTCCATTTTATCGCAGATAATTCTCACTAATAAATTTTTTTGTAAGTTTTCTCTTCTCTCACCCAGATTCAAGATTCATGTATGGTTGAAAAATTCCACGCTCATATCAGTAATACATATATACCTATATATATATATTATATATATATATATATTATATATATATATATATATATATATTATATATATATATATATATATATTATATATATATATATTTTATATATATATATATATATATATATATATAATCTATATATATTATATATATATATATATATATATATATATATAGGGATTGGTAAAGGCGCATACAGTAAGGGTAATGGAGGACACCGATGTGCTTCTAAATAACCCATATTTTATGGGTCTATCGTTCTTTATAACCAAGATGCAGGGTAATTTATGAATTTTCCCTATTTTTTCAATCAATCATAACTTATGAGCCATCCTATACATTTTTGTAATATTTGGTTCGTACTTTCTTTGTCCACAGTGGTGTCGATTAACATAATTAAAAAAAAAGTCTTATTCCAGGTCCGCCTTAAAAAAATTTATAAGTAGGTTTCGAGTCGAAACAATACCCTGTATATCAATATTTGAAAATTTTATTTACAAATTTGGAAAGCGCAGAAAAAAATAAGTAGGACTAAATGTATTTGGTGTTTCCGCATACACCTTCTTTACTTATTTACTTGAGTCAAATCTGGATGTTTCGATAATGAGGTGGCACAAAATTATTTACTTTTCCAGCTTTAATCCAAAATATCATCAACTATTTCTTATTCTCCTAATTTCTGGATCCCAACCTTATTGAAAAATGGGGGGACATGTCCGTATTTGGGACAAATTATTATTATCAATGACTAACTTTCAAACATCCTGTATGCGTAAAAAAAACATCATAACATTTGTTCATTGCGCTATATTTAGAAAAAATATTAAAAAAGAGGAAAAATGCCCATTTCGAAAAAAGCATAACTTTATTTTAAACAAAAATAACGTTACAACAAATCTACATTTTAAAGGTTAAACATAACAGAAAATCAAAAATATTGAATTTTCTTTATCCGCGTTTTTTAACTAGAACATGATCATTTCTCGTCTCTTCTGATGCATTCTTGATAATAATGATAAAATCAAGCAGTCTGTACGTATTGTTTAATTCAGTAAATAATACACTTCAGGTTCGATATCCCAAATTGTTGTAATTGTCAAGCTGGCTGATGTAAGAGTACAATTTTGACGTTAGTTGATGACTTTGTACTTGTGTAGTTACGTTATTCGATGATAACAGTCATTCCTTACTTGAAATGCCACACAAATTTGATAATAATGAATATGCTGACATGTTGTATGTCTATGGATTTTGTGATGGTAATGGGAAAGCTGCCCAAAGAGAATATGCACGGCGATTTCCTGGCCGGCAGTTACCTAGTGACAGGACTTTTTCTAATGTGTTTAGTTACCTTAGAGAACACGGTAAATTTCCAACTGTAGCACGAAATGAAAGTAATGAAAGACGATATATCGATTTGGAGCAAGATATTCTTGACCTTGTACAAAATGATCCAAAAATTAGTACGAGAAGAATTAGTCACGCCACTAATGATTCTCAGTCTAGTGTTTGGCGAAGATCAAGGAAAAATAATCTACAACCGTACCATTCACAGCAAGTTCAGAGGCTACAAGCAGGAGATGAAATTGCTCGATTGGCTTTTAGTAGATGGGTATTACAAAATAATAGGATCATATACAGGTGTTTATTTAGCGATGAAGCTCAATTCACCAAGACGGTGTTAATGATTCAAGGAATTCCCATGTTTGGGCCGAACAAACCACAT